>JAEOAD010000043.1:2977500-3382500 GCA_036365145.1 Orientallactaga sibirica | reverse complement strand
TATCCGAGGCCACTACTTTATAAGCCAGCATTCCATATTGTTTCCAGATATTTATTTTGTAGGTTCATAATTGAAGGCATTTTTATCTGTTTATACCTGTATACATACATGTAACTTCGTGGAAGTGTATATGTGTTAAAATGTGCTAGAAAGAGTTTCATTGTGGTGTTTTTCAAGTAATGTTTTCCTTTACCCCATTTCCTGTCTTTTGCCCTCCTTTCAATTTAGCCTGCTTTTGCTTTCACACTACATGTTTACTTTTGTCCTTAACCCCTATTGAAACACCTCTTGTTCACCTTTTGTGGTGTTATATCTTCTTTCTTATCCTACATTTTCTCATAGATGCCCTTGTTTACATATATACAAACATTAAAAGTTAGGACCTTCATATGTGAGAGAATGTGGAATTTTTGTCTTTGTAAGCCTGGGTAGCCTCATTTTATATAATTTTGCCACTTCTGTCCACTTTCTTGCAAATATCACAACTTCAATTTTTTACAGTTGAAAAAAAATTCACTTTGTGGGCCAGGCACAGTAGTACACACCTTAATCCCAGCATTTGGGAGGCAGAAAAAGGAGGATCCCTGGAATTTGAGGCCAGCCTGGAACTACCAGGTCATCCTGGGGTAGAATGAGACCCTACCTCAAAAAAAAAAAAAAATCTACTCTGTATATGCACCAAATTTTCATTACCCCATCATCAGTTGATGAGCATCTAGGTTTATTCTAGTTCCTCGCTATCATAATTAGAACATCACTGGACATGAATTTGTAAACACTTCTATAGGGTCCTTTGTGTATACACCGAGAAATGGTACAGCTAACTGGAAATTATACTATAGAGCTATGTTGACAAAGATAGCATGATATTGGCACAAAAACATACATATGGGCCAATGGAATAGAATAGAGGACACAGGAATAAATACAACTATGATCATCTAATGTTTTACAAAGGCATCAAAAACAAACAAAAAAAAATCACTGGAAAAAGACAGAGTGTTCAACAGACAATGCTCCTCAAAATGGGCATTCACCTGCAGAAGCAAATCAGATCCCCCTTCATTTCAACATGGATTAATGACCTTAAGGAAAACCAGAAATGTTCAAAGAGGAAAACTGTCAGTTTCTTACTCAATGCCAAGACAAAATACCAGGCCAACAAAATCTCATGGGCGGAAAGTTTTATTTCTAGCTTAAACTTTCAAGGGGAAGCTTTATTATGGCAGGGAAAGCACGGCATTAGCAGACAGCCACACGTCACATCTTCAC
The DNA here is from genome assembly GCA_036365145.1 of Orientallactaga sibirica. Taxonomy (NCBI): domain Eukaryota; kingdom Metazoa; phylum Chordata; class Mammalia; order Rodentia; family Dipodidae; genus Orientallactaga; species Orientallactaga sibirica. Next base: position 3,381,228 of record JAEOAD010000043.1, on the reverse strand, counting down.
ATCAGCACAGAGGAAGTAGCAAGGGTGAGTAGAGTGTGGCAAGATGAGCTTAGTTTCAAAACACCAAGACCTGCCCCCAATGATCAACTTACCCCATCAAGGTTCTACCTCCCAGTGGCTCCACAAGTACCCAGGAAAGCACCACCAACTGGGGATTAAATATTGAAACACATGAGGCTATGTGTGACACTTCATATTCTAACCATCAGAAAAAACATAAAGCAATACATTGGAAGGTATAGGAATAGGTAATAAATTTCTAAATAGGATGGCATAGCAACAGAAATCATCCCAGGAATCAACAAATGGCACTATATGCAATTAAAAAGTTTCTGCATAATAAAAGAAGCTATCATCAAAGCAAACAGAAACCCTGCAGAATGGGAGAAATTCTTTGCTAGTTATTCCTTAGACAGTGGGTTCATATCTAGAATATATCAAAGAACTGAAAAGCATCAAAAAAACACTGTTGGCGGCAATGCACACTACTGCATCCATTATGGACATCTGTGTAAGGTTTGTCAAAAAAGCTAAATCTTGAACTGCAACAAAATAGTGTTTTTTTTAATTGTTTTTAAGAATTAAACTTTCTCATTAAGTACTCAGTTTCAAAAGGGTTGTGATTAATAATTTTTCACATATCATTGTATCTTTAGTAACATAACCTGCACACATCAAATGCTAAATATATTTGTTAAATAAATGGATAAAATAAACATATTTGAATCATATGTTTTAAAAACATGAGGAAGGGCTGGAGAGATGGCTTAATGGCTAAGTCACTTGAGTATGAAGCCATAGGACCCAGGTTCAATTCACCAATACCCACATAAACCAGATACACAAGGTGGTGCATGCATGTGGAGTTTGTTTCATTACAGAGGCTAGAGGCCCTAATGTGTCCATTCTCTTTCTCTATCTGCCTCTTCCTCTATCAAATAAATAAGATATTAAAAAACATGAGTAAACAATGCTTCTATGTAATCATATTGAATTTAGATCTTATAGCCAGGAAAGTGATAATTGGATATGGCTCTTGAGATATTGTTGAATTTTTGTCTCCTTTCATCGGTATGAGAGAGATTGTCAAAGTGATTTTATGGTTCAGAGTTTAGATTTTTAGAATTCTCTGAGTTGCTTGATCATATCTGGCAGTGCCATTTCACTACTGAAGCACCTTTACTTTCATATTAAATCTCTCATTTCTTAAGGAAATTAATGTCTATATTTTATCTCTTTATTTTTTATTTTTTCTTATTGAACATCTATTGTTTATTTCGAGCTGAGTTAAAGGCACTAGGCTAGGTACTGATGGAAACACAAACTCTTCTTATAATAGCAGATGGATCACGTATCAGCTACTTATCTCTTTATTTTTAATTAATTTATTTAGGTTCTGTGTTATTATGCATGCACACTGTGCGTGTATTGGTGCATGAAGGCCTCTTGCCTTTGCAAAGAAGCATCAAAAATGTCACACCACTTTTTGTGCCCAGTATGAGTGACTGGATTGAAAATTGAACTCAGTCTGACAGGTTTTGCAAGCAAGTGTTAAGACTGAGCCATCATCTCAGCTCCAGGAATGTTTACATTTTAAATTCAGTAAGCACACTTCACAACCATTGAAATAAATACCAAAATTCTTTCATAGATTACTTAAAATCATGCCATATACCTCATTAATGGTGAATACTGGATGGAGAATTGTTTTTTTACAAAAACATAATCATGAAGATTAGACACTGCTCAAAGGATTTTCTCACATGGAATATATTTTGATCCTCCCACAACTCCTTGAATCTCAAGCAGAGAAAATTCATACATTACATAAAAAAAAATGAATCCTCAGTGAATTGGCCAAGATCTTCTTGACAGTTTATGATAAGTCTTCTGACTCCAAGAATCTCCAAGTAAAATGGAACTAGGCTATTAAAGTAAATATTAGTGATTATCAAAGAAGTCTGAGGTTATTGTTTGAAGGACCTGCATATAGATATGAAAGTATGCAGGACAATGGAAGAAGTTTGGTTAGAAAAGATTCAAAAACTTTGGTGTACCAAAGATTTCATGAGTGATAAAGAATGATTAAAATACTCATAGATATGACTAGAGAAATGGATTAGTGGTTAAGGCTCTTGCCTGTGAAGCCTAAGAAACCAGGTTTGATTCCTGAGTACCTAGGTAAGCCAGATGCACAAGGTGGCACATGAGTTTGGAGTTCACGTGCAGTGGCTGGAGGCCCTGGTGGGCCCATTCTCTTCCTCTCTCTCTTTCTCCTTCTCTTTCTCTTTCTCTTTCTTCTTCTCTCTCTCTTTCTCTTTCTTATTTGCCACTTTCTCTCAAATCAATCAATCAATAAATAAAATATTTAAAATGCTCATAGATAGAAATACCAAAGCTGAATTTGGTGGCATATACCTAGAATGGAATACATTCACTGAGAAGCTAGGACAGGAGTTTCCTGACTTCAAACAGGCTGGGTTCCATGGGTATTCCAGGCAACTTAGAGACACCTAAAGAGATCCTAGGTCAGAAAGTCAGAAAAAGTCAGAAGCAAGGAAGGAAGGAAGGGAAGGAGGCTCAGAGGAAGGCACAAGAGAGACATGAAACAATGATTTATAGTGTAACCAAATGAGGTAAAATTTGAAGTAGAGAATTTCAATGGTGAGAGACTCATAATGCAGAAGTGCTAGTGGGATTTAAGAAACTACTTACAAATGTGAGCATACCAGAGGTACCTTGAATTATGGTTCTAAATTCAAGGGATCTGAAGGAGGGAGTAAGGGAGCAAGGGAAAGAAAAAATAAAACTCAATAACTTTAGAATAGAGGTAAATACAAATTATGCAAAGAAAATTCAGTCATCATTTTCTGAACTGTCTGAGGCTATTTATGAGGCAAGAGAAGGCTAAAATAAGGTGTGTTGTTACACACAGCATACTAAAGATACAGAATTGTTGAACGAATACGAGGAAAGAAAACACAAGAAAACATGAAACCTTGGTGAAGAGTCTGCTCAGATAACATGGTCCTCAGGCTGCCACTTTTGCCTCCTTATTTACTCAAAGAGTGCATGTAGTAGGCTTAAAGATAAACTGAGAATTCTGTTTGATTTGTATCAATGTGCCTGTCTCACTCTATGCAAGGCTCTGCACTAGGTTCTTAGGGTGGTACCTACAACCTGGCTTCAAGGAGACAGACTAACTATAGTCATAACCGAACAGTGTTCCTATGTAATATAATAATGTAAGGTTTCTGTGAGCAGCTTTTTCTGCCCATGCAGAGTAATTCTGTTTTTTTTTTTTTTTTTTTTTGGAAAGTAGAGTTTGTTTCTCATTTTAATTTTTTTTTCCTTCTGATCTTTTTTTTTTTTTTTTTTTTTTTTGAGGTAGGGTCTCACTCTAGCCCAGGCTGACCTGGAATTCACTCTGTATTCTCAGGATGGCCTTGAACTCATGGTGATCCTCCAACCTCTGCCTCCTGAGTGCTGGGATTAAGGGCGTGCACCACCATTCCCGGCTCTGATCATTTAAAATTTTTTTTCTTACTTATCTATATAGTATATATACAGCCATGACGGTATCATCTTTAGCCTTCTCCCTGCCATCCCTCCATAGGTAATGTAGGTTTTGCCTTATGGGGGTAGCCATCAGTTATGCGGGAGAGGCAATTACTCTGTGTATAATGACCCAATTCATGGCTCTAGCAATCTTTCTGTCCCCTCTTCCACGAATTTCCCATGAGCCATGTTGCGTTTGTTTTAGGTCTATTTCAGTGACGAGGTTTTGTGAGTCTATGTGTCTCTGGATATCTGATTTGGTAGGGGTTGAGTGTTCTTTGTGTCTATCTCCTTTACCCTTGTGCTGGTACCAGGTTCACTGATAAAGCAGCACTCTTGCTCATTTCCCCTATAACTCTATGGCTTCAGCTGGTGCCCTGTTGAGGTGCGATGGGCTGATTCTCTCCTCAGGTTCTGCATCCATCTGAAAGAGAGAAGCAGATTATCTAATGGAGAGTGAGGTCAGTGCAAGATACATGGATAACCATTATTATTTTAGAAAGAATTTAATAGGTGTAGGCCCTTTTGTATCCCACTATTGGTGGGAGCTTGATATTGGAGAGCAGGCTCATTTTTGGATGTGGTTCTGACTTGTTTCCCATTTCTAAGTATGGGTTCCATTCCACTGAGTGGATCTGTTAGCCAAATCTAGAGCAGTTGGTAACTCACCATGGCTGTGTGCCACTATGGCACTTGTGTGAGCATCACATCAGGTTGTTTGCTGCTGAGTAGCTTAGACCACAAGTTGCTTAGATAAATGTTAGTTGTTTTCCCCCAGTCACTTATGTAGCACCTTCTGGCACAAGACAAGCTAACTGACTGGGGACTGATTCTTCAATATTCTAGCTAGGTCTCTCCATGTTTTGCCCAAACAGCATATGGTGTCTTTGGCAGTAGGGTCTTACCAATAACCTTTGGTGTGTCATCAAGTACTCTGACAGAAATCTGTCTTCTTTTGGAAAACCTTGTAGGTCTCACTGATCAACAGCTCATTGTGGATGTTTAACCACATGCTGGTAATGGGAGTTACAGGGCAGTGCAAAGGAAAAGAAGGGAAAAAAAGTATAGGTAATATGAAAGAGAAAGAGAAGAGAGAGAAGAGGGAGTGATAGAGAAAGAAACAGGAGAAGATTGAGGTTAGTCTTCATCATACCCTCTCCAGGCTCCAGGCTGATTCAGGTGTTTTCCCCATGCACCTGATGCAGGTTCAACCTTTTAGTAAGTCTTTCAGGATATAGGATTTTATGGTACCATTTCCATTTGGGTCTAGTTTTTTGTAACCCCACCATTGCCTCCCACCCCAGCATTCCTATTGTTTTTTATTATTATTAATTATCTATATATGTGCATAGAGCCATCCAGGTACCATCGTTAGTCTTCTCCCTGCCCTCCCCCCCCTCGGGAATTGTGGGTCTTGCATTGTGTGGATAGCCATCACTTATGGGGAGAGGCAATGTCTCTGTGCATAATGACCCAACTTATGGATCTAACAATCTTTCCGCCCACTCTTCTGCAAATTTCCCTAAGCCATGTTGGATTCATTTTAGGTCTATTTCAGTATGAGGTCATGGGAGTCTCTGTGTCTCTGGATCTCTGGTTTGGTAGGTGTTGAGTGTTCTATGTGTCTATCTCCTTCACCCCTCTGCTGATACCAGGTTTGCTAAGAAAACAGCACTCTTGTTCATTTCCCCAATTATTCTATGGGTTCAGCTGGTGCCCTGGTGAGGTGTGATGGGTTGATTCTTTCTTCAGGTTCTATGTCCATCTGAAAAAGAGAAGCAAATTCTCCAATGGAGAGTGAGGTCAGTGCAAGGAACATAAATAGCCATTATTGTTTTAAATGAATTTAATAGGTGTAGGCCCTCTTGTATTTCACTATTGGTGGGAGCTTGATATTGGAGGGTGAACTCATTTTTGGATATGGTTCTGATTTGTTTTCCAGTTCCAGGTATGGGTTCCGTTCCAGTGAGCAGATCCTTTAGCCATATCAAGAGCAGTTGATAACCCACCATGGCTGTGTGCCACTATTGCATTTGTGTGAGCATCACGTCAGGTTGATTGCTACAAGTTTACATCTCGAGTGGCTTAGACAGATCTTGGTCATTTTCCCCCAGTTGCTCATGGAGTACCTTCTGGCACTAGACAAGCTAACTGTCTGGGGACTGTCTCTTCCAGATTCCAGCCAGGTCACTCCATGTTCCATCCCAATAGCATATGGTGTCTTCAGTAATAGGGTCTTACCATTGACCTTTAGTGGGTCATAAATTATATTTTTCTTTCTTTTAGTTTTTGAGGTAGGGTCTCACTGTAGCTCAGGCTGACCTAGAATTTGCTATGTAGTCTCACAGTGGTCTTGAACTCGTGGTGATACTCCTATCTTTGCCTATAGAGTGCTGGGATTAAAAGTGTATGCCACCACACCCAGCTAAAATTAAGTTTTTAGTTAACCAACAAAGATTTAGGTTTCTATAATGATTTTTGGAGAGTCTTTCATTTTGGTGAATAATTAATCTGCTCAATGACCTTCTCTTCTTCCTCCTCTTTCTTTTTAAAAAAATTTATTTTTTTTATTAGTTATGTAGATATTGTGTATACAGTCATGCTGGTACCATCATTAGCCTCTTTCCCCCCATCCCAAAGGACCCTCCTTGTTGGGGAATGTGGGTCATGTCTTGTGGGGGTAGCCATCAGTTATGGGGAAGAGTCAATATCTCTGTGCATAATGTCCCAACTTGTGTCTCTAACAATCTTTTGGCCCCTTATTCCACAAGTTTCCCTGAGCTATGTTCTGTTTGTTTTATGTCTACTTCAGTGATGAGGTCTTGGGAACCTCTGTGTCTCTGTATATCTGCTTTGGTAGGTGTTGAGTGTCCTCAGTGTCTATCTTCTTCACCCCTGTGCTGATACCAGATTCACCAAGTAAGCAGCACTCTTTGCTCATTTCCCCCATTGCTCTATGGTTTCATCTGGGGCCCTGGTGAGGTGTGATGGGCTGATTCTCTCCTCAGGTTCTGCATCTATCTGATAAAGAGAGGCAAATTCTCCAACAGAGAGAGGAGTTAGCACCAGATAAATAGGATAACCATTATTATTTTAGAATTTCATAGGTGTAGGGCCCTCTTGCAGCAGCCCACAATTGGTGAGAGCTTGATATTAGAGAGCAGGTTTTTTTTTTTTTTTTTTTTTTTTTTTTTTTTTTTAATATGGATCTAACTTGTTTCCAAGTACCAGCTATGGTTCCATTCCACTGAGTGGATCTGTTAGCCAAATTAAGAGCAGATGTTTACCACCATTGCTCTGTGCCACTATTGCCATTGTGTGAGCATCATGTCAGGTTGTTTGCTCCTGAGAAGCTTAGATCACATGTTCCTTGGGCAGTTTTTGGTCACTTTCTCCCAGTCACTCATGTGGCACCTTCTGGTACTAGACAAGCTAACAGTCTGGGTTCTTTCTATCCCCACTTAAACCATCCCCCACACTCAGTATTCCATCTCCCTGCTCTCTTATCACATGTTTTTCACTATATAATCCCCTTACTCCACTCTCATGGTCTCTCTCTAGACACTTAGTCTGTACTATTTTCATTCTAACTTACAGACAAAAGGAAAATTTGAAGCTTGGAATTTCATTTGAAAGAGAACAATGTCAGAGCTCCCTGCCCCACTCCTCCCAGTCCCTTGGTCCTGGTCAGTTCCCCTGCTGCTGACTTAGGGCTTCCTGGACCCTGTGAACTTGCTATGGAAGCAGGCTCCTTGCTCCACTTTCATAAAATTGAAGGGCCTCAGGGTCTCCAACTCAAGGATCCCCTGCTCCAGAGAGCTTGTGCTCAGAGTGAGTAGACCAGAGCTCCTAGTTGCTTCCTTACCTCCCAGTTCCATGGTCCCAGTACCCCTGTTGCTGACTTGGGGCAGCCTGGTCCCTGGCTGTAGGCTGTAGAAGCAGTCCTTTTGCTCTGGTTTCCTGATTGACTGGCCCCTGGATACCCAAACCCCTATTCCCCTGAGCCAGAGGGTGCATAGGCTACTATAGGAGCTGGCCTCTTGTGCCCGGATCTCCTGCTGTCCATCTCCTAGTTCCCCAATCCCTGATCCTCATGCACTGGAATGAGTGAGTAGGCCAGAGCTCCCAGTTGCCCATCTCCTAGTTCCCCAGGTCCCTTTGATGTATTTCAATCTCCACAATTGCACATCTGTGGTTATAACCCCATCGTACACCAATCCACTTCACACTTGAGTCAGAACATCCACTGAAGATCCCAAAAGGACAAATACTTGCTTCCAAGATGGGTAGAGCACATTGCAAAAAGGAAAACAATGAAAGTCAGAAAACTGAGAGATCTCCACCCAGGACTCCTTAGTCCTACTGTGGAAACTTCTAATTAAATCATATGGAAATCAATAGAAATTGAATCCCAAAATGAAAACAGCAATGTGACCCTTGTCAAAAAAAAAAAAATCACTGAACTGAAAGCAAGGCATCAAAAAACCAACAATCATATAAATGAAATTGAGCAGAGTTGTCTCTTAAGAGCGCTCAGCTTTTGACATGAGGCTTAATGAGCCAGGGCAACAAAAACAGCATGGTACTGGCATAAAAACAGAAACATAGACCAATGGAACAGAATGGAAGACCAAGAACTTCTATAAAGTAACTGTAGCTACTTGATCTTTGACAAAGGTGCCAATAAAGTAGACTGTAGAAAAGACAGTTTCTTCAACAAATGGTGTTGGACAAATTGCATGATGATATGCAGAAAAATGAAACTGGTCCCACTCATCTCTCCATACAAAAACACCAAGTCCAAATGGATTAAAGACCTCAATATAAGACCAGGAACTCTTTTCCAAATTGAAGAAAATGTAGGAGGCACTCTCCTGAACAATATCCCAGAAGCTCACAGAATTAAATAATCACTCAACCAATGGGATCTCTTGAAGGTAAAAAGCTTTTGCACAGACAAACATACCACTGAATGGGAGAAAATCTTTACCAGCTGTACCACTGGCAGAAGCCTAATATCTAGAATCTACAAAGAAATCAAAATGCTAAACAATAAAACAGAGAACTGAATAGGGAGTTCTCAGTTGAAGAAATACAAATGGCTAACACACACTTAAGAAAATGTTCAACATCCTTAACCATTAGGTAAATTCAAATTAAAACAACTGTGGGGTAAGATGGGGAATCCACCTTACTCCATTAAGTATGGCAATCATTAAAAAAATCTAACAACAGCTGGGTGTGGTGATGCATGCCTTTAATCTCACCACTTGGGAGGCAGAGGTAGGAGGATCACCGATAGTTCGAGGCCACCCTGAGACTACATAGTTAATTCCAGGTCAGCCTGGACCAGAGTGAAACCCTACCTCGAAAAACCAAAAAAAAAAAAAAAAAAAAAAAAAAAACTAACAACAAATTTTGTGAGGATGTGAGGAAAGAGGAACCCTTATCCACTGTTTATATACTGCTTAATTCATTGTAGCTAAGAACTGGAATCATCCTAGGTGCCCATCATTAGATGAATGGATAACAAATTTGTGGTACATTTACACAATGGAATACTACTCAGCAATAAGAAAAAATGATACAATGAAATTTGTAGAAAAATGGACAGACTTGGAACAGATCATACTCAGTGAACCCACACAATCACAGAAAGACATATGCCTCGTGATGTCACTTATCTGTGGTTCCTAACCTGGACCAGCTTGAGTTGTTGACATACCTGATAGGCAGCTCAAGGCCCAGAAAATAGGGATGGAAGGGCTTGAGGGAAGGAGAAGGGGAAGGAGGGGGAAAACAAAAACAAAACTAAATCCAAAATGAACTGGTACCACAGAAACCTTTATCCTTGGAGATAGACTAAAAAATATATCCCTCAAAAGGAGTAAGGGAGAAGCACCTGAAAAGAAGGGCCTTGGAGAGGGTGGGATGAAGCCTAAGCTTAAAATATATATGTCTCTGGCCTCTAACTCCCAGTACTGTGAGGTCCCCAAAACAAGACATGTTTCTGTCAAAGCAGTTTATTATCCATCGGAGGCAAAGGGTAAGTCACTATTACTGAAGGCATCATATGCTTCGGACACAGAGCATTCAGAGACCTTACTGGAATCTGGAAGAGAGGCAGTTCCCATTCAATTAGCCTGTTGGCCAACAATGGTATGAACAATCAGAGGTCTATGTTATGCAGATGCAAACACCATGGCAGTATATACATTCCAGTGCAATAGTGGCACATAGTCTCTTTGGGTAACCAATAGCTTTCTGATTGCCTAGGAGATCCTCTCAGTGTAAAGGAAACTTTATCTGGAATTGGGAACCAGATCAGAATCTTATGGAGACAAAGATCATGTTCTCCAGTGTCTATATCTCTCTAGTATATGGTTAAAAGAGGGGTTACATACATCAAATTTTCCCTAAGTTAATAATACTTATCATGTTTAAACTATGCTGGATTCTGTTCTTCTTTGTCAGAATGTTGTAAGACCTGAGGAAATAAACTACCCCCAGAACTTTAGCCAAGCCACAGCTGAAACCACAGAGGAATTAGGGAGATGAGCAAGATAGCTGCTTCCTTGTGGGACTTGGTAATCAGTGTCTGGATGAACTAGACAGACCCTGAGGATACTCAACACTTACCAAAGCAGAGATCCAGAGACCCCATGGAGCTCAGCTCTAAAGTAGACTTAAAACTCACCCACCATAGCTCAAAGAGGGGACAGAAAGATTGTAAGAGCCACAGGTTGAAACATCATGCCCAGAGGCATTCCCTCTCCCACAAAATAACTCTCTGCTATTCCCAGAACACATATCCCACAGCCCCATAAGGAATACCTGCAACTCCACTGAGGAGGGTCCCCAGTGGAATGGGAACATGAATGAAGAAAAAGAGGATACCAACACATAATATATCCATATAAAATATGCTGTTAATAATAATATTATTATTAATAAAAGGAAAAAAAGAAAAAGAACAATGTGACATTTGTCTTTCTGAGTCTTGGTTACCTCACTTAGTATATTTTCTGGTTCCATCCATTTTCCTGCAAATTTCAGAATTGTTGGTCAATTAGACCCTGAAATCCGCAAACAATACAGTCTATTTTCACTACTCTTGGTTTCCCAACAGAAATAGATGGTAAGATCCTATTTAGTCATCACATACTTTGCTTGCAGGACATGGAAAAACAAACAAGAACTGAGCTTGAAGCTCCTCACAGTCAGCTAATTGTCATAGTGCTCAGATGTGTTATGTAGCCTGCTTGGGAGAGAAAAGTCATTCAGAGTCTTACAGAGCTATGGACACTGGAAGCTGCACAACTGGCCAGCCAGGCAAGGTGTGCCTGCCCATTGGTGCAATTTTGGCAGGACTACTATGGTGGTAACCAACTGTTTTCTGATTGGCTTTGAGGCCTGCATCACAGTGGGATACTGAAAACCTAGCCAAATATTTATAGTTGGGAAGGCCTAGGTCCTAGTGGCAAAGTTAATAATTTTGTTTGGCTAAATACATAAAGTTTCCCTCCAAGTGGTTTTTATGTTTAGGTCCATAGATTACAGCTAGTCTGAGCTTTGGTCAAAGAAGCTCTGTTTTGCAGCTGGAAGTGACTACAGGGGATCATAAGGCTTGTGAAAATGTTGAGAATGAATGATTGTTGCATGCGTGCTCAGCACGCAATGTATCCCTACACCTCATCCTCCAATGCTAAGGGTACACTGTGGAAGAGGGGACAGCAAGAAAGTATGTGGATGGGAAGGAATGCTGTAGAACCCTTACTTCCAGGTAGGCAATGGCCATTATATTCATAACCTAACAGTAGCTGTTTGTACCTGCACTAGAGCTGCACAGTATTAGACCCATCAACATTCCATCCTGGATAATGGAGGGAGACCTTAGGGCTTCATCTCACCCTGAGGAGTTATTATCTGTTTTTGGTTGCTGGGTTACCCACTGGTTAATTGCATGTACTCTGATTAATAGCATCCTCCAGTCCTGGTAATGAAAGTAACCCTCATTAAATTCTGTGCGGGACACACACATACGTATAAACACAAATATATAAAAATACAAGTGAAACTAGCTGGAAAGAAGGTGTTCAGTGAGAGGTAGAAGGGAACAAAAGGTAATGGAAGGGGACTATAATCAAAATAAATCATATACATGCAGAAAAGTTATCAATAAAACTCCACTGCACTGATTTGTGCCATAGTAGAAAAAAAATGGTGAAGAGATCAAGAGGAAAGCTTAATTTCTCTAGGAGTATCAAAAACTTTCCTAGATAAGGTCCTATATAAGTAGAATCTGAGGCAAGCCCAACAGATTGGCCTTTTTAATGTTATTGTGTGTGTGTGTGTGTATGAGTGAGAGAGAGAAAAAGAGAAAGGAGGGAGAGATAATTGATGTGCCAGAGCCCTAGCCACTGAAATTGAAGTCCAGAAACATAAGCCACCTTGTGCCATTTTGTTTGCCTGGCTTATGTGGGACCTGGAGAGTTGAACATGAGCTTTGCAGGCAAGCGCCTTAACTGCTAAGCCATCTTTCCAGCCCTAAGAGAGGTATTTTTTTTTTTTTTGACAAAGGCAATTGAGCCCATGTTCCATAAAAATGTTTTCATCACCGCTAGAACTCTGGGTACAGATAGCATAAGTTTAAAATTGCAATGGTTTCCCCACTATGGAATGGGTAAAATTCTTCTCTGAAAAAGGATATACAATATCAAGAAGAAAAGTAAATATACTCTATCTGAACATATCAGTGTGTGTGTGTGTGTGTGTGTGTGTGTGTGTGTGTGTGTGTGGGTGTGTGTAAACAGACCTATGGGTACATGTTCTACTTTAAAGAAAAACAATATGTATATTTTGAATAACTGAGAAAAAAATAACTGGGTTTGGTTCCTCCCATGTTATTTGCATAAAGGGATTTTTATCACTCAGACATTTCCAGAATTAGAAAATAGCTTTCACAGATTTTAGCCTTTGAAAATGACAGTATCTAATCTCCTTGCCTTCATGAGTTTTGCCTGCATTGCCAAATATCTCAGAAGGAGAAGAGTAAACTATTTTTCACAGATCCTCCATAATAGATGAGATATGAAATGAATTTCACAGAAGTTGAGCACCCTGGAGGTTATTAGTTTGTCATAATATATAACATTCTTCTGACATCATATCATTATCATTATTATTTTCTTGTGCAGCCAGCCCAAAATATTTAAAAATTTATCAATTTTATCATTTACAGATCTTAATAAAGAATGTATGTCCTCTTATTACAACCACTAAGCTATGAAGCATGCTTATATTTTAAATTATACATACACAGACTGAATACTTAGCAGATCAACAAAAAGTGAATTGAGAACACAGTTAACCAGTGTTTAGTTAAAACAAGATCAGAATTTTTTTTTTTTTAAGGAAAGCAGGCAGTATGTGTTCAATTATATGACAATGTACAATAGTATATATCTGAAGAATCAAAGGTCTAAATCTAACTTTGATAATAGTGTTCCTTGACTAAAGGTATGCTTTAGTACCAGCATAACTGTGTATATGTATGTTTCTTTGCTCTTGGTCAACAAGGGAACCAAATATATATTTAGTCTCACAAGGGGGGTTAGTTTCTAAATACTCTGAGGAATTTGCAGGCAAGCTTCAGAGTTAGCACTGATGAATTGGGAATTCAAGAATTTGTTTCTCACCAACAATATTCCTGGTAAAGACTCCAGAAGCCAATATTAAAAGGCAAACCAGACACATCTATATGTTTGTTACACACTTTAAATTGGTGAAAATTCTATAAACTAAATTTCATTAAGCCTGGCTTAAAGATGCAATGTACATAAAATCTTTAATGTGCTTATTAACAATATATAGCAATACCACTTATAAGATGCTTTATGAGCTAAAGAAACTTTTGCCAGTCACAAAGCATTTTTCCCTACAGCACACTACAATTAGGAAAAACTTTAAATTGCACATGTAGCAATAAGATGTTCCCTTTGAAAGATGTTAACTTACCACTAACTTGACTACAAAAACCCCTAGTACATTAAAATTAAGCATATTTAAACTCATTTTTCTGGTAGGAGATGTTAAGGATTTTTTGATATAGGTACTACACTTTCTTACTTTATCATTTAAAAGATTTATGGTGGGCTGGAGGGATGGCTTAGTGCTTAAGGGTTTGCCTGAAAAGCCAAAGGACCCAGGTTCAATTCCCTTGGACCCATGTTAGCCAGATGCACAAGGGGGTGCATGCATGTGGGGTTTGTTTGCAGTGGCTGGAGGCCCTGGTGTGCCCATTCTCTCCCTCTCTCTCTCTCCTCTTTCTCTGTCAAATAAATAAGTAAAAATAAAATATTAAAAGGATTTATGGTTATTTATTTATTTAGCTAACAGATGGGAAGTGATTTTCTTGTGGTCTACATACATCACAAAATGACTTCTCATTCATATTTTCACTCTATCTCATAGGCAACCCAGTGAAAAATCACTTCCATTATATTTTTATTACTTCCATTACTATGCTATTGTCAGGACCTCTACTCTTAGCTCAGAGTTGAAGCACAAAGTAGCCACTGAAAGAAGATACAAGGCCCCCTTGTACCTCCTCCCATCATGTGGTACTTAGGCAAAGCCATTGCACTGCTTCCCTTCTGCTCTTTGTACAGGTTTAACCTTTCATCCCCTTCAGAATTGAATCAGCTGCCTTTTCTACTAATCAATTACTGATCCTGCTATTGGATACTTTACTTAGATTGCAGATTGAGATAAAATCACATTCTTCCTTAACTAGTTGCAAAATCAAGAGAAATGAACAATGCCTTGTCCATTCACAAAATCTCTGCTCTCCTCTTCAGAAACAGAGGATCAAAGGGCCATCACCACTACCAGATTAAATAGGAAATGTCCAGTTTGTTTTTTGTTTTTCAATCATTCAAGAGCAGACAAGGAAACCATAACTCTCTCTATTGTATAGCCTTCTTGACTCCAACCCACATATCTCCTTCAGCTCTGTCCTGAACACTCCAGAGTGTAACTTTTCCACCCCTGTAAATGAGGAGGTCCTACCCATTTGTAAGAAACATTGAACACTGTTGTTAGTTAGGCAAATTCACATCCACATCATCTATTCAAAGGAAGAAGCACTATTTACCGTGTATATAAGAAGACTCAGCAAAGAGGAAGCCCTTTTACCCATCGTATCATTATATTTACAACCATTTGATTTCAAATTGCTTATGAGCCTATTACTTTTTGTCCTAGAGAAATACTTTATGTTACACTCAGAACAAGTTTGATTTAATGATATTGACTTTGTGGCACCATGTGTTGGAAAATATTTTCTTTTTAAATTGTTCTTCATCCATCTAACACCTGAGTATGTTGTCATGACTCAGTTTCAGTGCAGTCAATTTTTGCTTCTCATCCTACAGTCATCTCACTAGCAAACAATATCTGAAATAGATGGATTCCACCAACAAGATGTATTTCAGAATGAAAGGACATAGAAGAAAGTATAAATACACAATTCCCAAGATGTCACAGTCTCTGCAAGGTGGAGAAAAGATTGATAATATTAAGCATTTAGAATGCTTAAACCTAAACAAAAGCATGAATATCTGTAAGATTTAATAGAAACCTTATGAATTTTTACCCTTCATTCCTGAAAGAGAGCTAATTCATCTTTTATCTCATTTTCATCATATACTTCAAAAGCTATATTGAAGAACAATGGATTTGCAAAATATCTAAGTTTAAAAACACATTCCCTCCCTCTATATTATGGCTTCTAAAACCATCATATTATGAGTGAGTTACATAAAAAGCAGTGCCAGTCTTACAAATGACAGTTTTCAGGGACCATGAAAACATTTGTCTCTTATGGTTTAGGAGACACTCTCTATGTATACTTGAATCTTTTTATCTTATCTCTTCAGTCTGCTTACAATTTCGTGTTGTTTTTACTCTATACATGTATACCTCTTAAACCAGAATTTCTTAACCTCTACCCTAGAGATGGATTGAGCTGAACAACTATCTGTGGTGGGTGGAAGTATGTCTCCTGAGTATTATAGGATGATTAGAAGTATCCTTGGCCTCTCACAGAGTGCTGATAATAGTACTCTCTCCACACTCCCTTGTTCTGACAACTGAAAATTCCTCCAGACTGCCAAATATAGCTTTCATGGAATCAGGGCAAAAAAATCACCTTTTACTTAGGGACAATACTTATAAAATATGAAAAATTTCCTTGTTTGATAAACAGATAGTGTAGGATCCCCTTTATAGTTTTCAGCATTAACACATTTTTCTATGGATATAGTGGTAAAACACATGGACAACAAGAGGTAGTTGTAAAATGAGAAGCCTATCATTGATTTTGGCTTCTGACTGCCTTGATCTAAACTCTGAGGCCAGTAGCTAGTAATTACGTGAAACCACATCTGTTTTCTTACCTGTGCAGCTGAGATAATGACCTTGTGCTGATTATCATCTTGGACACCTCCAGATAGTCTCTGCCCTCCTCTTCCCTAACTCAGAGGTTGACCCCCAAGACTTATTCTGCTTTTCAGAAGAGGTATTTGAGATTCTATTACCTTAATGAGCAATTTGTGTGTGGGATTCTTGGGTTTCATGAGGAGCAATAAGTGCAATCAAACTAGTGCTCCCAGCATGAATACATGAGGATCTTCCCATCTTAACAATTCCACTAATTAGGAGAGTTTCATCCCCTGTCATGTTTGGTATGCTTCAGCCACTGTACCTATTCCTACAGATACTTTCTATTATTTAATTTTCATGTATTTGTAAAGTGTGTATGACATCTTCATTTTTAAGGTGAAGAAAATTAGACCACAAGATTGGCTTGTATGTCATGCCAACCCCTGAACATTCTTCCTTCAAACTCTGCTACATAACCTTATTCTCCATGCTAGAATCTTACCCTGGATATCACCCCACAAGAGAACACATTAGTGGTTACCATGTTAAATTCAATTATGTGTTGTACAGCACAGATGTTTAATTTCTAGTTATTTTATCTATGTTTTTACTTGGCACTTGTCTGCACTCTAAGTCCTGTTGACCCTTCCTTGTTCTTTTGTCTGGCTTGACAACTAAACCCAATGCATGCACAAAAGATGTTGACCCAATCAGAAGAATCACAAAACAAAAGGTATTTATTAATTCAAGTAAAACATTAACCATGAAAGCTATTTCATTTTTTAATATAAAGGAAAGTTTTCTCTGAAAATACCATGGCAGCTGAGGTTTACAACTTTTTTCCCTGTCCCCAAGTTAATTGTTCCTTTTTTTTGTTTTCTCTCTTTATTGACAAATCCTTCTCTTAATAAGTTCCTATGGAATAACTAACTGGAGTTACAAAGGAAAAGAAAATTGCACCATTGCCAGATGAAAAATTTCTTATTATGTCACATTGCAATTAGAACATAAAATCATTAGAAAAAAATGTCTCGGTTCTCTGACATCATTACTTACGGCTGGTGCCTTATTTACTGCTTCTCCATATATGTGTTTCTTGTGTGTCATTTGAGCAAGACATACTCATTCTTTTCTTTGGAATCCAGATTATTATATACCAGGTTGCTTCACCAGATAAGGCTCTATTCAAGGATGCTTTCCTAAACTACTCAGCCATAAAAAGACACAGATTTTCAGTCTGTTTTATAGCACACATTGCTATTTAAAATTGTGTTTTTATTTTAGATGTTCAGCTCCATGCTAGAGATTTCAAATGGCTATGTAGATTATATTGACATTGTCACAAACTAGAATGGTAGCTGGCAGAAAGTGAAGCATAAATTTAAAATAAACAAATAAATACATAAC
Organism: Orientallactaga sibirica; assembly: GCA_036365145.1. Lineage (NCBI taxonomy): Eukaryota > Metazoa > Chordata > Mammalia > Rodentia > Dipodidae > Orientallactaga > Orientallactaga sibirica. The sequence continues at coordinate 3,363,819 of JAEOAD010000043.1, read as the reverse complement.
TGAAGAAGCCATGATGGCCTTCCAAAGGACTATTAGAATAGTAGTCACATTATCCCAGTATCATGTTCCTCTTTTTCTTATACAAGAAGGCTACAGTTTCCACTATAATGATATACATTCAACTCAAGTAGCAAAATTTTTAACTTTACAGCTTAAGAAACCAATAGGTGATGTGATAAACAGCCAAAACCTGAAGTTGCATGTCTCTCTCTCTCTTTCTCCCTCCCTTCCACCATTCTACTTCTTCTCCTGTCTATCTCCTTCCTCTGTTTTTATCTGTCTATCTTCTCATGAAATAAAGAGCTTTATGGCCTTATGCCCCAACGTTATTTGCTATCTCCCCACAAATACAAAGAAAAAGGGACATGTTGACCACAGAGTGATACCTCTGAAATTATGAGGCAAAACAATCCTTTCCTCTCTCATTTGCATCTTATTTTGTTACAGCAATGAAAAGGTGATTAACACCCTTGTACATGAACACTAAAATACTTTCAAATTGCCCCTGACAGTTGCACATATATTTACTGTAATGGACAGGACACTTTTTCATTTTATATCATTATCTCTAAATGTATACTGGGTTGAATAAAATGTGAAACACTTTTTTTTTTGCCAAAATTGGCTTGATTTTTTTTAAAGTATCTAACATTTTCGGGGAAAGTATAGCTAGAATTATTATAGTCAATGCAATAATAAATATCATATAACCTATAGAACTCTAACAAAAATAATATTAAGTAAAAATGTTCAGCTCAAAGAATCATTTCTTTAAGGTACATATTTTAATTATTTCTTAAACATTGGCAACACATGAACAGCAAATTAAAATTAATAACTTCATCAAAGAAAGTATGTGTGGGAACTCTTGCAAAATTTGAAAACAACATAAATTTATTGAAAAGAAACACTTTCTTAGAAACTAAAGAAAGATGTTAAAATGGGGTAATTTGTAAAAGCGAACACGATGTATGAAGTTTGACTATTTAAAGCAAGAAAAGTCCATTTGGATACTAAGTTTAATCATGAGGTATAAAACAGTCAAGCCGATACTGTTTTCATGATGAATAATGTACTTTTAACCAAGACAGGTTCTTCTAAATTTGATCTATATTATTTATTACTGCCATTTATTCTACTATATCTGAAGCTATTGAGTTGACAGAAAGTATAATGAAAATGATAATTCATTTATGTTAAAATAACAAATCCCAAAGCCCTTACTCTGTCAATAAGTACTTTTCTGTATATATTAAATACTCTAAAGTTCTCTGAAATTAGATTAATGAACTTACCTAATATTTAATCCAAAGATGCCTCTATAGTTAAGAAACATGGGGCAAAAGCTACTTACTTTTTGTTGTTCACAAACATCTTGCACTGGTCTTCATATTCATAAATATTCATTAAATAATCAGTAGTATGAAGTAAGCAGTGAAGACAAATGAAGCATTATAAATAAAATATATATTTGCAGAGACTTTTGTATTTCCAGAAATCCTCTCTTTTCTCCTTGGGAAATAGCTGTACCTTCTTCCCTTCTTTTAAATTCTATCAATATGGTAATAGAATCTTCTTAAAATATATATTTGCAAATTGAATTCTCTTTTTCTCAACTTCTTAAACTTTTTACAGAATTAACTATAATAACAATCCTTTAAAAAATTTCCTTTGTTCCTTCCTCTCTTCCTTCTTTATTTTCTTCTTTTCCTCCTTCCTTTCTCCATTACTTTCTCCTTTATTTCTTTCTTTCCTTCTTTTTTGCTTTCTTTTGCTTAATTTTTTTTTCTAGGCTTCTCCCCTCTTAATGCCAATGTTCCTTAACGTTAGGCTGTACCTTTGTTTTTGAATGTATTTAACAGCTACTATTATTGATTTCTCCCATGGAAATCCCATGTACTATTTAAACATTTGTCAAGAGACATTAAAATTCTCATGTGTGTGTCTGAAAGACAGAGAGAGAGAGAGAGAAAAAGAGAGACTGAGAGATGTGAACTGGACCCAGGACCCTGTCCATGCTAGACAAGTGCTCTAAACACTGGTCTCTATTCCTAGCCCTAAAATTCTCATGTTTAAATCAGACCCCAAATAGTTTTTTGTTTGTTTGTTTGTTTTTGTTTTGTACAGTTTTTATCACTTTTCCCAAGTAGGCAGTCCAGTGATCCAAATCAATCCCAGAATGTTTGTTAAGCCTTCCGTCTATTCCCTTTCTCTGTGTTAATGACCAACCAGTCCCAGTAACAGTTGTAAAGTTCAGTCATCTTTCATTTCTTACTTTCTTTAGCTAAGTATAGTGAATCAAGATTTAAACTGAAGTAATTCTAAATTCCAAAGTATCTTTGTTACTATCTCTGCTTGTCCTAACTTTCCACTTGTTCCTGAGTTGTTATACATCATGTAATAATCACAGCTATATCTTATAGTTGCATGCCTTGTGGCATCTTGTATGGTGCCTCATACTGATTCAATAATGAAGGACATAGTATACAAAGGTGTCATTTTTCCTATTTGTACTCTTTATTTTACAAAAACAGATAACCTAAAGTTTGGAGCTCGATTTCAAATGCATCTCATGACAAGAACTGATGTTAATGTTATATTTTATGCTAGGCATAATGGTCCATACTTGTGATACCAGCACTCAGGAAGCAGGGGCAGGAAAGGGGGAAAAGGTTAAATTCTAAGTACTTTGAAAAACAACTCTATAATATGAACTTTGTATCTCTAAACATTTGATATGTGAAATATCTTACTGACACTTTTATATATGCATATAAGATATTTTGACGATAATCTCCTCTTGTTACTTTCTTCTGTCCTCTTTCTGCCATCTCCTGTTCACTGGACCCTTTCTAGTTCTTCTTCAATTTTAATGCATTGATTTTACATTTATGTTTTATATTTATGACTGCATAGGTTGGAAAAATGTTATTTGCATGGCTTTTATATGGAATGTAAGGGAATACTAGAAACCCATGGAATGTGAAATAAATTTAAAAATGGGTAAGGGAAAATACTAACATTTTAGTTCTCTGTATTGGTTGGCACTGATATTGAATATACTAGGCAGTTTAATTTAAACCGTTCCATAACCTGATGGAGAAATATTTCTTTTAACATTTTACACATGGGATATCTTTCATATTTTTATGTCTCCATGATCACATATCTAGTAAATAGCTCCCTTGAAACTCAAATCTAACTTTTTATTTCTTAAACCATGTTTGCAGAGAAATATCTAATAATATGTAACAGGTTCCTGTCTTACTATATAATACAGATAAAATTTAAAAGCAAAAATATCTTATACTTCAAATGGGAATTTTCAAATAAGAAATACAAGTTTAAATCAAACCCAAGCACTTCTAAATCTCTGAAATTGTCAATCATGTATCACCTCACTTCCAAACCTTTTATATAACTGTGTTCTCTGCCTACTCAAACAACAGCATAAAATAACAGTAGTGAGTGGCATGGAATCTGTGCATATTCATTGTTCTAACACCCTGCAGTACATATGGTCGGAGCTATAGTTCCTTGATATTATAATCATTCTTGGTGAAAGATATTCATCAGTTGGATATGCTGCTTATATGGCAATGGATAATCTGATTATTTCTCTGAAGTTTACTTTCCTTACTTATAATCAAGATTTAAGAGTTGGTACTGCAGTCTGTTGTAATGATTGAATGTAGAAACACTATAATTTACTTGGTACACCAGGATAGGCATATTAGGTTTGCTTCAGCCCTGATTTGGGGTGTTATTTTAGTTTTCTTTAATCATTTCCCATATACATATACATATATACATACATAGATATAGATATAGATATGAAACATGTGTGTGTATATCCACATTTACTTGTTAGTTTGAACATGTGTCCCTCATAGACTCAGGTATTTTACTAAGCTTGCAACTTGGATCTTCAGCCTGGCTCTGGCAGGCTCGCAGATGTTTTCTGCTGGTTTTGTGCCTATTACTTTTGGCACTGGCTGACCAATAATGATTTCTCCCTGCTTGGAAGCAGCTTCTTCTGCCACTGATGGAACTTCCTTGGATCTATAGATCTGTAAACTTGAACTAAATCCTTTCCTACCTAAGCTGTGCCTTGTTTGGATGTTTATCCCAGCAATGTGAATCTGATTATACATATAAATTTCTCCAGAAGCAATTTCCAAGCATCCACTACTAAATGAGGTATCCTTTCACAAACACTTGCAGAGCCATCTATATAATATTATCACATTATGAATCACATTATTTTGTAATTACCTTCAGCTATTTTGGACAGCAAATCAGGATCTAAGTTTCTTGGAGATAAAGTAAGATCTACATCGTTTGGTGGCCATGCAAGGTACCTGCCACGTTCCTAGATTCATCGGGTTTCTAATAAGTGTTTCCAGATAAAAATCCTTTGAGTACGAGGAAGTAATCAAGAAACAGAAATGCTCAAGTGTATTCCAATAGGAATTGTGTCTACAGTGGATAGATATTATTAACGTCTGCATCAGAGTGGGAGTAGGAAACAGGCTGCAGGCCAGACTGTCTCAAATAATAGTATTAATATTCCCCGACACCAAATAAGAACTTATTATTATCTTGTATAGGAAAATGCCATATCTGACAGATAAAATCTGAGAATTTAGCATTTTTTTTGTCTTGTTATGCATATGCACTCAATAGTCCTGAAACTTGGACAGAACTTGGGGACTGGGCAGCATCAGTTCCAAAGTGTCCTCAGTCCAGCGCTCCTCACTCAGATACTTAAGATCAGATACTTAAAATAAAAGTGGGCTCTCTTCAACTCTGCATGCCCTCCATGAGGGTGAATAAATTCCCTTTTGGGATGACTTTCATGGTAATTTTATTCCTGTGGTGGCTCTTTATGTTAAGCTAAGAGAGCTTTATCCTCTGATGATGGATGCTGGCTGCCCTGCTGACAGGATGGATTCCTTTTGTGAAAAGTTTTCCTTAAGAAATAGAGTTGCTTATCTTCTTTGCAGCAATTAGGCTTGGAATGCAAGAGTAGGAGCGATCACATGTAACCTTCTTCAGAACAGCCATCATAAAGGGTTTTCCTAATCACAGGGAAGATAAACAAAACAAGAGAAATCAAAAAGAGCAACAATAACAGAAACAACAAAAGAGGGAGGTTGGGAAAGCTTTCACAGCGTGGAAAGCTCTGATACACAGTTTTTGACATATCTCGGTGGAGTGTGCATCAGAGGGGAAATAAAAGTATGTCATTGCTCTGAAACTGTCTTTTCTAATTCAGTGCACCCATGCATTGTTATAAATCTCTTTCCCAATCTTACTTGCTTACTGAAAGATGCAGACACTGGGGAGCAAACTTCACTGCTATCTATCAGCTTAGATAAGGAAAAGTTCCCTTCAGCCTGACACTGACAGCTTCATGAAGTGGTGGCTGGGATGCATGCAAATGAGAACATCAGTGAAGGTGATGAGCACATGTGCCATTTACAATGGGCAAAGAGAGGGTGGCTTGTTGTACCTGTGTTTTTATGCCCTAGAGGAGGAACAATGAGAGTTAGTTAAAGATTGTTTTCTATGAATGACTCATACAAGGACACTGCTTTCACAATTTTACAGACACAATGTATATGGAAAATAATTAAAGCTAGAACATTTGAATGTAAAAAAGCTATAGTATTTCCCCCTTTTAATAAGTGAAGATGAAGGACTTCAGATCCCATAATGTAAATTTATATTGTGCATTCTGATTTCCTGACATTCCCTTGATCTCTGAAGTGGAGATGTTTTTAAATCTAAGGACCAGTGAGATTTCATATTCAATAAACTGAGAGTTTGATCCAATCCTTTACACAAAACATAGCAAATATTTATTAACATTCATTTCCTTGTTAGCTTTTATTTTTCACACGCCTACACCCTTTCTAAACTTCTGTGGGAGGACAGGAAAAATTAGGAAGAACTTCCTGTCCCACATTCCAGACTATTAACTATAAGCAAAAAGTCCTTGTAATCTCATGAGAAAAACAGAACTATGAGAGAATTACAGCACTGGCTTTGGTGATAGGTGATGGTTATGGGGAAAGTATATTTTATAACATATAAAATTTGAGGCTGGGGATGTGGCTAAGTTTGTAGAATATACATGTTTGTACCATGCATGAGGCCTGGGTTTGATCCGCAGCACCATATAAAACCAAGCATGGATGTACACACTTGTAATCAAAGGAGGTAAAAGTGGGAGGATCAGAAATTCAAGGTCCTCCTTGGCTATTTAGTGAATTCAAGGCCAGCAAGGGCTACACGACACAGTATCTCAAATAATATTTCTAACAATAATAATTGAAAAATAAAATGAATTTTATTAAGTTTCCATCTTGATTTAACACTATCGCTCAATTCTTAAAAGAATTGCTTATCTGTGATTTTTGTCCTGATTTGTACATATTTACTCACAAGATTTGGGAACTTTCTCAGTATTTGTCAGTGTCCCCTAATACACACACATCACTCTGTAATTATTCCTCAGAGAAAAGCAACATAAAATATTGATGTTTTCTACAAATTTCCACCTTTATATAATTATCTATGCTACCATACTAGTAGAAGAGAACCTGACTGTCACCAGTTACTAGCCAGATTTATTTATTTTTTTAATTTTTGTTTATTTTATTTATTTGTTTATTTGAGAGCAACAGAGAGAGAGGAGAGAGAGAGAGAGAGAGAGAATGGATGCACCAGGGCTTCCAGCCACTGCAAACAAATTCCAGATCTATGCAATACCTTGTGCATCTGGCTCACATGGGCACTGGGGAGCTTCAAACCGGGGTCCTTAGGCTTCACAGGCAAGTGCCCAACTGCCAAGTCATCTCTCCAGCCCCCAGATTTGTTTTTTATATCACTCTGTGTCCTTGGGTGTTTTAAAGCTTACATTGAGAATTCGGTTGGAATCAGAATAAGAAGAAAGACTAATGCTGCTGTATCTGTGAAGTGCAGTGTAGCCAGTCTTGAAATTCTGTTCTTACATCAATTAACTCACATGGGAAGGATTTTTGACCTTTATTCTCCGTGTATTTTTTTTTTCTTATCTTTATATCCTAAACCCACAGACAAAAAGTATGCTTGGAATCAACCCACTTTTTACTTAAACATAAATAGTATCCCCACTTCACAATTCAGAAATATCTATCAAAAGCAAAGTAAAGGACCTAATGCTGAAATAAAATTATTTAAAAGTACAGTTTGTTGGCTCTCCCATACAGATACATATATGCATATAAACATATATTTTCTTCAATTTTGAACACCAGAAATCTGTTTACCTACGAACTTGAATTTTAATGGTACTTCATGAAAAATGTTTTTATTTCATTTTGCCTCCATTTTCAGTAAAAGAAAAAAAAAAAAAGGTGGGCTGGAGAGATGGCTTAGCGGTTAAGGCGCCTGCCTGCTAAGCCTAAGAACCTGGTTCCAATCTCCAGGTCCCACGTTTAGCCAGATGTAAAGTGACACAAGGGTGCAATGCCGCACTTGCCCATTAGGCGGCACACACATCTGGATTTCGTTCACAGCAGCTGAGAGACTGCTGGCGCACCCATTCTCTATCTGTCTCCCTCTCCCTCTCTGTCTGTCTCTCTCTATGTCTCTCTCCAAAAATAAATAAAAATTAAAAAAAAAAAAGGCAAATGTCCCAAGGTATTCAGTGAGTGATAACTATCACGTTTTTATTAGTTGTAATAAGGTAATTGCTAAAAGATTGATCACACAACAAATAAAAAATATGTAGCTATTTAACACAGTAAAAGCTAATTCATCTTAACAGAGGTGGACAGTCTTAGGCTTGATGACCGGGACAAGTAGAGCCCCTTATACCATAGCTTTCCCTCTCTGAGGTCTCTGAGTTCCACACTGGACCTGTTGCATCAGGACTGCAGAAAAGGAAGATGAGCCAGCATAGGAAGGAGTTTTAGAGGCTTGATGACATCAGGTGAATGGACAGATCTCAGTCAAGTGGCTTCTTATAAATGATGTAGCATTGTTGGGCTCTAGAAAGATGTAGCATGATTTTAGCAACAATGTTATTACATATAGTGTCTTTATTAATTTCAGTATTCCTAGTCTCTAAAGAGAAGTCTCTGAGAAGTTTTGATTATATTGGCTGTGGTAGTTTGAATAGATGGCTCTCAGCGAACCAGAAGCTGTTTGCTACATTAGTATAGTAGTAGACATTATGAAAAAGATAATTCTCATCTATACTAATATAGATAATATAGATATAATATAGATATAGATATGTGAATAGTGATGATGAGCCACCATTAAAACTAAGATTTAACAGACATTATCATAAATCAAATTGACTTAGCCCATTTCATTTCAGATAAATGACAAATGTATTCTCAATTTTATGTAGTTATATTATTTATTTGGTATTGTTGTAATAAATATTTAAACAAAAAATAAATAAATATACAAGTACACAGACAACTATACCCATATATGAATGTGGAAATAACTAAACTGATAGAATAAAGGAAAAATCAATGTATGGTACTTATGAATAACATAATGTGATAAACAGTGAAATTTTTGAGATAAACTATTTTTCTTCATTTTCTATAAGAATAATATAAATTGATAGGTGATATATTAATGTGATGAATATAATTATGGGTATATACATAGATGCATAAAGGACATGAAGCACACAGAATGATGGAGAAAGAGAATTTTGAAATTGATTGTCAGTGGAAATTTCATGGAACAGGAGAACTGTTCACTGTAGAATGGTAGAGTTTCTCTAATACAAAGTAATGTGGTAATGACAGACTGTTCCTCTTGGAAACCTTCAACAGAAGTTCAGTATGGCACATCAACATGGGTACAGAGGAATGACCAGATAATAATGAAGCTGACATTTAATGCCTAGTAAGTGGGAACCCAACTCATAATGAGTTATTAGATGATATTTGGTAAGAAGCTGTCATTTTGTAAGGGTAGGGCTGGAATATTAATCACTCACCACTAGCAAATAATTCGGGTGACTTCCATGTTAATAATTGATAAGATAATTTTCTCTGTTTCTGTCTCTTTCTCTCTCTCTCCATCTCTGTGTGTCTGTCTGTGTCTGTGTCTGTGTGTGTGTGCTGTGGTCATGGAGATTGGGATTGAACTCAAAGCTTCACAATAGCTAAACATTTTCTCTACCACTGGCTATAGCCCGGTGGCAGGGGGTGGGGATTCAAAATCATTGTTGGTTAATGAAAAAAACTCTTCAATAAAGACTGTTCTGCAGAAAGTAACAAAAAGGAGGATATCTTTTGGAAATCATAAATGTTGATAGGAAATAAAGGGTTAAAGCAAGTAATCTAAGTTAGAAATGATGGGGAGGCCAAGGACAGTGGGGGAAACAGATAATCAGCGTGGGAAGTATTGGTAAAGAATGCTGATCGGATCAGCACAAAAGCTATCACATGTGCATACTAAATTCTCTGCATAGTTTTGTCTGCTCCTCTTGTAACAGGGGTTATGGAGGTCCAAGAAAGGTGCTTAAACTCCAAACTCTGAACTTGTGTATATTTTACCAAAGAATGGGGATTAAATGAGACTGAAAAGGATAATTATTAAAATATTATATTTATTTAGGGAAGTATGGAACCAAGGGAAGGGAATGGTGGTCTGATAACCAATGTGGGAAGTGTGCATGGGTGTGGAAGAAACATGTAAAGAGATTTAGAGAAGAAAGTGCAAAGCACTCCGGCCACATGAGGCAGAAGCAAGATGGAGAGCCCATGTGCAGTAGGGGTCGGGATCTCCCCCGGCAGGGCTGAGGCAAGGGGAGGCTTACCAGGACAGAAACCTGGAAGTTCAGGAAAGAAGAAAAGCCAACAAAAGAGAGATCGCCCTCCTAGTAAGCATCTATTTATAACCTTATTGTGCTGGGTTTTACCTTTAGGCTCAGGTTTGCCTTAGAGAGAGTTGGTTGGTCGGGGCTAGGGGCTGGATCAAGAACAGGATAGCCATAATAGCAAGTTTAGGGCCAGGCTTAACCAACCAGATTCCAAGATCAGATTAAAACCTTAATTTCAAGAAAGGGGAACTCCTTCCCAGAGAGGACTCAGGTTGTTTGTGGGAAAACAGATTAATTAAGAGATAAGGAGAAGCCAAATTCTTCTCTGATCTCTAGCAAAGTGGAGACTGTAAGAACAGGCCTAAGACATTCCTGTTGTTTACTTTTGGGGCCCAGTCACTCTAAAAGACACACTCTCATACTCATATTAATGATGTGTTATCTCCTTTTATTGCTTTGGGAAGTTCAAAAACAGTTTACATAACTTATCAAGACAAGAAATTGGTTGAGCAAGATTTCTAGTCACATTGACTTGAAGGTCCATTTTTCCCATACATAGTAGACTATCTCTTTTGTGAAGCAGAGAATTTTGACTTTACTTTGAGGAAATTTGCCTGAGAAAGGAGGAAAGAGACAGGTTTATAGGCAGAATGGCACTTAGCATTTTATGAAGTAGTTTAATTGTTGCCATTTGAGTTGATAAATTTGAGGCAGTTTATTTGCTGAGGGCAATGGGTTGTTCATGTTGGAGACTAGGAAAAATGAGGGAAATCAGTCCAAAATAATCACAACTAAGTCTGAAGGGATGGAATCTAAAGCTCATTTTCAAGATCAGGCTGTGAAGATGAATACATTCTCTTCTGGGACAGAAGATCAAAATTAGTGTTCATTGATTCATTGTATTGTGATAGGGATTATACTGAGGATATGGCACATGCTAGGCAAGTACCATTTACCAAAAAGCCATATCTCCACCCCAAGAAGAACATGATGTTAAGTGTGAATATATGGGTAATGAATGGATCTCTGATTGGCTGGGAGACCCACTTTGTGGAAAAGAACCCATAGCTAGTACTGGGAAACAAGTTAGAATCCTGTGGAGACCAGGATCAGGAACTCTGACAAGAGGCTCCTACTAGTCTTTGGGCAAAAGAGAGGCTACATCCATTAAAATCCCTCTTCATTAACATTGCTTATCGCTGTTAACCTACGCTGATCTCACTCTCTGTTGGAGAATCTGTTTTCCTTTTACAAAAGCCAGCAAATACTGAGGACAACCAAAATCTACTAACAAGACAAGATATCTAACCCCTATCATGAGATGAGCTACCCCTCACACATCACCTAGGGTTTAGGTGAAATCACTGAGAAATTGAAGAGATGAGCAAGAGTGCTTTCCCAGAGCAAGCCTAACAACCTGCACCAGGGTGATGGTGATAGACTCTGAGGACACTCAAAATGTATCAAAGCAGTAATCCAGATGTTGCTGAGACCTCAGCACTAAAGTTTACTTAAAACATACCCAACAGAGCTCAGGAAACTTTGCAGGAGAAAAGAAAAATTGTACAAGCCACAGGATGGAAGGGAATATTCAGAGGCATTAACATCCAACAATGACTGACTGCTGATCTCACAACTCATAACACACAATCCCATGGTAAATACCAGCAATCCCACTGAGGAGGGACCTCAATGGAATGGGGGCAAGGAGAAGGGGAATGCTACCAACACATGATTTGTCCATGTGAAATTTCTACTTAATAATATTAAAATAGTTAAAATCCAGAAAAGGGGAAGAATTATGGGGAAGGAGCTGATTGTCTGATAGTCCTTATTCTCTGGCATCATACTGTATGAAACTTACCATTCTCGTGTAGCTATTTCCAGAATACCCAAAAGAACTTAATGGAGGAAACATTTACGCTGACTCATAATTTCAGAGTGTGCAGTCCTTACTGTTTGGTCCCATGCACTTAAGAACATTGTTACGATGGTGAGAGTATGTAGTAAGGATCTTTTCCACAACATAGTGGACAGCAACCGGAGTGTAAAGCAGGAAGGAACCAGGAAAAAGACATCCAAAGATGCCCCAAGAGCTCATTCCCAGTGACCTTCAGCCAGGAACTACCTCCAAAAGTTTTCAGAATGTCCCAGAATAATATCAACAGCTGAGGACCAAACCCTGAACCCATCAGCCAATGGTAGATATTTTATATTCAAACCATAAAATGGGATAACATAGAATCCAAGCTATTTATGTCAATTTCAAACAGAGCTGACAATGTGATATTAAACATAATCATTAAGATGCACAGCCTTGGGCTGGAGAGATGGCTTAGCGGTTAAGATGCCTGCCTCCTAAGCCTAAGAACTCCGGTTCCAATCTCCAGGTCCCACGTTTAGGCATTCAAAGTGACACAAGAGCACAATGCCACACTTGACCACAAGGCGGTGCACACATATGGATTTTGTTCCCACCAGCTGAGAGGCTGCTCGTGTGCCCATCTCTCTCTCTCTCTCTCTCTGTCTCTCTCTCTCTCTCAAAAAAAAAAAAAAAAAAAAAAAAGATGTACAGCCTTGATGGGAACAAAGAAAACTCACATTAGCTATAGCTAGCTTAGAGAAAACCCAAGTTGATATAATCACTAACTTTGGTTGTTAAAATCCTTGTTCTGAGAAATATTGAGAAAATTTGTAAAGCTCACCTGTCAGTGTGCCTATAAGGCAATTTCCAGAGGTGATTGCATGAGGTTCACCAAACTCAGTGGAAAAGATGAGACCTGCACATCCCATACACTGCAGGGCTAGAGGGAACACAAAAGGAATAAAGGGAAGTGGCATACACCTCCCTCCTGTTCTTGACTCAAATGGAATATTGTTTGTTTGTTTGTTTGTTTGTTTGTTTGTTTGTTTTTTGTTTCCATTACCTTTGTGTGTTAGATCCCAGTCTTCAGCCTTGAACACTGACTTGAACCAGTTGATCTCCATAGAGCATCCAGACCTTCAGCCACATACTGGGGCAGATTATTTGCCATTCACATTCTGAGGTTACCACCTGCTTGGAATGAGTAGCTACTGGTATCCTTGATTTTCTGTCTTGAAACAGCCATTGTGGATCAATTCAGTCTGTGATAATATGAGCCTATCTAGAACACACACACACACACACACTCTAATAAATCCACTCTTCACATTAACATAGACATATTTTATATTGAACTCTAGTTAAGATAAACTGATAAAGTAAATTTTTTAAAGCAAAAGGAGTTCTAAGCAGTAAAAGTTATAGGATGATCCTATGATTGTAGAATGAATTTTCTTTGAAAACTAAATCTACCAATACTTAAAGGCACAGTGAACACCCTACTGAAAGGATGACATTGACAATATTGCACCAACTACAGAAATCTTTGAATAGAAACCAATCACATACACCTTATTTTCTATGTAATAAATCATTCTAAACTTAACATGATATCATGAATGACAAATGTGAATAATAAGGGCTATTCTCCCGCACAGGAAGTATTGTCTATCTATCTCTGAACTCATCCCTTAATAAAATTTAAAAAAAAAGGATGAAGCCTCTTTTTCCTTCTTAACTTAGCTCTAAAGGCAACCATTTTATTTGTTATGATTCCATTAATCTATTGGCTACACTTAATATGCAATAAGTAGTGTACATTGGCAATTTTATAGTAATAGCATTGATCATTTTGACTCTTATGGTATCATTCTAGTTCAAGGTGACCTGGAAGTCACTACACTGTTCCAGGCTGGCCTCGAACTCACAGCAACCTTCCTACCTCTGCCTCTTGAGTGCTCAGATTCACCAGCACACCAGCTGGGGTTGTATTTTCTAAATACCTATTAATATAAAACACTCTTCCTTCCTACTAAAAATATGTTAACATTATTTGGTTATTATTCATTTTTAAACATATTTGGATGGATGCATAAGTATATATAATAACTGAAATATTCAATATGATGGAGGGATTTTTTCTCAATTGTACATATCCTAATATATTTTAATTGATCTGCTAAAATATTTAATAATATTTAGATTAACAACTAGAGGAGATAAATAAATAAAATCATAATATTGCTTAATATACACACACACATCAAAACCCCATCGGAATTTTTGAAATTCCTTCATGTTACACATTTTCCGACACCTAGAATCACATGAAATCTTATTTCTATCTACAAGAGCAGAGAGCAATGTGTTCTGTAAACATTGTTATTGAAAACATGCAAGCAAGGAAGGAGAAATAATATTTTGAGTGCAAGGTAACAAAAAAATGTGGCTTATAAAAAAAGTATTTAATTTTCCACATATTTTTGCTTCTCAGCTTTATCTCTTCTTTTTAGAAAAAAAAAATCATAGAATGACAGTCCTAAATCTTCAAGAGAAAGAACAGTTTCCAATTTCTGATATACCTATAAAAATGTTCTTTTATGGTGTTCAGTGATAAGACTCCTTCCTCCACTATATGGGCTTCCTTATTTTACCTTGTAGCAATTTGTAGGTGAATAAATCCAATTTATTTTTTTAAATGAAACAATCTTTGAAAGTTCTCATCCACCCCAAACCCATTACTGAACCTATCAAATGATTCTAAGAAAACAAGAAGAGCTATTATCAGTATACATAGTAAGACCCCATGTTTAAGTCATAATTTAATGTATTTAGAGATTTCCACTGCTCAGCTTTGGGAAAAATAGATCAAAGAAAAGCCAAAGGAAATGAGGAGTTATTATTGCAAGGACATGGAAGGTGGGAGCTGGCAAATCTGAAAGAGTAAACAGGGATCATTTATATGAGTTTGTTTTCTTTTTAATAAAACAATCCTGTGTAAGTCAGTTCCGGTAGCCTTTCCCTTTGACCTTAACTTGTTCAAGGCTAGAGGAACTGGCCATATTACTCTCTGACATCCAGCTCTGTGTGAGCACAGATGCTTGGTGGTTCACACAGATCAGAAGTTTTTTTTTTTTTGTTTTTTTTTTTTTTTCTTTTCTTTTTAATCTTAGTATGCAAAGAAGAGAAAAGAGAAAGTCAGGAATTTCTAATAGAAATATAAGAAGATAATCTTGGCCAGAAGAATTATTTGCCATATTTTTAAATACTGTGATCAAAGTTGATATTTTTGAGTATAAATTAGAACTATAGAAGTGTGTGTGTGTGTATGTGTGTGTGTGAGTGAGTGTGTTCTCTGTCACTACTCATGTCACAATAGTCAATGGTTTTTATTACTTCACTCCCATTTACATTGGATTTTATAAAGACTGATTTTTTTCCTTTTGTCTTTTTTTTTCAATCAATGCTCAACTATATAATACATCTGTGCTTCAGTGCATTCTGTTCACTGGCTCTCTCCATGAATATATCAATACAATACATTCCAAAATGGAATAATGTGTCTACAAACCTTATGGTCATTTATTATCTGCACTTTTTTTTTTTTTTTTTTTTTGTCCAATAGTGAAGAGACCAGTGGAAATACAGTCATTAGCCTGTGTTTCGTATAGACTGGTCTGTTGTGGGATTAGGGAAATAAAAATTAAGAGCACATCAATACAAATTCACTTTGATCATGATACATGCATTGGAACTTTTGTTTACTTTCAACCTGAGTTCACAGTGCTAGTTTTCAACATTCATATAGCAAATGAAGAATATTTTCATCTGTTCACTTTTCTGTGTAAAGAATTATGTAGAGGTCTGGGGAGACAGCTCAGCAGTTATGCATGCTTCCCGTACAAGCGTGAATGCTTCAGAGAGGCCTGAAACCACCTGAGTTTCAATCTCCACATTCTACTAAGCATCTGGGCAAGGTCACCTTTACCTGTAACCCCAGTGCAACAAAGGGAAGTATAGACCAGGAAATCCCCTTTGCCCAAGAAAACCAGCAAGCTCCAGTATCAGAAAGAGAGTGTCTCAAATAAGAATGGAAAGAAGAGCTATGTAGCCACCACAGGTAAACCCTCCCTCACTCATGTTAGTATATGGAGCACTGCAAGGGCACATACATATGCATATATTACACACCATACCACAGAGAGAGAGAGAGAGAGAGAGAGAGAGAGAGCATTAAAAACAATTATGTAAAGCAGCTGTATATGGTAGAACAAACTTGCAGTCCCAGCTCTTTAAGAGGCTGAGCAAGGAGGATTGTGAGTTCATATATAGGTGACCAGCACAAGTTATATAATGAAACTCTCTCCAATCACACAAACAAACAAAAAACACAGCAAAGAAAATAGAAAGAAAGAAAAGAAATTGTATGTATAAAGGAGTTCATCTTGGTTTTCTCTGCACAGCAATAAGCACTTTCTTGACGTTGATTCAGTGTTATACACTGTAGTGTGCAAGAGAAGGGATTTCATTAAACAGGCATCTGCTGAACCTGCTGTCCATAGTCCTTCGTGCTGCTCTCAGAAAGGCACAGGTGAGCAGAGTTGTTACCAGACAATTCAATCTCAACCTGCTTCTTATTTCTCATTATTTAATGACATCATATATAATAGCATGTTTCAAAAGTGCTAGTGATTGAGCTGGAGAGATGGCTTAGCCATTAAGGTGCCTGCCTGCTAAGCCTAAGAACCCTGGTTCCAATCTCCAGGTCCCATGTTTAGCCAGATGCAAAAGTAATGCAAGGGCACATTGCTGCACTTGCCCTCAAGGGGGTGCATGCATCTGGATTTTGTTCACAGCAGCTGAGAGGCTGCTGGCACCCATTCTCTATCTGTCTTCCTCTCCCTCATACTCTCTCTGCCTCTCTGTGTGTATCTCTCTCCAAAATAAAAAATAAAAAAGTGCTAGTGATTGAGGAGCATTTTTTATTGGAACACTGTGTTAAGATCAATTTTCATTACTTGTATCAAATACTAATAAATGAAAGATAAGAGAAATTAGAAGGTTTGAACCCACACTTACTGATATACAGGGCTCAAGGGTTTAAAATATGTTTAGAACTGGGTTAGAGTGGTCAGAAAAATGATTTTTTTTTTGTTTTGTTTTGAGTAATGTCTACCTGAAGGGGTTGAAGGACAGAATGTAATTAGTACAGATTAGCTGATGGGTGCCTGCTGAATTTGTAACGTGTGTCTCCCTATGTTAATTCAGATTGAAGATTTTGGCCATTTGTTGTTTTGTCTTTTGTATTTGACTAGGAATACAAAAATAATATTAGTTTTGATACACTTGAAGCTGTTATCAATATAGTTTCATGAAATATAGAATCACTGAACATTTTTGTTCTTATTTAATGATCATAATGCTACCTTATTTTTCCCCAATAGTGTTTCTTTCATAGCCATAGGCAAGTTTGCTTTAAAATAAATAATAATCTTGGCTCTGTCAAAGCACAGTTATTTAGTTGGACCCTTAAATCACACTATACTTAAAAGTTTTATCCTCTAGTTAAATGTGACTTTGAAACCAGCTTTGTTCTTTAAAATGCTATGTGTGAGTTTCTTTCTTTCCCATCATGTATTTTCTTACACTCTGCAGATAAAAGGCTTTCATTTTCACTATCTTAAAAGAAATATTTTCCCTTGGATACCAGCTATAACCCACCCATTCATGTTCAAACATTAATTTATGAATTCATAATTGGGTATCTCAGGATATGTGATACTGATATTAGAATCTGAGCTTAAATTGACTTTGTATTGGTGAGCCTTTTCTTTACAAATTTCTGCCAGGCACCATAAAACCTAAGATCTTCAAGCAATTCTCCCGTGAAAAAGTACTTCAAAGAAAATGAACTCAGGCTTGGAAAGCCAGTTAAGTTGATCATACCTTCATGTCCAGTTCCTCCGTCAAATGCAAAACTACAATCCTGTACTGTCAGTTTCTCTTTCCAAACCTCCCCTATGCACTATCTATGCTCCCCTGGAAGCCCTATTTTCCTGAATCTAAGATAAATCAATTTGATTCTGTGTCCCAATAGATTTCAACCCTATTTCTGAGGAGGCAGGGTTCTTAATGCCTACTTACATCCTAGACCCTCAAATTCCCAAGTGAGCAGATAGCTTTAATATTTACCATTCTAAGTCCAAGTCTGTTTTTAGACTTTCCCTTTTCCTCTCCCCTTCAAAACAAAACAAACACCAACATAAATCCTTTGACAAACAACAATCTGTGTAAGACCTACTCTTTCATCCTTAAAAAAAATGTAAATCACATTCAATGTTAAAATTCACTTTCTAGGATGAAAGAAATACAAATATAAGAAAGAAAAGTAATCCAAACTTTCACTTCTCCCAAGGTTAACATATTTAACTTTTATTTCTGTTCAGTGACTATCTTTTTGCAATACATATAGACTACTATCTCTTGCTATACCGTTTTTTACAGTGCATTAAGTAATGATTCTGTAATTTTTTTTTTTTTTTTTTTTTTTTTTTTTTTTTTTTGGTTTTTCGAGGTAAGGTCTCACTCTAGTTCAGGCTGACCTGGAATTCACTCTGTAGCCTCAGGGTGGCCTTGAACTCACAGCAATCCTCCTACCTCTGTCTCCCAAGTGCTGAGATTAAAGGCGTGCACCACCACGCCCAGCCCTCTGTAATATTTTTTGATTGTTGAAACAATGTCTTCTCAATGGATTTCCTAACCAAAGAGATTAAAATTTTTGGATCCTTACATATGTGACAAACCTAGTCAATTGTCACACTGTTTGAAACGTTGGCTGCCCCCTGTAGAATTTGATGCTATAGATCTTTCCTTAGTCATAATGTTCAGTACTTCTTCCATTGTTACCTCAGGTCTAGTGTTATTATACAGGAGTCCAATAACGTTCTTTTCTGATATGTTCTATGGCCGTTTCAGTCTCTTCTGAAAACATTTGGCATTTATCACTTATACCTTTTTCCTTTATCCTAAAATTTTGTACTGAAGTGTTGTCCTCAGGTTAATAATTTCATGTTTGTTGAGCACCCCATGGAAGCTGAGAGTCACCAATTCTTGAGAATGTTCCTGAATCATGACTTTGGTAATTCTCTGATTCTATTTACTCTGAACTCAATCTCTGGAATCCTAAGTACTTGAATGTCAGACTTCCAGAACTAATTATTTGTTTTTTATCTTGTTTTGGAATCTGCAATCTCTCTAGCAGTGCCTATGAATTTACGCTGCCTTATTGACCTCAAGTTTATCTCCTTAGTTACCATGGTGACTCCTCAGCATAATTCCCTCCCAAACCTAACGTTTGTCAATGCTAAACCTTTCTATTTTAGTGTGGAAGACAATTAAATTCCAATACTGCCTTACACTGGAAATGTCTTGATATGAATCACATGAATAATTAGGGAGAGAAATCTTTGTCTTATATTAACTTTTAAGAACTCTATTATCAATCTTTCATTCATATTTGCATGTTGCAAAGGAGTCTTCCATTCATTATGTATCATATCTTCTATTTTATTTTTCCCAATATTTGTACATACCAATTTTATTTAATAAATTTACAGATTAGGGCTGGAGAGATGGCTTAGAGGTAAAGCACCTGCCTCCTAAGCCTAAGAACGCCAGTTCCAATCTCAGGCCCGACGTTTATCCAGATGCAAAGTGGCGCAAAAGGCTGAACTTGACCACAAGGGGGGCACACATCTGGATTTTGTTGGCAGCAGATGAGAGACTGCTGGCCCCACCCATTCTCTATCTGTCTTCCTCTCCCTCTCTCTCTGTCTCTCTCTCAAAAAAAAAAAAAAAAAAAAAAAACTACAAGCCGGACGTGGTGGCACACGCCTTTAATCCCAGTATTCGGGAGGCACAGGTAGGAGGATCGCCATGACTTCGAGGCCACCCTGAGACTACATAGTTAATTCCAGGTCAGCCTGGACCAGACTGAAACCCTACCTTGAAAAACCAAAAAAAAAAAAAAAAAAAAAAAAAAAAAAAAATTACAGATCATTGAAATATTCCTTAACTATAATTTCAGTAATGCCTAAGAAGACTGTTAAATGACTATGATATATTACCATCTTGAAATACATGTCCATTAATATTAGGTTTATAATAGTTATAATATTGCTCTCTTAAAATAAATGCAACTCCCCACTGGATTCTCTTAGGGTTATGTGAATACGCTACTTCTACTTAGAATTACTGAGCTCCTCAATTCAATCACTATATTTCCCATAATATCTATAAAGCCTGGACAAACAATCCATTTCTAAGAAGATAAGAATTTAGTAAAGTCCCTGAAATAATGGAGCAGGTATTGACAGATCCTTGGACTGATCCTAGTAAACTCGTTTTGCAGGTTCCATATCCAGAGTTTACTCTTATGTCACTGCTATGAAAACAATGTGGACACACCAAAAATTAGGCAAAATTCATAGAATCATATTAGAAAAATAGTTATGGACAAAAAGTTTCCATTGATAGGAATTTCAGCTAGAAATAACACAATATAGTGGGGCTAACAGGCTGAGGTGGAATTCCTGACTGTACTGTTAGGCGGAAATTTTGATAATAACCTAATAACCTTATTCCAGACATAATATAAAATGCAAAGGTAGAAGCTTAAGCAAATACAATGACTATAGTAGTTTTAAAATGGGTAGTTTTTTTTTTTTTAAAGAAAAAATGGGTATTTGGCAGTTATTATTTGTGGAGACATTATATATTTTGAGTAAATGCCATCAAATGAAAGTCAAAGAACAAGATGGAAACTCTCCATTTATTGCAGATGCTGTAGTGCCTGAATCAATGAGGGTGATATCAACAGACACAGGTGGAAATGGGGGCTTGGGGCTAATTGTGATCACAGACTAACTCAAGAATAGTGTAGCACGAAGCTCTTAGGAGTGCAAAAGTGTATATAATTAGAGCATTTGGTACAAGAAGATGACGATTTACAAAGATGTCTGAATATAAGTTTTCTTGCTTATGTCCCCTGCATACTTAGTTACCTAAGTGGTCCTTAAGCATTGAGACTTCATTTATTTTACTTATTGACAATTTTATACATTTATATAACACCTTGTCATAATAATCACCTCTCATCTTCTCTTGCCCTTTCTCCTCTTCTACGAAACCCCTTCTTACTTCTTTCTAACTAGTCTCTGTTCGATTTTGCTGTCCTTTTAGGTGTATGTGTGTGTTGAGTGCATATATGTGAGTGTGAGTGTGTATATGTGTATGTGTGAGAGAAAGAGAAGAGAGAAGAGGAGAGAAAGGGGAGGAGATCATCACTATGTTTAATTAGGGTTGCTTGCATGAGAATGAATGCATTTGTTTGTTTGTTTGTTTGTTTTAACCAGATTATGGACAATTTGCCAATGGCTATACCACTAAAGAAAATCTGTCCCCCTTCCACAGCAACTACTGACTACCAATAACTCCTCAGGAAAGGATGGTCGTCTCATGCTTTTCTGCATCATTCATGACAGAATGTTGATGGACACAATATTGTGTAGGTCTTATGCAGGTAATGACAGTCATTATGAGGTCATAAGTGCAACTGTCACATCTTGTCCAGAAGACCATGTTCCCCAGCACTCCACTCCTTCCCCTGACTCTTACATTCTTTCCACCCCTCTTCTGTAAAGAGACATCTCACTTTTCAAAGGCTCATGGATGCTTTGAACTTTATATATGTTTTCTCTCTCAATTAAAGAATCAAATGACAAATGACCTAAATGATTGCAGAGTGTTTTACTGATTTCATTATTTTGCTGTTATTTCTCACATTGATTATTTAATATTATCTTATATTTCCCTTCCACCAGTGTTTCATTTAATCTACTAATTTGCCCTGATTATGTTAATTTTAATTCATGACTCAGACCATTATTAATTCATTCAGACCAGTAAGTTTCCTAGTCCAAAACCTGTGAATACACATATTCACACAGAGTCTAACATGTTTATTGAATGCAACTCAAGTGTTTTCCTCACAATCAAACTTGAATGTTATTCCAATCACAGGCAATTTTCTAGACAGGCATGAATTCCCATCATTGTGAAATATACATTATATATTATTATTTCGGTATCTGTGATCACAACACTGCTTCTAAATAGACTCGGCTAATGGGAATCATATCCCTTTGCTTATATCTGACCTTTCCAGTTTCTTGAGGTCATGCTTCATTTCCTTTTCCTGATTTTCATCTTACTTTTTTCCCCTTTACCTTAAATTCTGGTATAGTATAATGAGAAATACAACATATTCGGTTCCTTCTGTATCTCCCCATAAGTAGTTTAGGGGTGAGCATTATTTACTTTATCTTTTCCATCATTATATTTTCTAGTTGAATGTATTACACGTATTAAGTATCTAATAATGGTCATTTAAATGGAATTTGATAGTCTTCCTCTCCTTTGTTCTGATCCACAGTACTTCCTACTTTAATATTCCCTATGAAATTCTCTTACCATAAAAATATTTATTTATGAGGCCTGGGGAGGGAGCTTGGTCTGTCATGTGCTTGTGGTGCAAGCATGGAGACCTGAGTTTGAATCTGCAGCATCCACATACAATCCAAGCATGGCAACATGCACGTATAATCCCACTACTGGAAACACAGAGACAGGAGGACACCCAAGGCTTGCTGAGTAGTCTAGCCAAATCAGTGAGTTACAGATTCACTGAGAGACCTTGTGTCAAAAAATAAGGTTGAGGGCTGGAGGGAAGGCTTAGCAGTTAAGGTGCTTGCCTCTGAAGCCTAAGGACCCAGGTTTGATTCTCCAGGTCCCACATAAGCCAGATGCACATGGTGACACATGCTTCTGGAGTTCGTTTGCAGTGGCTAGAGGCCCTGGGGTGCCCATTCTCACTCTTTCTCTCTCTCTCTTTCACCCTCTCTGTCCCTAATAAAAAATAAAAATAAGGTCCAGAAAGCAACAGAGGATGACACAAATGTTGGCCTCTACACACACATGCACAAATACTTGCATGCATATACATGTGACCCTTCAAACACGTATAAGCATACATACCTCGTGCAAACTCAAACCATGCACATATATGCACTATGTCTGAATCCTGTTCTTTAAATTTATGTGTAAATGTACATCTTAGTAGATATTAGATTTGCTGGTTTTGTTTAAATACTACATTTTAATTTTTCTCAATTTCCTCTAAAGATTGGTGGTTTGTTGTGAATGACAAAGTATATAATGTGTTAGTTTTGTCATCAGTGAGACCAAATACCTGAAAGAAATAATTAATGGGTGGGAAGGTTTATTTTGTCCATGGTTTCAGTGGTTTCAGTACATCATGGCTGGAAGGGCATAGTGGAGAAACACACATACTGATAGGAAACAGAAGGAGCAAGTAAAAGGAAGAGACAAGAGTAAGATAAAGCCACCAACTAGAAGCCTTCCTCCAGTCAAATCCCACCTTTTAAAGTTCCACAACCTTCTCTTAGTCTATTCAAATTCTGATCTCCTTAGTAGCATAAATCACTGCCTATGTCAGAGGGACCATGATAGAATTGTCTCAGCAAAGGCCCGCAGAGGCATATCCAGTGCTTTGCTCTTATAATAATCTAGGATTTTCTCAATTTAATCAAGTTGAAAATTTAGAGTAAACACAACAGATTGGATATAAGAATGTGTATGAACACTTGCAGTGCATAGATGACTCCTAAATTATGTTATTTTCAGGAAGCAAGGGCCTCACAATAGAAATAGCCATGGATGTGTTAGTGTTGTCGATAGCTCTATTTTGTGAAGATTATAAACAGAGGAAGTTAAGAGTTGCATGTGGTGTTCATAGATGCTCATCATGGGAGGCAGGAGAATCAGAAGTTCAAGGTCATCCTCAGCTAATTAGTGAATTCAAAATCCCATGCAGTGTCAGTTTACAAACTGAGTCTCATTGCCAAAAAAATATTCAGGCACATAAAAAGAAAATGTTAAGATCAAATACTTTTCAAATACTATAGCTAAGCATTAAAATAGAACTATTAAGCAGGTTTACTGAGTAAATTATAGAATTATAAACACAAGCTGTGAAACTAGAAAGTTCTCAAGGAAGTAAGTTTGAAGGCAGTTGACCTTCAAGAGCATGAATACTGAGCGAAAATAATCAACTGTAATCAGTTGTAGGAAAAAATAAACAAGAAAAAGGGAATGGAGTGGTAGAAACAAAGGCTTGAACATAAGGATATTTTTAATATGTTCTCAAAAATAATACACTTGAGATGCTAAATTTATAAAAGCAAACAAAAATCTACATAGGTGGATCCTAATTTCCATAGGAAACATCACAAAGTAATGAGATGTAATTATAATACAGCTACATACTTCCTAAGATAGAGAATGAGTGGAAATGTCAGAAATGTGAAAAAAGGTAACATTTCAGTAAGTAAGATGGACTTTTCAATCACAAAAAAATATACTTCAGTGTTTACTAAAGCGTTTCAAAATGTGGTACTGCTCTAACTTGAGACATGGAGAAACCAAGAACAGGAAATTTATGGGCCTTTTACTAAGGCATTACTCAGGCTCAGTGTTGACATTACTCTTTTCTTTCAACTGGGAGGATATATCTTGGGATGAATAAATAATTTGCAAATATATGAGTCAACAGAAACAAAAATGCAGAGTTGCAGACTGATAATGGAAATTACAGGGGTTATAAAATATCATACATTGCATTGCCATTAAGACGAAAGGAATACGGGAAGTTATAAATAACCGACATCATTTTTTATAGGACTGCTTTTTAAATATTCTTTATGGAAGCATAACTGATAAAAGTCCAGTCATTTTTCATGTGGACTTATTCTTCTCATTAAGCAAGTTGCTAAAGTGAAAAACCAGGAACAAAGGGAAATGGCAGCATTTAATCCCTGCTTCTGAAGGAAACATCATGTCCTGTTCATAGACCCATGCAGAAGAATGTTGAGTAGATTTCCAATGTACAAGAGTTACCAAATAAATGCATGAGACTAATATTTATGATATAATAAACAAAAAAGGAAGGAACAACTTATGACATTACCAAGTTATTTTGATCTTGACTGTATCTGAAGTATTTTTCCAGCACATTATTAAGTTTAATTTTCCTAAGAAACTAGAATCTACCTATAGTTTATTTTACAAATATTGATATTCACACCATTAAATGACCCTCCAAAGTTCTCACAGTTACCTAGGTCTTTGATATTTAAGTTAAAGTGGTGGAAAAACAGGGATCATGTAAAACGGTGAAAAAGATGTGTGAAAGAGAATAGTTAGGTAAGCTACAAGGGAACAGGCTATCAGGAAATAACACTACCAAAATATTAGGATTACTGGGCTAGAGAGATGGCTTAGCAGTTAAGACGCCTGCCTCCTAAGCCTAAGAACGCTGGTTTGAATCTCCAGTGGTTCCAATCTCCAGGTCCCACGTTTAGCCAGATGCAAAGTGACACAAGGGCGCAATGCTGCACTTGACTACAAGGGGGCACACATCTGGATTTTGTTTGCAGCAGCTGAGAGACTGCTGGCGTGCCCATCTCTAGCTGTCTTCCTCTCCCCTCTCTCTCTCTGTTTCTCTCCAAAAAAAAAGTAGGATTACTACATACTCATAGTAATCAACAGGGTTACTTCAACTGTGTAACATTTACCCTGACTATGAAATCATTATATAATAGTCTTCAGTGTAAAAGGCACTAATAACCAACTTTCTTGTTGATGTCAGAAAAAGTATTGTTTAATTAGAGTTGTTTTCACGTGGAGCTTCAGGAGATATGGAGTAAGATTCACAAGGTGGTAACACCTGGGAAAGAGTAATATATACATGTTACCCACTCTTACTTAATCATCCAGAAAATGGCTTATGGATGTCATGTCAGTGGGAGAGTCAGAAAGGATTCTATTTTAATGACAAATCTTTGATTTTTGTAGTGTCTCAAAAATATTTGATTCTAACATCAACATGTGTCATTCAGATATGAATGCATTTATCATGGCTTTTGAAGAGGCTAAAAGTTAATGAAATTGGTTCAAAGTGAGTTGTGCAGATGAACCAATAGTATGAAAAGTTGATTGGTATATACTTCTCAGAAATTTTCTCTGATCTATTAGTTGAGCATATCTCTTCTCACTTCTGGCATACACCTATCAACATGATTTTGCTGGAGAAAAGGTGACTTACTTGTATTTTATAACTATGTAAAAGGATCAAGCATCTCAAAAAATTAATCTGTTCCTAGCAGGGAGTAGTGGTGCACGCCTTTAATTCCAGCACCCAGGAGGCAGAGGTAGGAGGATCGCTGTAAGTTCAAGGCCACCCTGAGACTACATAGTAAATTCCAGGTCAGCCTGGGCTAGAGTGAATCCCTACCTCAAAAAATCAAAAATCAAAAATCAAAAAAAATAAATCTGTTCCTGAGTCAAATTTCCTTATTTACTTTTCAAAGTTAATTTCATAATTCCTGATACTTTCTTGACTATTTTTTTTTATTTTTGAGAGAAAAAATAAAGAGACAGGGGGTGGGGAAGAGAAATAGTGCCAGGTCCTTCAGCCTGCTGCAAAAGAGTGCCAGCTGTGTTTGGCCCCTTGTAGCACATGTGTGATATTGAGCACTTGCGTCACTGTACGTCTGGTTCTGTGGAACCTGGAGATTTGAACATGAGTTCTTGGGCTTTGCAGGCAAGCACCTTAACCACTAAGCCATATCTCCTGCCCTTGACTATTTTTAAATGTATTAAGTGTAATAGTATTTTTAATTTTTTTATTGAAAAATTTACATTAGCCAGCTTTAAAAAAAAACTTTTTTGTGTGTGTGTGTGTGATTCTGTTTGTGGCTATTTCTTCTGTAGAAAATTCATTAATAGAACTGTTTAAAAACTTGGCCTCAAAATATGCATTCACCCAATTAAGCTTGTGGATAGGGGAGATAGTCATTTTAAATACCTTCCATTTTCTTTAAAATGAAATTAAAATGTAAATTTTTCAAAGAATAAACAGTGGTATTTTTAGCTTATCATAATGAATACATTAGAGACTTCCAGAAACATAGTTTCAAGATAAGATGGTCATATATTATAAACACATTTTAACAGCATAAAATCCATTTAGCTCAAAATCTTGGAGCAAAATGATATCCCAGGTAGATGAAACATTTTACTCTTTGGATTGAATGATAACGCCCTCATGGCTGAAGCACAGAACACTGTTTTTCCCCTTGCAGCTATCATATAGAGTGAGATTTGTTGGTATGCAGCAGAGGTATTATATTATAATGTAAAGTGGAAGATCATTTTACTTAGAAAAGCTCTGTACAAACTGTTTCAGGTCATTTTTAGATGAAAATGCTTTCATTTTCAATTTCATATGAAATAGTACTAAAATATTAGAGGGATAAAGAAGAAAACATTATGTTTTCAAATTCAGACATACATCGGTTGAATTTTGACCTGAATTTCTGTGCTGAGTTTTTGTTCTTCTCATTCCTTCTCTTTTTATTTTCTTCATTTCTACCTGTTTTTTTTCATATCTACTGTATGTTACAAAGAAAAAAATAATTATGTTTTTCTATAACCCACTTTGAATATCTAATGGTAATATATAATGTATTTAGTTATAGTTTAATAATAATAATTTTATTACTAGTAATTCATTTATTTCCATGACAATAAATACACATTTACATCATGATTAATGCATATTCATATTATACTATATTCCACAAATGAATATTTCTTAACATATTATTTTATTTTATTTTTTATCAAACTATAAAACTGTGAACATGAATATAATGTTGCTAATCTAAAAAAATATATTTACTTATTTGCAAGCAGAGAGAAGAAAGACAAAGAGAAAGAAAGGGGGTGAATGGGCATGCAAGGGCTTTTAGCCACTGCAAATGAACTTCAGATGCATGTGCCACTTTATGCATGTGGCTTTATGTGGGTACTGGCGAATCAAATGTGGGTCATTAGTCTTTGCAGGAAAATGCCTGAACTGCTGGACTATATCCAACCCCTAAATTGGTGACTCTTTAGCCCTTAATTTTAACAATGCAATGTTTATGTAAACTGGAATGCACATTTGATTAGTCACTTGTCTTGCCCAGTTGCCAGCTAGAAAGAATATTTCAGTTAAACATTTCTTCCACCAGTATTGGAGAATATGTTACATCCTCTCTGCCAGTTCTTGTCCTGAGATTTTGTTTATTTCTGGATCAGGGCAAGGTTGCAAGAGTTTGTACATATCTTTGCCCATTTGTATTGCAGATTTTATGAGGCATCTGTTCATCTCTTGAATTTGCTTTTATTTTAACTGACTAACAAAGTTCTTTATCTACTGAGGATGCTCAAGTAGTTCTGTCTTACTTGTTGCAAGTTCTCTTTTCTGACATTTCTTTTCTTTTTCAGTTATGATTATGGTAGTTTACTCATTCATATTTAGCTGTAGATAGACATTCATATTTCCCATTTGGGTTTCTATCATTTTCATATCTATAGAAATGTATGCATTGTAATCAGAGGGTTGATTTTAATGTCTCTTTTCAGGCCAGTGGGGAGTTACTCAAGAAGCATCATAGGTATGAGCTATTGACAGCTGCTCCCCTAATTTGACTATACCAAGAATATCTATCTATCTATCTATCTATCTATCTATCTATCTATCTATCTATCTATCTATCTATATATTGATGAGGTCCAAGTAAATGGTAAATTTGCTTTCATTCTGTTATCATTTCTTTTTTATGACCACCCCATAATAAAAACTGCTGGTATCAGTCCTATGTAAAATGTGGGGAAATTAAGGTATAAGATTTTAAGATGTTTTATTAAGATTGCATAGTAGAACTTGGCAGAGCTGAACTTTGAACCCATGAGCCCACTCCTCACCCCTTCAGAATTACTGTTTTTGATGAACTTCCATGTAGGTCTCTGGTGTACCTGCATGACCAAGATCAATCCCTTTGGCAAATTCAAACTAGTTAGGTTCATGGATCTCACTTATACCCTTTTCTTCCACAGCATGACTGCATTTTAAAGCTGAGTAATTTCCATGTTTCTGCTTCTATTTTGGGCTCCTTTAAAGTTTTTGTCTTTCTTTGACACAATGGGAAATGACAGAAGAAACATTTCTTTTTGTTGCCTATGTTAGGTATGCCAAATGCTAACTTTAAGTAGAACTCTTTATTTTACCCATTCAAATTATTGCACAAAATGTAGCTCATTTCTGTGTACATTTTTGTGCATCTTGTTATGTTATTCCATGAACTATGAATAACTTATTAACAACTGTGAACAAGCCTTGACTCTATTTATCATCATGTGGATTTTGCCTCCTTAAGATATGGAATTTTCACAGGAACCAATATTTTTGTGTTCTACTCACATGAAGTCACATATTTAATTTTCTTCATGTGGCAGTCATATTGTCACTCAAAAAGGCCCATATATTGGAGCATTTGCAGAACCATGATTTTCAATTTAAGGATGTTCAACTTTAAAAAAAAAAAAGATAGTGAATTACTCATATTTAAATGCAAGATAAATATATTTCATCTTTCTATTGTTGTTAGAACTTAATATAGCAGCAGTATTTCACAGGCAAATATTTTCCACTGCAACATGTGTTCTTAAAGGATGTGTTTCTGGCCCTCTGTCTAAGTAATCTCCCTAAAACTAGTATCTCTTACTTGGCATGACTCCTATGCTAAGGAATAGCTTGAGTGGTAACTTATTCTTAAAATTAGACTAGTTCAACCTTAGTGTTTGTTCATGTGTGTGTATCTCTATCTGTGTGTTTTCTTATTTATTTATTTAATTTTTTTGTTGGTTTTTCTAGGTAAGGTCTCATTCTAGCTCAAGCTGACCTGGAATTCACTCTGTAGTCTCCCAGAGTGGCCTTGAACTCACTGCGATCTTCCTACTTCTGCCTCCTGAGTGTTGGGATTAAAGATGTACACCACCGTGCCTGGCATGTTTTCTGTGTCTATAAAATGAATGATTTGCTTATTTGTTTTCTCCTCACTTTGGTTTTTTGATGGGTCCTATTCGTTTTGGAGGAAAGTAAAACCATTTTGATTGGATCCAGTGATTCAGAATTATGATTTATTTACAGAACATTATGTTTCCTAAGAAATCTTTCTAAACTTGATTGCTAATAATTCTCAGAGACAAAAAGCCTTGTCTTTTAATATCAGGAATGGCTGGTTCTGAATACACCACCTGGGGAATATCATCAGAGGGTAGCTTTGGCAACACTGCCTTTTAAAGCTGCCTTTAATTGCTTTTGCATTGAGTTCTATTCATGGATGTGCATTCATCAAGGAATGAAGAGCAAAGTGACATTTGCAAGTTTTACTAAGTCAACTGGCATCGGTTGCCATAGTATTCAGAAACCAGAAAACCAGGAAAATGCAGAGTTGTTTTTCATTATGTGTTGAAAGATGTCAGCAGGATTAGTGTCAGAGTAAAAGAAAAAAAAAATGAAGAGAAGCTCAATTACAGACCAGGTGGCTATTAATGAATATATATATATATATATAACAAATATACCAGCCAGCATTTTTTGAAGGAGGACAAGGTTTTAAAATTATTTGACTAAGGGAAGGGGCGATTTTCTCATTTTATGAGCACATTTAGCATGTCTTAATTTACCCCTTTCCTTAAGTAATCCCCCTTATCCTAATATCTCATAATTTGGGATGAATCTTCTTTCTTATGGAATAACCTGAGAAGTTTTGTATTTGGATGGAAAATAGAAACCTGATAATAATTTTGCACCCTTCAAATATCATTTTAGTAAAATTAATATTCAAAAAGCTACTTAGTAATAAGAGCTGTAACTTTGTAAATGCGTATAACATTTTAAAATGATCATCAACATGCATTTAAACATGGTAACTTTATTACCAGCCTTTCCTTATTCAATGCCTGCATTTCTCAGTGTCTGTGACTTTTGATGATAATATAAAATAGAATAATCAAGTGCCACGTTTGTTATCACCTTATCTCTTCACATTTAAGGTCAATGGTTTCTGACAGCTCTTTGGAATTCTACTTACTAGTCCGAGATCTCTCATTTTCTTACAAACTAAATTTTTTCCTCAATTGATCAGCAAGCTGGGGACCCAGCTCTTTCCACACTTTATCTGGACTCTAGAATCAATATGGTCATGACTTTCTTTTGTTGTTTTTCTTCTTATTATTATTATTATTTTTTTCAGCCCCTCAGCAATTTGTCTGATCTGACCATTGTGGAAGAAAACAATCAAAACGAGAAAATATCCTACACATCAAAGCTACTGAATCCCATTTAAGTCTGCATGCTTCTTAAATATACTTTATTTTCTTCCCTAATTGAGCCACAGTGGTTTTTGGAAATTTTTAATGTCAATATTTTCACATTCTAATATTATCCCAATTTTCAAAATTTAATCTAAGCTCCCACTCACATTTTGAAATTATTCTACCTGCCTAGTTGATATGGACTACTAATGTTATAAAAAAGTAACAGCCCTTAGCTTCTCTGTTTTACTTAATTATATGTCATTCCTGACACTTGCCTTTTCATGTAAAGGAACTCCAAATCCTTACCTGTGTACTCAATCTTCTCTCCAAATTTGAAATAGGAAACCTGTCAGATTAAATAGGACCTTAGTCTAACCATAATGCAGAGCCAAGAAGGCTCCAGTTTACATGGAAGAAAATCCACAAACATTCACCTTAGACTTTCTTTAGAAAATATTATATATTTAAATTCAAATTTTTAATGTTATGGCTCTAACTGGAACTAGAGATTAATCTCTGCCCAAAGCTAAGATATTACTAATGAAGATTATCAAAGTAAGTGGTAAATATGAAAGCATCTTCTCAGCCTAAGCACTATTTTGAATGATGCTCCTTTATCTCTTGTTTTCATTAATTAACAAGGCTACAAATAGTAGCTCATATGGGTTATTTACACACTTGAATAATATACCAATTAGAATATCAATTTTCCAAAAATGTCTCAAGGTAGGGATATGCTATATATAGCTAGAAAAATTTCATTAAGAAAATAGATCCTGCTAATCCCTGAGTAGTATTGGTTAAAGATGTTATGCCCCGCAAGAGATAAAGAGTGTTTTATTTTATAATTTATTGTTATATCTGTGAAATGTCTTTACACTGATACAAGTTTCAAATGTGTTGATTAGGCTATGGAAGACTGGAACAGCCTTTAATTGCCATGTCAAAATTAAAGTAGGGGGACTTTTGAGAGGGAACTGTCACATAATGGTGACTCAGAAGGCAGAAATTCAGAAAAGGGACTCCTACTAAATTGAGTGAAACTGCCAGAGGCACTTCCCATCTGTATGTGTGACATGCATTCAGCTATTGTAAAGTTTCCCCAACAGTCCTGGGAAGTACTAGGATGATAACAAGGAAGATGGATGGCAGAGTCCATGCCTCTTTGTTAATCACATTAAAGACTCTGCCTTGTACTCTCTTGTGTTGTGTCTGAAAATATATATATCCCCAGCACACCATACTGAAAACTTTCATCCCATTACCCATCTGGTGCCAGCCAGTGATCAATTTAAAAGCAGAAATCGGGGTGTGAAATCCAAAGATTTGCTCAGTGTACCATTTTTCTACTCCTCATTCTTCTAATACCCTTTTGGAAAATGCAGGAGCCAAACACACACCGCATCTTCAAGTGTTTCCTTAGAGAATCTGAATCATCTTTTGTGTATCTTCAGATATCTGACAATGTCAAGCACTACACCATACATTAAAATTGGCCATTTTTACCACATCAGTGTAGCACCATTATTGCTATTTTGGTTTTCATTATAAGAGTTTATGATGAGACTCAACTAGAGGCAGAAGTTTATGAGATGTTTCCTTTCATTAGCTGGAAAAGCTGTTCATAGTGTTTGTTTGGTTCCCAACTCATGTTGTAAGATAAATAAAAATCCTTAAGTGTGGCACCAGAGAAGGAAAGGGAAAAAAAAAAAAAAAAAGAAAAAAAAAACTAGTGGTGACTGCATCTTACCAGTGGGGGAGATAAGCATTATATCTTCAATTACTATGTGACCATCTGCAAGTTACAAAGAGAAAAGCACATTAACACAGGTAACCACTTTCTCTTTAAATTCTACTCAGAGTTTAATTTCTAAGACTTCCAGGTTTCCCTTCATATCACAAGGAAGTATCTATAGTCCACTTACCTTCTTGTATAGATTGCTTGAACCATTGATTTTTCAAACAGTCCTTGAAATTAGTGAGTCAAATAAAAAAGTCTCTAACAGAGAGACAATTATGCATATCTAGAAGTTGTTCACCTGGAAGAGTTCACAGAACATATCAAATAAATATATAGATACATATCAAAACCGGGAGCAAAATTATTCAATCAAGGATATGTAACTTGCTCGTGTAGTGGTGTGAGTGGTTGTAATTGGTTAAGAGTGGAGCACTGTGGGTAGTGCAGGGAAGCAGGAGGAGAAGAGGGACAAGACCACCTGTAGTTCTTCATTCATGGGAGTGTGATCTTTAGCAGGGTCCTACATATGTAAGATGATAATGCCCTGCTTTATGTTTAGACTTTGTTTGTTTTGTTTTTCGAGGTAGGGTTTCACTCTTGTCCAGGCTGACCTGGAATTCACTATGTAGTCTCAGGGTGGCCTCGAACTCACAGTGATCCTCCTACCTCTGCTTCCCACCGGCAGGGATTAAAGGCATGCACCACCACATCCGGCTTAGAGATTTTGTAAATATTAAATTTATAAATCAGAAAGAACTTACAGTTCATGTTCTAGTGTAACTTTTTATTAGATAACTCATGAGTGACTCCTTAGAATGCAAACTGACATGTACTGTGATCCATGGAAACTGGAAAGGCACAACTCCAAGTCGACCCAGGGAGGAAAATGAATCTCATTTTCATCTCTGTGCATCAAACCTGGGTATATTACTGGTGAATATTTTTCCATATATGTCTGATTTATCAGTGAAACCACAACAAAGCTCTATTCTTGGTCCAAAAAGGGATGCATGTACTTTTAAAAATTGCCTCATCAGGCTGGCAAGATAGCTTAGCTGATAAATTATTTGCCTGTGAAGCCTAAGGACCACAGTTCAATTCTCCAGGTCCCATATAAGCCAGATGCACACAGGGTGTACGTGTCTGGAGTTCATTTGCAGTGGCTAGAGGCCCTGGTACACCCATTCTCACTCTTCCTCTCTCTTTCCCTCTCTGTGTCTAACAAATAAATAAAAAATCTTTAAAAAAGTGATTCATTTAAAATTGCGTGAGAGAAATATATCTATAAATACAAAGTTAAACAAAGAAATATGATATAGATCAACCAATCATATACATGACAAATTAAACTTTAATATTTTATTGTATTGTTTATTTGCAAGCAGAGAGGGAGAGAGAGTATAGGTTCACCAGGACCTCTTGCCACTGCAAACAAACTCTAGATATATGCATTACATTGTACATCTGGCTTTACATGTTTTTTGGGGATTTGAACCTAGGCCATCAGGCCCTTTGCAAGCAAGCACCTTGAACCACTGAAACATCTCTCCACCCCTAAAATTTATGTTAGATACTTTACTCTTCTTTTAAGATAAATAATAAAATATTCAACTTTCTAGTAATTTAGAAACAGGGCCTATGGTTTTGTCAATGAGACACATACAAATAGAGTGTTTTTAAATGTAAGTGTGATCTTTGCAGAGATAGTAATTGCTCATCCTTGGTTTGTGTTACAGCCATATATTATTCTCATTGTAGTTATTTGGTGCATTGCCATTTTCACTACCAGAGTCAAAGAGTAAAACACTTTTAAAGACATTTAGTAAGTATATTGGACTATTCAAAAGTCACCTCATAATAAAGTGGCCTCACAAATCAGATGAGAAAAATATAATGCAGATAAATTTAAGATTTTGGACATACTAGTAGGTATTATTTATAAGGAGGATATTGAATTCTTCCTTTGTTTTTCATTACATTGGAGAATATAGTCTGATGAGAGCAAAGAATGTTGAAACACTACCACCAGTATGAATTGAGATACCAAGAAGCATGCTGTTTTATGCCCATGTTTCACAGAAAAATGATAAGCAAAATTAGAGGGAAGGGAACTGAAGAGAAGGGAAAAGAAAATGAAGGAGGGGAAATAAAGGAAGGGAATGGCAATAAGAGATGAGAAGAGGTTATCTCTAAAGAAGAATCAAAATTCCCAAATGCCAAAAGGAAGAAGCTACATACATATACAATGACTACAGAAGTCTAGGAATTATCTGTTCTGAAAGACTTTTATTTTATCTTGGGAATGGCAGGGTTTTTTTTTTTTAATATTTCATTTAGTTATTTATTTGAGAGATAGAAAGGAGCAGATACAATGGGTCCTTTGGCTTTGCAGGCAAGTGCCTTCACCACTAATCCATGTCTCCAGCTGTATGGGAATTGCAGTTTTTAGGCCCAAAACAACAGAGCATGGGTGTGGAAGGGAGTCTTACAGAACAGAAAGTACCTGGAATGAATGTCATCTCCTTGAATTTTAAAAACAAAACAAAAAAACAAAACAAAAAAAAGAAAGAAAAAATATTTCCCATTGATAAAAAAATACATGGTCACCTGTTTCCACACATAGTTACATGTTAAAACTATATTATTAAAAAATTATAACCAAATCTTTGTTTGTAAGGTATAAAATTGTTACCACATGATGCCAAAACTCAAAAGTAAGAACTAATACAAACCTGTCTAGAATTAGTCAGCCTGTATTATTTGCAAGGGAGATGAACACTCAGTGCTTTTATGGGGATAGTTTCAGAATAGAGAGCAGTGGGAAACTTTCAAAAAGGGGAAAACCCTTGAAATTCTATCTTTGTAGATTTTTGGGCCAGAGAACGAATAGGCACTGAGTAAAGTCATAAAGTACATGGAAAAGTTTAGCATTCCAAAAAATTTGAGATAACATAATAATATCTAAGGCATTTTTAGAATATATGATTACAATTATTGTTAAATGGCTACCAGAGGAAAGTAAATGATGCATAACATTCTGAATAAAAGAAGATAAATTTGAAGAAGTTATAAAGACACAAATCAATACTTTTAAGAATGAAAACACAGAAATGAAAAGGACACAGGGCATCTGTACACAAATGACCCTGAACTTAGGAAAAGAGTATTTATGAACTAGACTATAAAATAAGAAAATCACAAACCTATAAAGTAAGAAAATGAGAAATATGAAACAAAAGTTATGCAATCAGATTGCAGGATAATCTAACATATTTCTAGTACAAGTTTGATAAATTAGCATAAATAAAAATACAGCTACAGAGGTAATTGTAAAAATATTTACCAAAACAGAAAAAAAACCCATAAATATTTATATCCCAATATTAAAATATATTTAAAAGTTAACTTTTCACATATAATTATACAAAGATATAGACACATGAACAGAAAAAAACTAAATTTTAATATATGAATTCAAGACCATTTTAAAAATAAATCTTTCTAAAAATATGTATATGAATACATATACACACACATATCGGCAATTGAACTTCAAATTTTCCTACTTTATGATATAACAAACACTTAGTAGAAACGGTATTTTAGATTTCTACTTTTGAACTATTCTTGGATTAGTGATTTATTTTTATTTTTATTTATTTATTTATTAGAGACAGAGAGAGGGAGAGAGAGAGAGACAGAGAAGGAGAAGGAGGGAGAATGGGCACACCTGTGTCTCTAGCCACTGCAAATGAACTCCAGACACATGTGCAACCATATACATCTGGCTTATGTGGGACCTTGAGAATCAAACCAGGGTCCTAGGCTTTGCAGACATGCACCTTAACCAATAAACCAATCCTCCAGCTTGGATTAGTGATATTTTATAGAAGCCAGTTTCCTGATTCTTGGCAGCATATATGGGTTATAGCTCCCATCAACAAGTGTTCATGTTGATAAGTTAGGTAAGGTAAGTTGGTAAGTTAGATATATGGGGTTTTTGTATGTATATAGTGTTCCTGACTTGTGATGGCTCAACTTAAAAATTTTCAACTTTACAATGATGAGAAATGATAGAAGTTCAGTGGAAAGAACTCTTGGAATTCTGAAGCTTGCTGTCTCTCAGGATCAGAAAGATGCTATAGAACTGTCTTCTGGTGCTGCTACATAGCTGTAGCAAGCTGAAGCTCATACCCATCAACTTAATTTTTTAAGGAACAACTGCTCTCCTGCAGTGCACTATGTTGCTAGACTAACATAATGGTGGGGCCTATCCATCAAATCCATTAGGAATTTTCAATGTTTTAAAAATACCATGTTTATTAGTATATAAACCTATCATAGATTGAAGAGCATCTGTCTTTCTGTCTATCAATCCATTTAGAAATATCTTTACCCTATTAGGCGATGTCTTAGTTTCCCTCACTATAGAAATATCAGACATACACAACATAAGGGTAGAGGGATTCATATTGGCTCAGGGAGGCAGATGTTGTAGCCCATTGTAGGCTGATTCCATCTTTGTGAGGCTGTGGTGATGCCATAGATCACGGTGGAAGGATGCAGAACAACGGGGCTCATCTCCTGGTGTCCTGCAATCAGAAAGAGTGAAATGAGGCTCTGAGGATGACATATACACTCCAAGCAGCTTGAGCTCATCCATGAATTAATTTACAGGCTACATAAGTGTCTTGCGACTTATTCATCCCTCTACAGCACCTCCAGCTTTCAGCACACAAGCCTTTGTGGAGGTACTTCCTCTCCAACCATAGCAGCTAGAGAAAGATGACTGTAGAACATTACCAAACACAAAACAAACCAACTAACACAATTAAAATCACAGTACTATTAAGTCACTATAATATGACCATGTGAATATTAAAATTCCACTTTGACAAATGGCAATAAACTAGCATCAGGGTTGAAGGGGATGTATTAATAGCACAAGTACAGTTAAGTTTACAAACATAAGAGACAATACTGTACAAAAGTTTAAAGTATATGATTAGACAATTCACCAAATAGAAGAGCAGGAATGGTTGACCACAGGTAAAAAAGGCTCGTATCAATGAAAATAAAAAGGTATTTTTTGATATACAGTCTCGTGTAGCCCAGGCTGTCCTCAAACTCCAAGATAAGGTAAGTTTAGAATGATCTCCAGTTTCTTGTCCTCCTGAATGTTGGGATTGTGCTGTGCAGGGATCAATCTCAGGGCTACATGCAGGCTAGTCAGGCACTTGATCCCCTAAGCTACATCTCCAGAACATGGAATTGTTCTTGAAGATGGCAATCATTTTGGAGATATTGCATTGACATGACACTTTTGTAAATAAATCAAATCAAAACATATGTTGTGATCTGAGCATGCTATTTTAGTTGTTGCATTGTTTGCCATAAGTATATAGAATAACAGCTAAGAGAGATATTATTATTACAAGTAGATTACTATGTAGCATTGAAATGCACAGTGAATAAAACCTTTTCTACAATGATGCTATAACATGGAGGGAAATATTATTAAATTTAAAACAACATTAAAATAATTTGCCTCAATTAAATTTTCTGATATTAACATAACTTGATCAGGAAGGGAAAGTTCATTTAAAACTTTGGTTCAGCTCCTATCTGTAGTGTATATAAGTTTATAATGGTGTAAATAATGTTATGGTGTTCATTAATTTATAAAGTAACCAAAAATAGAAATCAATGTAGAATTTCAAATTCAACTAGTGCAAAAACACAAATCTAGATCAAATCAGAAAAGATCCAGGAAATAATTTTTTTAAAGGAAAGAATGAATAAACATCTTATTGTATGACAATTTTGAGTACTTTAACTTCATTAAAAAGTACTGAAATCACAAATGTTCATTTAACTTAATCTGAAACATAACCATTGCTATCTAGCACCACATGAACACTGACAAGAAACTATAGAATTTAGGCTGAACTGACAAGATTATGAAGTAAGAAGATGATCAAGACTTTGTACTGATTCTAACACCTATTTATTCAGTATATGAAGTTCAAGAAATATAATTATGACTTTTTAAATTGCAAACATGTTTAAAGAAGGCAGCTTTCCCTTAATATATTCAATACATTTCAAGTTGTACATTATTGTCAATGAGGCCCAAGGAGGATTCTTTCAGTCATCTCATCACTTTTGTTCTCATAAACATCTTTTGCACCAGTCAAAAAGCTTTTCTCACTCTCCCTATATTCTCACTACTGTTCAAGTCACATTAGTTTCAGCACACACCTAGCCCATCAAATGCTCCTCCTAATGAAGAAGAACAAGGGCATCACTGGCAAAATGTGTCCATGAATTTCATTAGAGGCAGGCATGTGAGTCAGCAAATGTGGTGGCATCTTGCCGAGAGAATTGTGCCTAAGAAAATCCTAACATGCCAAGACATTCACATAGGAATTTGGAAATCTGTTTCTGGAATCATAATGGAAAAAATGTGAAGATAATTAACCACAGAGTGACAGATATAGAAACAAGAAAAGCAGATAATGAGAAGCATAAATTAAGCATAGAAGGTGACCATAATTAAAACCTAATATAAGGAAAGAATATGTTCTTTTTATACAATTAAAACAATTGTTATTTAGTTGTCCTCTCTTATACTCTATTCTGAGTAAGTAATCTTTCACTCCAACTTGAAAAAAATATGTATATAAAATTGAAACAATCTGTCACATCAGTGCCAAATTATGGGTATTTTTTTCTTTTGGATTTAATTTTTCTAAGGGATGTATGTCATTTTACTGAAATTTGGCATGGGGGTGCTGGAGAGATGTCTCTATAGGTAAAATGCTTGTGGCACAGGCAAGAAGACCTGTGTTCTAATCCCCAGTGCCCAGTTATAAAGCCTGACATGGTGGTTGTCTGGCCACCTAGCTCTATGAAGGCAGAGGCACTGGTTGCCTGGGACTTCTTGGCCAGCTAGTCTAGTGTAGTCAGTGAGCTCAAAGTTCAAGGGGAGACTCTGTCTCAAAATATAAACTGGTGGGTGATTGAGGAAGACATTAAACTTTGACCTCTTGCTTCTATATACTTGTCCACACATGTCCATATGTTCAGACACTTACAATGCACACACACATACACACAAAAAGAAAGTTTTCTCAAGGTAAAGAAGTTCTATTCACAGGTTCCTGTTTGGCCCAGGAAAGAACACAAGCAATCCATAAATGGAACTTTATGAAACTAAAAGAGCTATTGCACACTAAAAGAAACGTTCAACTCGAGTCAACAAGCCACCTACAGAAAAGGAGAAAGTCTTTTCCAGTTATATATGTGACAGAAAATTAACATTCAGTATATACACAGTGCTAAAAGAAATTAACCACCAAACAAACCTATCAAAAAATGTACTATGGCACTGCCATGAGGCCTCCAATGTGTGTGAAGTTAGTGGGCGTCCTGAAGTGATACAGGCCGAATTCAAGCTTCCCTCCCCAAACTGCAGAGTAGGCAATGTAGAGACCCTCATAGAGGATCTCTCTCCACCCAACACCACCAGTGGTGTTGGTATTACTCCTCTTACACCACCTCAAGACTGCATGCCAATGCACCCTGTACACCCCTTCCTTTGCACAGCTCCAAATTCCACACCTACAACAGAGAGGAACCCTTGCCTCCCATGCCTGGACAAAGTCTCCACCAAGGTCGAGGAGGACCTCGTGCTCCACTTGTGGTCAAACCAGCTCCTTCCCTGTGAATGTCAGAACGGGACTGACTGGCTAGTCTCAGCTTCCTCCACCTTACCACCAGCCTCCTGGAGTCCCCAGTGGACTGTCCATTCCCACTGAGTCAGCCCCAGAGCTGACACGAAGGCACAATACTGTTCATCAGAAGACACTGAGGAATGTCACAGGCTTTGTACCTCCTCCCCTCATCTCAGCTTCCCTTTCTTTATTGAGTAATGGATTACCCTCGCCCTCCAGCCAGAGACCTTCTCAGTAAGGGGATCCGTTCATTCACCCTCCCATACCATAATCCAAAGTGCTGCTGCGGATGTTCCCCACCCACCAAATACATGAGTCACAACCCCCGAGCACAGGAAGCCCCATCTCCACTCTCATGGACTTGCTCTGGGTCACCCCTCTCCTCCTCCACCCTACCTGACATTCTGTCACCACCGTCTGGTCTTTCTTGGATGATTGTGAGTCAAAGTTTTCCTTACATCCAGAAGTCTTTCCTGATGAAGAAGTATACAAACATTTTCAAAGAATATATCATTGCAAAGCAAACCTAGCTGTCCAGGGAGCCCCACCTCTGCCAGCTTGGTCTTGTTTTACAGGAAAAGGATGCAGAGCAGACCGTACCTCTTCATTCTCAGAAGGTGCCCTGCTCGCACCTGAAACCTGTGCCAGAGCTGCTGTAGTGTGTCTCCACTCCAACCCGCTAGACCGCAAGCGTCCTCCCAGCACCTGCGTCACTGCCCCTTGTCTTTGGACTTGGTGATTGGATTCGCTGTAGGCAGTAGGATCTCCAACACTGCATCCAACTCTTTTCCAATAAGTCCTGCAAGTCAGAAGAGAAGAAAACGTCCAAGTCTCCTGCTTTCCCCTGAGGAAAGAAGCCGCCTTGTAGCGAATGGACTCATCGATAGGCAGGACAGAGGAAGATACCTGGTGGGTGCATTCTATTTCATTGTCTGGGACATAAATATATCCAGGCTTCTGAGGAAGGGAGCTTTATTTTTTATTTTTACTTATTTATTTATTTATTTTACAGAACAGGAAACGAGTTTGCAGTTTGCTAGAAGTGGTATGTTTCAAAGGTTAGGTTTAGAGAAATAACATGGAAAGAAACATAGAAATGCATCTGCACTATTTTTAAGAGTATTTGGTTTTGTTTTCATCTCTTCTCTCATCTAGAGGGTTAAGTTGAATATACACTCTAAGTAATAAAAAGGAGACAGTAAAATAAATTGAAGCTCATTTAAGAGCTAGTTAGTTCTTCAGCTAAGGGACTGGAGCCATTCAAGTCCTCTGGGAATCCTGCCCTCTTTTACCAGGTGGTAGGTGGAAGGCTGGTCCCTGTGGTAGTTTGAATAGATGGCCCCCAATATATTCAGTGTTTTATTAGTACTGTGCATCTGCATCCACCTGGCTGGAGGCAGTGTCACTGGGCTGATCTTGAGGTGTGGTGGTGGGTTTGGGATTTCAATCTAAAGGTATGCAAAGTGTGCCTAGCTGGAGTTCCTGACCTATGCTGTGGCTTTTGGCTTGTGACTTTGCTCTCTGTGTTTGGTCCTGTGAAGGCAGACCAACTTCTTCTGCCATTATGGAACGTCCCTTGGATCTGTAAGCTTCAATAAATATCCCTTCCTCCATAACTGTGCCTAGTCTGAAAGTTCATCTCAGCGAACCTGAAGCTGCCCTCTATAGTCTCTCCAAAGAAAAGTCATTTGAAACAAAAATGGGGGCACCATTCAATCCTAAGTAAAAATATAGGGTCTGGGTCTTCCCTTCAACCCCAAGTCTGATTCAATTATTTTCTGACTGGTCCTGAAGTGGTCAGTGACCATTTGGGTCCTTCAGTCTCTGGTGAATGGACTTAAGGAGAGCACCAAGCACTTGGTAGAAGGTCTCACGTGTGGAACAACAAAGGACTTGTCAGCCTGTTCACAGCTCATCTGAATGAGAAGAATCTTCCTATCCTTTTCCTTGCCACCCTCACCTTCCCAAGGCTGTGAGGACTAGTACAATTGAATGGAAAGAAGCCTGTGACGTTATTTGGGTTATTCTACTCCATGAAGCACAAAGGTTTTGGTGAGATGTGCCTCAGTCTTTCTTGGTTCCTGTTAAAGTGCAAAGAAAAAAAGAATGTTCTACCTGAGAACTGACTGCTAGAGATTGAGTGTCCTGCAACAGCGGAGAGGATTTCCTGGGCTCCACACACCATATGGATTGGTTTTTTGCATCTGTTGCCAAATTTGGCATGAGAGCAAGGAGACTGGGAAGTCCTTTCATGTGATGGGTAAAGTTAG
This sequence comes from Orientallactaga sibirica, assembly GCA_036365145.1. Taxonomy (NCBI): domain Eukaryota; kingdom Metazoa; phylum Chordata; class Mammalia; order Rodentia; family Dipodidae; genus Orientallactaga; species Orientallactaga sibirica. Next base: position 3,321,017 of record JAEOAD010000043.1, on the reverse strand, counting down.
TCATAACCTCAGCAGACATATCTCAATGGCAAACCACTGTAGAGACTTTTCTGATCTCTTGATTCAAAGTCTAAGGATCTGTGCAGAAGCCAAATGAAAATCAAATATTCCCAGTCCTGGTAAGGGAGGCTACAACTTGAGTTATTTGTCTAGAGTGTGTCTCTCCCATCTCCTGGATCACATTAACTCTTGGGATAAGCTGTGATTAAATCTATCACTGAACTTTTTCTAGCCATTCATTATTTATCATTTCTTTTAAACCTATTAGTAGTTATACCCCAGAGTATCCCCAGCAACCTGAAGTGAATGAAGCTTAGGGGAGAGTATAGGAGTAGGAGAAGGCTCTAGAATCCCAGAGCAGACGTTGACAAGTTACTGAACGTTTACTTCCCATTTGTTTTGGAAATGGCAGTAGTTGCTTTGTTTATAATACAATGTAAGTGTGTCATTTTTATGTGTTTTATTTGTTTGCTGAAACTGAGCATCTAAATATATATCACAAAACAAAGCTCAACTTTGTATTGAGGATAATAATAAAATAATTACCATCCTTAGCCATCATGGACATGCAAATTAAAACTACTTTGAGATTCCGTCTCACTCTAGTCACAGTGGAAATCATCAAGGAAAAGAAAAATGACAACAGAGGCTGGTGAGAATATGAGGAAATTGGAGCCTTTATTCATTGCTAGTGGGAGCCTAAATTAATGCAGCCACTAGGGAAGTCAGCATGGAGGCGCCTCATAAAGCTAACAATGAACCACTATATGACCCAGGATTGTTGTTTCTATATCCACACTCCCAAAACTCTATAACCTACTACAGGGATATTTACACACCCATGCTTATTGCTGCTTTATTCACAATAGCTAGGAAATATAACCAGACCAGATGTCCATCAACAGATGAATAGAGAGTAAAATGGATTTGATCTATACAATATGATTTTTTTAAAATTTTTATTTATTTGAGAGTGACATACAGACAGAGAAAAAGAGGCAGAGAGAGAGAGAGAATGGGCACACCAGGGCTCCAGCCACTGCAAACAAACTCCAGATACATGCACCACCTTGAGTATCTGGCTTTTGTGGGTACTGGGGAATCGAGCCTTGAAATGGGGTCCTTTGGCTTCACAGGCAAGTGCTTAACCGCTAAGCCTTCTCTTCAGCCCTCAGAATATGATTTTGTTCAATTCTTAAAAAAAAGAAATTGTGAACCTTTCAGGAAAATTGATGGAATCATAATACAACACATGGAACCATAAAAGAATACATAGTGTGCCATATCTCAGACTCAAAAAGACAAACATTTTGTGTTCTTTATCATGTGTCAAATATAGTTTTGAATCTCCCAACAATCCCAATAGACAACTTGGAGTGTCTTCTGAGAACAGAAAATTAGAAAAGGGATAAAGGGATAAGAAACAGGTCTTAAGGGGAGAATATAGTTAGTACAAGTGGTATGAATAAAGTGGGAGGTGATACTGGGTTTAGAAAGAGTTAAGTAAAAGTGGTGCCAGGGAGACAGATAAGAAGAGAGGTGAGAGGAAGGTTATCCAAAATGTAGGAGATAGGGAAAAATAATAAGAAACATTCTAATTTTGTCAATCTAATTAAAAGCATGTCAATAAAATAAAATAGAATGAATGGAGGCTCTTCAAAGAGGGATCAATGAATTCCTGGTAGCCATGGGTTATCAAACAGAAATATCATTGCCAGGCATGAGCTATGTCCCAAAGAGTCAAGTAAGTGCCAGAGAGGACTCTGAGGATTCTATAATAATACAGGGTATATCCATGGCTCTTGTCTCCCCACCACAACTGAAAGACCCTAATCCTAAAGACATCACACATGATGGGATCAGTATATAGAGAAATCAGTCTGGAACTAAGGTGACCAATTTACACAGTCACAGAAGGCTCTATGTAGGGTGCTTGCAGAGAAAAATCATCAACATGATCACCAGAGAAGAATATTGCATTCTAAAATAGCGAATCCTCCAAGGATTCATAATTCTCACTTATGCTATTTATTTTACAAAAACACATAAGCTGTATCTTCATTTCAACTAATTCATAGGATACAAGTTGATATTAAAGCTATGTTTTAGGCTTGCCAGGGTGACACATACTTGTGAAGCCAGTACTCAGGAGGCAGAGGCAAGAAGGTGAAATGAACAGTTAAATTTTAGGTGCTTTGAAAAATAACTAACTTAAGACATTTTTGTCTATGAACATTAGACATTTAAAGCATTTTTAAAGATAACTTTCATATACGTGCATAATGTGATCATAATCCCCTTCCACTGCTTTCTTAACCCCACCTTCCCCTGTCCTTTCTCTGTGTCCCCTTCAAGTTCCTTTCTATATAGATGTTTTGATTTTATGTTTATGATTACATGGGTTGTAGAGCATGATTTACGTGGTTTTTGTTTGTAATGTGAGAAAGTATTTTAAACCAATGAAGGAATGAAGGTTACAGGGATAACCAACAGCTCTAGGACTAAAATTTGAGGCCAGCTGCACCTGAAAGAATTCATGCATGATATTGAAAACTGTGTCAAAATTCACAGAAGAATATAGGTCTCAGGGAAAATTTTCCTATTGCTATATTGCTAAACAAATATGATGCAAATCTTTCTCCTAAATATCTATATCACTATATCTATCTATCTATATTATATGTAAATATTTCTTTATACCTACAAATTCATTTTACTTTCAGTTCAATCAGTAAACAATGAGAAAACCTTTTACTTTCCTCTCTTTCAGCTTGCCTTCCTCCTCTGTCTTCTCTGCAGCAGGAGGCAATGAATGCAGAGAGTCCTAACTGATCAAGTGCTGAAAATAAGCAAAATATCACTGCTAAATTACCCTACTGGAATTAGGGAATTAGGGAACAATACCAACTATGGAACCGAAAGTATGAGAGCTGGGGGTTGGAGAGAGTAGTATGGAAATATTTCACCTGGACATGACAAGGCCACTGAACTCATAAACCCATACCAGATGTGGTTAGCTGCATAAGTACAGGATAGGGCCAGTCATTCTCTTCACAGATAGTGGAAGGGCTTGGAAAGCCATTTTCTTCCTAAGGAACTAATGATAAGGAAAGGTTGCCATGGAGGGGGAGACATTCTCTTCAGCCACCAGTAAGAGAAAAGGAAGGGACACCAGGAGACTGAGGAGATGAAAGAGGGTAATGTGGGGTATTTATAATAAAAATGCAATATATGTGTATGAAAATGTCAAAGAACAACTTAAAGCAGTTAAATATATTTTATTCTCTTGAAATAATCTAAAAATGTTGCCTACATTTAACAAAATGATCCTCTAGTATGTTTTCATAAAGTTTAAATGATGCCAAGGTTGTGTAGAATTTATAAACTGAGAATTAGTTGAACTGACCTGTTTTTTTCTTCAATTTTTCCTTAAGGTTGGTTCTCCAATCTCCTGATATGATAAACAATTCTTCATACATAAGATATCTGTGTGGGATATTTGTGTTTTTGGTGTAATGATTCCTTAATTAAAATGTGGACTTATATAACTTATATCACAAAAGAAAATAAGACCCTAGTATGAATCAGACTTTACATTGAAAACTATGAGTAGTAAAGACAATATTTTAAGATTCATTTTTACTCCTGAATTAATTAATGATTCTATCTCTTCTCAAAGTCAAAGAAGGTTAGCATATCAGTTACATCTGTGGTAGACTAGATGAATGAATGAAGACTAGACAGATGGGTGCATGTTGACCTAACAGTTCAGAACAGATTCTATATGCATAGCTATGAAAACAGAAAGCAAAGGAGACAGGAAGCTGCAGTGAGGCAATAGTTAAAACACAGCTTGCTCTCAGGAGGAGAGGGGGAAGGGCGGAGGGAAAGAAAAATGCAAGAGAAGACAGGTCTTATAAGCTATGAGCCAGGAAGTGAATTCTTGCAAATGATTCTTGCCAGAAGCTGCATTCTTGAAAATGTGGGTCTTTCTACCCACTCCAGCCCCATGCTATTACTATTGGAATGAGAAACACTTGGGGACCGGATGAGGACAGGGCAGAAGTCACTAAATTGTAGTTTTATAAAGAACAGAATTGCTCTGCTTCAGTTTGAACATTAAAAACTCTTAACCTGATATAAAGTAATTCTTCTCACAAACCACTATTAGCATTTCTTGAAGATTTATACTGTCTGAAGAATGATTCTCACCCTAAAACATTGTTTTATATTTTTAAAATCTGTTTTTAGTTTACAGTTGCTGGTAGGAGCAATGAGGGGGCTGGGAAGTGAGAGGAAGTTGTTAGTGAAGAATGGCCCTGCTTCGGTTAAAGTGGGATCAATTCAAATAATTAACTTCAGTTTTCTGAAGAAGTTGGTTTGTTTCTTATCTCAATGACTCATAAAAACTAAATTTTGGTGATTAGGCACGAAAATACAGTTAGTGAGACTTCAAACACATGCTAATATACAGTTCGAGTTCCCATCTATACATTAAAGATGAGGTTGGAAAGTACATACCATAGCATAGGACACACATTCAAACATGCAATGCAGCTCTCCCTTTTAGTAAATTAAAATCTTGTTTAAGGCATACAGCTACAATATGCTAAGAACTGATGAAAGAAATGGCAGTTTCAGTTTTTGTTGTATTTCTTTCATGCAATTTTCATATAAAAATCACTAGCATTCTATTGTAGGCAGCTACTGCCATTAACCAAGCAGCCTGAGTAGAAGAATATGAAAAGTATTCAAAGCCTAGAACTACTTCTTTAGTATTTTCAAACTACTGGATGAACTTGAGTTAACTTGCAAACATTGAACCAGTACCTTTCATTGTGGAAAATTACTCTCACTTTGGAATTTGTCTTGGTGTGATTGATTTTGCCCATGCTGTAGACTTTATGCAACTTCCTCCATAAATTCATGCTGGGATACATAATCCCTTGATGGTGGTACTATTTTAGAAGGTTTTGGAGACTTAAGGACAAAGAACCTTGCTGAAGAGACATGGTCAATAGGAGTTTAATCAATTAATTATATATAATTAGTAAATTAATTCAGCCCCACTTCCTGTCTTCCCTCTGTTTCTTGACTACAGAGCAGTTGACCCCTGTGTCCCATTTCTATTGCTTGTCTTCCCTTCACACTGTGAGGACAAGTAAGCCTTTTATTCCTTAAGTTGCTTCTAGTTGGATAATTTGGTCATAGCAACAAGAACATAATTTATATAGTCCATAAGATAAATAAGTTAACATTCTAGGCACCTACACAACTGTAGCAATATCTACAAGTGTGTTCATGAGGAAAAGTATACTTCAAGGGACCCACAATTTTAATTCAAAAATAGATACTGGGCTGGAGAGAAGGCTTAGCAGTTAAGACAGTGGAGTGCAAAGCCAAAGGACCCAGCTTTGATTCACCAGGACCCAGGTGAGCCAAATGCACAAGGTAGTGCATGCACATTGAGTTTGTTTGCAGCAGCTAGAGGTCCTAGCATGCCCAATCTCTCTCTGTCTCTCTCTCGCTTGCTTACTCACTACCTGCATCTCTCTCTCTCTCTCAAAAATGAATAAATAAAATTTTAAAAGCTAAAAACTAGATAATATATCATTTGAATTCAAACACTTTTAAAAGTCTTTGGAAGAAATATGTAGTTAAGTAATAAATGCTAAATGAATAGAAAAATTGGAACATCCAGAGAACATTGGACTCATTGCATCGTTGAAAGTAGGCTCTGTATTTTCACATTCAGCAGCAGGTTTTTTGAAGATAAAAAATATTTTTCCCAAACCAAAATGTTCAGCAAGTTTAGGAACCATATTCAAAGGACTGAAAGAGCTACAATGGTTAATAAATTACCCCTTAGTTTTGGATGATAATAACTAGAACATTTCTAAGTTTTGAGGAATGGCCTACTAGTACAGATAGATCCAGCACTGCATAGAATACACAGAGCCATAAATCACATCCCCACCACTGATGAATAATTATTAATAATAATAATACAAAATAAAAACCCACACAAAGATTGTAAATACTGGTTTCAAAACATAAACGTTTCTTAATATGTTTGAAATGACATTGAAATTTGCTTATAATCACAGAACAAATTTCATTGAAAGATTTATATTCCACATTCATCTTCAATACTCTCAACCATGGAGATGAACAGGAATAATCTTTTACTTCATAATTAATAGTAACACTTCCTTTTCATGAGACATCAGAGTGGAAATGCCCAGAGTGTGAAATTTAGAAAAGAAAAATTAATTAGACAAGTAGTTACATTGACCTCATTAAGTTACTTAGTTCTTTGTCAGAATGTGATAGAAACCTCAGTCAGTTTATCAGAATACAGAACAGATAGTATCTCTCTAATTGAATTCAAATAACAGTGAAGGACAAATTTCACCAAAGTGTGCTGTAGGAGAAATGTGGATAGTAAAAGCTTCATTAGATTTGGGCTGAAGCCCAGATGTTCTAAAGTTGTTTGAATTTGAATTACATGATTAGAATATGTGAGTAAGCATAACATAATACTCATGTGAAAGTATTTCCTTGGTATTCTCTGGGGTGTCTACCTCACCTGAACATCTCTACAGTCAGTATGTAAATAATCTGTCAATGGTTAAAGCAGACAGAGACATAGCAATTCTGGCTGCTTTTCCAAATTCCTTTGTGCACAAGGAGATGCAGCTTGCTTTTAACTCAGTGGCTCTACAGCAAGCATATTCCTCATAGAAAACACGTGTAGGAGGTCATATTTCCTCCTCTCAGCATGTGTCAGGCCTCTTGGAAAAACAGAAGACATGAAAACAGTTATTTCACCTTGGTTAATTTGTGACTTTCTCAAATATGGCTTGGGTTTCATATTAGATTTTTGTGGGGAACAACTTCGTGAGAACATTGATTGTGTGTGTGTGTGTGTGTGTGTGTGTGTGTGTGTGTGTGTGTGTGTGTTGTACATTGGTGTATGTATGCCATGATAGTAGAAAAAGCTTTCACTCATGTGCACAAATGTACTCATTTCTCCTTGTGGATAAATTAAAGAAGAAAATGTACAGTTTAAGAAACCAGTGCTGCACTGTGGAAGCAAAACCATTATGTACCAGGTTGGGAAGGAACCATCTCACTAGTCACACTTACTCCATTGCTCCAGTAACCAAAGCCTTATCCAGAAGGAGAGGGGATTTCCCAAGATAACCTTGCAGATCAACTGCCCTTTCCTTAGTTAATCCTTCCTGGAAATGCCTTCAAAGACCTGACGAGAGGTCTCTTGGTAGATTCCAGATTCAATCATGTTGCCGATCAAGATTAACCATTGCTTCTCAACCTGACACACAGCTACATCTCCTATGGCATGTTTGATTTCCAAATGAAGACAATAGCAAGGTCATAATTCCACTTAATGTGACATTACTATCTAACATACATGCAAATGCACAATATTCTTTCTCCCAAATAGATGGAAAAGCCCTTTGAGGAACATTTAGTTGAGTAGCCCCCAACTTTAAAATAATATCCATTTAACATTTAACTGCTGATATTCTTTCAATTGATGTAATGTTATAGAGTAAAGAAATAAAGAAAATACAAATGTTTTCTTACTACATGTGTATATATGAATGCACACATTCCTAACCAAATAGGATAGCTACTTATGGCAATTACAGTTCTTGTTTCTATAACTGATCTTGTGTCCTTAGCTGGTATTTCTAAATACCATCTTCTTTTCCTATATGGGTGAACAGTACCTTCATTCCTGAACGTTCTGGGCCACTCATCACCTTGCCTGGATGGAATTGTGGTTGTTTCCCATTGATCTTAGTGACAGGAAATAATAATACAAAGAGGTGCCCTAATGGACTTCCTGTACTCCAGTCACTTTCCTTATCTCCTGTTGTGGTTACCTTGTCTGTTGTAGTTATCTTCTCCTTGCTAGAACAAAACACGTAACTGAAGTAGCTTATGGAAGGAAAAGGTTTGACTGACAGCCTCAAGCAATAGTTTCATCCTGGCATGGCAGAGCAGAGGTTGGGCATCATATCTTATTACATTAGCTGGGAGGTAACAACAAGAGGGAGCTGGATTGACAAATAGGCTTGGGCTCACTCCCAACTGACACATCTCCTCCAGAAAATCTACACGTCCCAAATTACCATCAGCTGGGAATCAAGTATGAGATTTAATTGCAAACACATGAGGATATAGGGGAGCATTTCACATTCAAACTTCCACAGTTATGTTGTGGAAGAGCATTCCTATTGACTCCTGGTAGTCTGGATCAATTGCCCATTCTCACATTTAGCTCTTTCCCTAGCCTCTTAACTAAAGAGCATCAGAAGCCCCAAGCAGCCAGAATGATGTCTTTGCTTTTTGTTCACCAGAATATTTGTTGCATCTCTTAGCAAGAATGGACCTGTTGATCCAAAAGAAAAGCATAGTGTTAGAATAAGCCAACAAAAGCAATGTTAGCTTGGACTAAAATGATAACCAAAAGGGGTTGATAGGAAGTATCTCTATTGTAGATGGATTCTGAGGGTAAAAGCAATATCTGACATACTGGACATTTGATATGAAAGAAAGAATAGAGGATGATTTATAAATTTATAGAATGTTTTCCATAGGGACAAGCAGGATAGAGGTGTCATTAACTGGGCTGGACAAGACAGCTTCAATATGCCCATACCAAAAAAAAGTAATGTTTGAGATGCTATCACACAGGCAAAACTATGATGGGATGGCAGCTAGAAATTCAAAGATAAGAACTTAGGTGTGAGTGTGGATGTTGTCATATGTGGATAGCATTTAAGCCAAGAGATTAGATAGGATCCTCAGAGGAGTGAAGACAGCTTGAGATGAAAAGGTGCTCAAAGTTTGATCTATGGTACACTCCAACTATAAGACAGCTATAAGACAACTATAAGATAAAAAAATAGCAATATAAACTGAATATTAGCTGCAGGGGAAAAATGAGTAAAGTATAATGTGTGGGATGCCAAATAACAAAACAGAACTTCAGGAAATCAAGGATGTTTACTTGATATGAGGTAGAATAATTAATTGTAGCTGAAACATAGAGTAACCTGCCACACCTTATTCCTTGGGGACATTTAAATATTCCCTGAAGCATGTATAATGATAGCTAATATTTGCACATAGCTTTGATTTGTCTCACATTAGCAGGTCTGTATAAAATAGGAAATAAGCAATTATACCTTCACATAATTTATATAATTGATTTATACAATTATAAAACATTCTTCTGGTAGAAGTGGTGTAGTTCTGACTCTTTTAACTCAGGAAACATGATCAATGCAGCACCATGGTTATGTAGAGAACCAATCATTTGACTTTGTGTATAGACATATTTCCATTATATATCTAAGCCATTATAATTAAAAATCTTTCTAAACCCAACTATAAATTAAAAGTATGTATGCAATTTGCTCAATAAAGCACAAGTTATGCCATGACAAGATCTATTAGACTCTTAATAAAAACAGACCCCTAAATGTTCTAAAACCAGAAAAAAGTGGTCTCAGTCCATGCTGGCATGACATTAACTAAGGATGTATAAAACATGTATATGACAATACCTTAATGAACAGAGATGCTACAAAATTGCTAAACATTTAACCATGTGTAAATGTGAGAATATGGAAAAAAGCACTAATATATTTGGTTTTGTTGTTATTAATGGTGGTACAGTAAGCACAGATGATTAGAAAAAATGGAACTAGTATTACTACAGATCCCAAAGGATAAGTAACTGCAGAGTGAGTGTTCTCCTTTAAGCACCATATTTGGAGAATAACCAAAGCCTGTCTCTCCACAGGAAGTGGTGGGGCTGTTTGCCTGTGAAAAGTTTCATATCCCAAGAATATCCTCCTGCCCTGACTCCCTCCCTGGCCCCCTTCCCTCTCACTTCTCAGCATCACAGCCCACTACCCCCATGACTACTGAACATAAATCAGTTTCATCTGCTCTCTTCATCTTTTTTCTTCCCTTCCTTTTTTATTCCTTTGCTTTTCCTGCCTGTCTTTGTAAGGTGGTTTCCACTGCACCATATGGCAGCTGAGAGGACCAGAGAGCAATTATCTGGCTCCAGACAAAGGGGACTGTGGTGTCTCTGTGGTCCATGAATGCATGAGACACGGTCATGTATAGAAAGGCCTCTGGGCCTGTCAGTGGGACTAAAGGGAAGGTTGATGGAGCTGTTTCCATGCAGAAGAGACAAGAGAGAGCTCCCAGAAATACTTTCTTTCTGTGTTGCTTTCCTTCCTCTTCTTCCCTCCATTTTTGGTTTCAGGAATTAAAAACCAAAAGATTTCTATGCTCATTATTTATGGCATAGTGTGGATAGCAGAATAAAAAAATTGAGCATGCTTCCTTATTTGTAAAATATTGCCCAAAACCTATCTTAAATTTTACACAAATATTAGAACATGGAAGTAAAAAGCTAATGTATTCAAACATGGTCTTATCACTTCCTTTCCCCAAACAATAATTCTACACACTTATACAAACAAAGTAACACACAAAAGTGCACTATTTAGATGCAGCGTTAGAACTGGAATATTGGGGTTGATAAATCATTAGTAGAAGACTGAAATGATGATATTGACTACTTATAGTGACATACGCGTGTGTGTGTGTGTGTGTGTGTGTGTGTGTGTGTGTGTAAATCTTCATCCCTGCTTCTTGTTTTCCAGGTGGCACCTTTCTCTTTTGCCTAGATGGGTGGGATTTGCTTTGGTTGAGAATGCCTGCAAAGCAGGCACACAGTTTGTGTTAGTAAAGTTAGCATTATGCTCAAAGAATAGTAAACTCAAGCAATAAATTCACTGGCTTTCTGGAGACTCATTCATTTTGATCCATATAAAATAAAAATCTACTGCAAGGGGAGAGTTGAATATGACCGTATCTATTTATGAAGGAGCATTTCATGCCTTACTGCTCCAGGCTACTACTGGTCTTAGGAGCTGATGTTGATTTTATTTGACTCAGAATAAGAAAATAATAGAGTAGAGCCAGAAACCTCTACCTCGCAATCAGCCGCCCACCTATGCACCACTGACCCGAGGAGGTATGCTGGATCACAAAATGCCAGGCCCCTAGGGTTATTTAAAGGAACCTGGGCGTATTTCCAACTCTGGTGTATGTGGGACCTTTTACAAATAGGCAACAATAACAGTGCCTCATCAAATAAATCAATGGACATGTGTAGACTATTTCAACAATGCTGTGTACTTGTTCACCTAAATCTTTACAAAGAGGGGAAAATTATATATCTCAGCAAGCACAATGCCTACGCTCAGTAGAGTGCTTCCCTTCTGAGACATTTTTTATTAAGAAGACCCCCCCTCTGTTTTAGCTCTCATGTCATTTAATGCCTGTCAGTGATGAATGCAACTTTTTAAAATTCACGTATAGTATTTTTCTTTTCAAACTGCAGTCTCGGAGTGATGGTTATCTGTCAGTAGATGAAAAAGCAAAGTTGCATTGCCTTTTTTGTTATGTTCTTCATAAATTCTCGTTCTAAATTACCTTGAATGTTTGTTCTTACTAGAAACATTCATTAAAGTAAACATTCATTGAAATAAACAGAGCCAAGGGTGCCTGTGTTTAGCAAAGACCAGGCTCTCTCTGTTGCTACTGCCGTAAGTTATGTGGCACATCATGTGACAGAAAGGCTGGTATAGAGAGGACCTGTGTGGCATACACAGAAAGCAGAAACAAAGCAACTGTTCAACCTCTTCTATTCACTGCACCCACATCTGTTTACATGGCCTCTGCTCTATTGGAAAGGTTTTGTCCTTCTGCCTTGATTTTCTGTTACAGAGCTCTGAGCGGCTGGCAGCTCAGCTGAGGTTTTTTTTTTTTTTTTTTTTTCCTTAAGTGGTAATGATTCAAATATGTTTTGTGCAACATAAATCTGAAGAACAGGCTTATAGGTTTACAAGCAGCAGTCGGTCCTATTTCTAGCCTATCCTGTTGCTGTTCTAATTAGGATTAACTATAAACTCCAGCGTTTATTAATCTTCAGAATAAAGTGAACAAAGTTAAGTACCATTAGGAGGCATGCAGATTATTTTTCCGAATTCTTTACTGACCACCAGTTTGCATTCCTTCAATGCTCAAAATATAGGATTTTAAAAGATATATTTCCACCACATTAATTATAAGTGAAGGTACTATTCAGAAATAAAATGTTGTGGAATACTTACTATAAGAATACTCCAATAACATGCTGTATTTTATAGCACTATATTTAGAGATTAATTTACACATATGATCTTGTCAGATCTTGCAAATAAAAGAAGAAAAAACAATACTTAAGGATGGTAGGGAAGATAGCATTATAGTATTTTCAGAACACACACTGTGTACATAGGTTTTTCTCCACAGTACAGACTTTAGCTTACCATCTTGTGACTGCATGTTACATATATGTTAGCACCTCATGCCCAGTTTGACTTTAGGAATGAGTTATGAGGACAGTCATATCTAATCCTATCATTCGTGATTATATCCATGGTAAGTATTCATTAGGTATTAACAAGGCAAGTTAATCATAATTATAATCATGCAATTGACAACTGGATTTACATATTAAACATGTAAATCAGATTCACTTTTTCCTTCTTTTCTGCTTTAGTAATTTGTATCAATGTCAATGTACTAATTTGGTGCTATAAGAAGTTACAGAAGATAAATGATACACTCAATGATCAGAAGTATATGGTCTGACATTGATTCTCTTGGATGGCTTTATATAGATTAACTGGGCCTACAAAGAGAAATAAAAATCAATAACACACAATTTTAGTTAGAACCAGATCAACTACTGTCCATGAAGAGCTAATGTTAAACCATATATTGCTAACCCATTGTCCTATCTGTCATCAGCTTTAATTATTTTTGAATTGCTAAACAATTGATTTCCTATCTGTGAACAAAACTGAAATGCCTGAAACTAAAACTAAAATCCAATATTAGTAGTTGAGGAAGAATAGCTGGCAGAAGAAATTTTGAGACTCTGAGGTTGTTTAAAGAGAAATGAATGCAAGCCCTTCAGCATCCAAGAGCAGTAAGTGGTGTACAGGCTTTTTAGCCTGCCTGCAGAGGGTCCATCATCATGGAGCAACTTGCCATTGCAAAGTTTAGCCAAAAGATGTTTTTTGAATGAAGGATCAGCTGTGACTCAGAAAAAAAAAAAAACTTAAACTTTAAACATATGAGAGAAGTAATTTTAGAAAACCAGAATTATAAGCCATCACCCAATGATAAGAAGAAATGTAGCACATTTCTTTACTTCTAATAATTTGCATTATTTATTAGCATTGTCATGTATTGATATTTGATAAATAGCACATTCTAGCCCATAAAATACTTATAAAATTGAAGATATATGAGGAGTTTTAAGCAGCCATAAACTCAGTTTATGTAAAGACCTGAGGATATTTCTAATAATGTTCATAGGGAGCTTAAACATGTAAAAAATAATTCTAAAAAAAGAAAAACTAAAATGTTGGATAAAATCACATTTCTTCTTTCATTTATAAAAAAATAATTCTTTGAGGAGACATCAAACATAACTTTAAAAAAAGATTAAAGGCACACACACACAAAAAAAAAAGAGGGATGTAGAATTGCAAGTGCTTGCCAAAGGAATGCAAAACCATGTTTAGAATTTCAGGAGTTAAAAGCAGAAAACAACAACAGAGATAATTGGTATTTCCTGAGCTTAAGGACTTGCTTCAGTGGGACATATGGTTTCATTTTGAGGGCTCTAGATTTTAATGAAAATGTTACTATTTCTGTAGGCATCTTCACTTAAGGAAGTAGGAAAAATGTGATTAAGGTAGAGTTAGGTCTGTTCATTTTGATCTTATCTTACCTTTTAGTCTTTACATTTTTAAATAGTCAATTGTAGGATTCTTTGAAAAGAAAACTTGGGGAAAGTAAAGCATTTTAAAAGTATATTGTTTCATGTATCTTTCAAATACTTGGCTAGGAACTCCTGATACCTTCTGAGTGGATTTCACTGCTAGTAAGTGAAGAAGTTCAGGTATCACTGTTTCTTCTCTCATAAATCAAGCAGTGTTTTTCTTTTTAAGTAATGCATTCAAATTTGTTAGAAATAGCTTAGTTTTAGTTTTCATTTGAATAACAAGTCCACACTAAACCGTAACTTTTCAATCCAGCTTGATCTCATTTTATTTATTAAAACCCTAGACACCAGAAGACATTATGCTCTACTGAACATGCAACTGTGTACATGGATGGCATCATATGTTTCTACTCCATGTTTCCATTTGGCATAGAAGTTGTATTATATATATACAATGTGTACAGCAGAAAATATTTATTGCTGTGTATCATAAATGCATGCAACATATATGAAATTAGTAATTGAGTTATTATGTTCTTTCTGGTATAGAGTGAAAGAGTTATAAAGTGCATGTGAAAACAAGCTCAGCATTATTTTGGTAGCATTTTTTCAGAGTGCAGAGCCTTACTACTTTCCTTTTTAAATGTGTGTGTGTGTGTGTGTGTGTGTGTGTGTGTGTGTGTGTGTGTGTTATGAGGGATTGCAGAGGTATGCATATTCCTGCACAAGTTGGTCCAGAAACCTTAAACATCAATGTATGGTTGAATTTAAATAAATTGATCCTGATAATAAAAAGTGACTGTCTCATACTTTCCCCCTTTACTTGCTAATTCACTTTATCTGCAATTTCATTCCCTAAAATATGAAAAGTTTTTACTATTTTATAATATGGGATTAAGTCATTGAATAAAATTAGGAATTTGCTAAACCTTCTTATTATAAAGATATTATACATCCAAATTTATTTCAACTATATCTTGAGTTTAAACACACACACACACACACACACACACACACACACACACACACACACACACACGTTTGGGGCTGGAGAGATGATTCAGAGATTAAGGTGCTGGCCCAGGTTTGATTCCCCAGTACCACACCAGATGAACAAAGTGGTGCACTATTCAATCTGGAGTTTGTTTGCAATGGCTAGAGAGTCTGGCATGCCCATTCTCTCTCTCCTTAAAAATAAGTAAAATATTTATTTTTTTAAAAAACCCACTTTTATAGTACAATAATGTTTCCAGAATGGAAAAGGACAGAAATAGGTCTATAAAAATAAACTGCTGGTGGATAATATTTAAAGATGAGAGCAAGAGACAGGGAATAACAAAAATATTTATAGTGGCTCCTATTACCCCAGATTCTTTCTTCTTATGTCTAAGTCCTGATAAATAAATTCAAATCTTTTAAATTGTTTTTGTTTAATGACACAATACCATAGCAAGCTTTTGTGAATAGTAACCATGATAAAAGTACTAATTTTTTCTCTTGAAATTTATGCCTATCTTTCTGGGTTTGATGTTTTCCTCTATTAAAGAAAAATGTCAAAATCTACTCAAATATATGTAGAGAATTAAATTCCAATATAGCTTAGTCAAAACAGACTACATTCCAAGTAGCAAACTCAAACCCAGCATCCTAAATATAATCCACTAACAAGAAGACATAAGATAAAACAAAGACAGATTTTTTTTTTTAACAAATGTGTGTAGGTATTTAAAATATGTTAAAACACAAATAAATGTATGTGTGTGTTTATGTATGAAATTTTCATAAAGTTAGCAGTTAGCAGGTCCTGGCATGAGTCTGATTTTGTTGATTGAAAATTACTGAATAGTCACTTACTTCCAGTAGAGAATGACAAAATATGGGAACTTTCTAGGAAAATTGTGTTTTCCCAGCTGACTCCCGAGGAAGCTAGGTGTTTGTGTACCTCCCTATGGTGGCTGTGTGGCCTAGGTATCATAGTCAGGAATGCTGAGTATCTGGTTGAAACACTTACTTCTGATGGCACTGTGGTTGGTTGGGTTTCTCTTCTGTGGCTACATGGGTTTCTATTTTTCTTTGTCAGACTTATTCCTCTTGATTTCACACCTCTCAGCAAAAGAACAATCTGGAATTTTATGGTAGAATGACAGTTGTCTTCTTTGGTTGATACTCACCACTAAGTCCAGGCTTGTTCTTTTGGGTAATTTCTTACTGATCAGCTTGTCAGTATAAATTCTTTTCTGCATGTGGCTGTCATGGTTCCTTGAAAAGTGAAATTTACCCACAGACAAGTGGTTTCAAACTCAACATTCATTCAATTTCTGTATTGTTAGAATGGAAACTTGGAAACTAACAGCGATCTGATAAACCCTAACACATGTATAAATTACTCATCTTCTCCTACCCAGGTTTATTGTGGATTATGCTTTTGTGCCTTAAAAGTTGTTAAATAGAGCTGGAGAGATGGCTTAGCAGTTAAACACTTGCCTATGAAGCCTAAGGACCCTGGTTCGAGGCTCGATTCTCCAGTACCCACGTAAGCCAGATGCACAAGGGTGTGCATGCATCTGGAGTTCGTTTGCAGTGGCTGGAGGCCCTGGTGCACCCATTCTCTCTCTTTATCTCTCTCTCTCTCTCTCTCTCTCTACCTGCCTATTTCTGTATCTCTCTCTCAAGTAAATAAATAATAAAATATTTTTTTTTTAAAGTTGTTAAATATAAAACTATAAATACTGGCTTAAAATGGCTTGTTTAATGTTAAACTGTCAGAATCTTTAAGCTGTTTCAAGGAAAGAAGTCTCAGAAAGAAAAAAAAAAAAGTAATTGACAGGAAACAGAAATGTGGATGCTTATGGGTATCTCCAAGAGGCAGAAGAGTTACGATAAATAACTATTACATTTAGATTCTCAAGAGAGTACTTTCATCAGTAAAGTCCCCCAAATCACATTCACTTTTTTTTTTTTGGAAAGGAAGTGTAAGGCTAGGTATAGGATCCTTGTAAAATATTAATTTCACTCTAGGACACAAGAGAATTAGAAATAATTTATAGAAACAGCTCTGGTCTGAAAATCAGGAGAAATTCTAGGAGTTTCTAAAGAGAGAACCTTGTTCTATTACTGGGAGGAAGGGCATGCTGGCCAACTCTAGAGCCACACCATTACAACAGTGGTGGCTTCATACTCATCCTTACTGTGACATGCCTTAGAACTCATATAAAACTTGAGGCTTACTCTTTACTGATTCTACAAAATGGCACTTAACTAAAATGTTTTCACTATTGGTATTGTTTTATAATTTTTCTCAGAAGATTAGCATACAATCTAATATATAAGATCATTATGTTATAGATCTATAATTCCCTAAAACTTTTCTGGAATTTGAAAAATAAAGTTAATCCCTATTATCTCCCATAGTCACCTTCCTCTCTATTAGTTTTGTTATATCACTTATAAAAGATTGTGAAATAAACAAGATATGATTATGATTTGACTGATTGCTATGGTTGGTCAGTGCTTGTTCTCCATCTAGTAGTAAAGATTGGGAAACATTTAGGGGTGATCATAGCTGGTAGAGGTAGGTTGTTAGGGGTGGACTTTTTTTTTTTTTTTTTTGGAGAGAGACACAGAGAGAGACAGACAGAGAGAGAGGGAGAGGGAGACAGATAGAGAATGGGCACCCCAGCAGTCTCTCCACTGCTGTGAACGAAATCCAGATGAGTACACCCCCTTGTGGGCAAGTGCGGCATTGCATCCTTGCATCACTTTGCATCTAGCTAAACGGTGGGACCTGGAGATTGGAACCCGGGTTCTTAGGCTTAGCAGGCAGGCACCTTAACTGTTAAGCCATCTCTCCAGCCAGGGGTGGACTTTTGATGGTTAAATCTAGCAATGATTTCTTGCCACTGTTTCTTGTTCCACAATGATGTTTACAGGATCTACCCCACATTCCTTCTGCCATGCCTTCACTAATATGATGGACTGAAGCCCCCTAAATCCAAGCTCAAATATTGTTTTCCTCAATTAAGTTATTTGGTATGATACTGTCATTACAGTGACCCAAAAGTAGGATCATTGATGCAATGAGGTAGAGAACTGTTTTCTGGGGATCACTTGTTGAAGTACTCAGAGGCCACTATGGCCATGGTGTATATGAGTTCAACTATTGCATCAACTGGTTGTAGAATGTTGCATTGTCAATATGGTACAGATTTTGGAGATGGGAAGAATGCAAGATTTATGATATGATGGCTGTAGTAGTTAGCTTCCTATTGCTGTGACAAAACACCCAACTTAAACCACCTTATGGTAGGAAAGGATTTATTTCAGGCTGACAGTCTCAAGGGGAAGTTTCAAAATAACAGGAAAGCATGGCTGAGCAGAGGTCGGACATCTCATCTTGCCACAGCAGCTGGAAGGAAGCAACAAGAATGAGCTAACTATCACTGGTAAACTAGTCTCAAGTCTTAAGCCCAGCAACACATCACCTCCAGCAAGACCAACTATTCACAACACATGAGGCTATGGAAGACATCTTAGTTAAATCACCAAAATGGCTTCCACTAAAACTTTTAAGGAAATCCTGGCAGCCAAGACAATGTATAGCAGGGTTGAATTCCTTCCAGAGATCTGCTGACAGGGTAATGTGTGAAGCTTTGAGTATAAAGCCTAAGCTATAATGGAGATCCCAGGATATTGGTGATGACAGGAATGTGGGCTGTGTATTAAGGAGAGCTGCAGGCATCCATGGGAGCTGACCCAAGTTAGAAGTCATGCATGCTGAAAACAGTAAGGTCATAGGAATGTAGCTGCCCATATAATTTAGACCCACAACTCACATGATGCCAACATATTCCTCAGAAGATGACCATTGAACTAGAAGACTTAATGCTTGGTCTAACCTTGTTCTAGCTTTTCTTTTTTTGTGTTTAATTTTGGAATAAAAAATGTTAAGTCTGTATATTTATATGCTAGAAATGTTCGAAATATTTATGTGTTATAAAATTTTATTATATAGGAATTACAAAATTTTAACTTGAGCCTCAGAAGAGACTTTGGAATGTTGAAGTGCTGAAACTATTCAGACATCAGGGATTCTTAAAATTGGACAGAATGTATTTTGCATCATGAGATGACCATGAGGCTTTAGAGGTTAGGGGTTAAAAGTTACGGTTTGAATGTGAAATGTCCTCAAAAGCTCATTTTTAATGCTTGTTTCCTAACTGGTGGTACACTTTTTATGAGACTGTGGGACCTACTTGCATGGAAATAGTTTCCTGGGGCAGGCCTACAAGGACAACATCGAAACCATAGTTTCTATTCTTTGCTTGCTGACCTGCCACTCTCTTGCTGCCATGTCTTCCTTACCAGGATGGCCTGAAATCCTCTGAAACTGTGAGCCAAACTCAATTTTTCTTTTCTTCCAGTCTTTCTGTCAGGTATTTAATACATTAATGAAATAGTAAAAAATGAGTGTTCTAGAAAATTAGAGGAAAATAAGTCATACAACTTTAAGGTTAGACTCTCAGTTTTCTGTTATGAAGGAATATTGTATATATTATTAGAATTACTAAATAATTTAAGCTTCCCTTTATGAATTGTTAAAATGGCCCTTTAGTTTACATATATATATATCCTAATAAAATATTTTTTTATGATTCAATGAAGGATAAGGTTAGAAATCTACAAGTACTAAGAGATTAGGTCAGTGGGGAGACAATTTAGCCTCAAAAGGTTAAATTGATTCCCACTACAGACAATTCAGAGTTGAGAGAAACTTGAACAATAGCCAAGTTTAAGGAAGGAAAACCAACCACTTTCCAACCACCTTGGACATTATTTTTATCTACTTTCCTACATGTAAATTTCTTTGAAAGAAAATGGAATAGGGCTATAGAGATGGATTAGCAGATAAGGCACTTGCCTGTGAAGCCTAAGGACCCAGGTTCAATTTTCCAAGTCCCATGTAAGCCAGATGCACAAGATGGTGCATGTGTCTGGAGTTTGTTTGCAGTGGATGGAGGCCCTGCACACCCATTATCTTCATATATATCTGCCTCTATCTCTCTAAAATAAATAAATAAAAATAAAAATAATTATAAAGAAAATAGAATAATATCATAAAAACCAAAATTTATAGGGTTCAATGAGCTGTCTGGCAGCATGTCTGTTACACTGAGTATGAATAGAAACTTGAAGCATGGATCCATTTAATTGAGTTGACATATTTTTTCAACTTCAAAAATACCTACTCATATAAGCACAAGAAATAAAAAAAAATGTATTGTAATGCTCTTAACTAAAAGTATCAGCCAAATGGAAGTCATTCCTATTCTACAAATGAGGAAAAACAGATGAGTACTCTGTTTGAACTGATATAGTGATTCTTTTATTTGGTTATACAGGAATACCATAAGAATTTTGGCTGAGCATATGCTCATAAAGAATGAAGAGAATTATTTTTTAAAAAATATTGATTGATTGATTGATTGATTGAAGAGAAAGAGGGAGAGAGGTAAATAGAGAGAAGGAGTATACCAGGGCCTCCATCCACTGCAAACAAATGCATGTGCAACCTTGTGTTTCTAGCTTATGTGGGTCTTGGGGAATCAACCCTGGGTCCTTAGGTTTTGTAGGCAAGTGCCTTAACCGGTAAGCCATCTCTCCACCCAGAAGAAATGATTTTATACTGCTTCGCTGCTGCCATGAGTACATATGCTCCTGTTCTGGTGTGAACTGGGCAGTAAAGCCTCAAAAGAATTGGTGAAAAGTTCTTAAATCAGCATAACCACCTCAATGCTAGTTTTTATCAAGACCATTTATCCTCCTAATTCTAACTCAACAGTAATATATTGGATGTGAAATAGCTATGGAAAAATTTATGTAAAACACAAAAACAGTCAGAGAAAATTTAAGTCAGCCCAGGATCTTTGCCCTATCTTTTTGACCCCTGCCTAACTTTTTTATTACCCTGCCGATCTGAGGACAGCAGTCTTCACTCTCTGAGATCTTGCTTTCTTTAGCCAACATTATTTGGGGAAATGAGTGCATTTTTAATAGATTTTTCTGTAAAGTTTTAACTTGGAACACATAAAGTTTCTCATTTGAAATACATGCAGTTTAGCTCTTAATTTGCTGAGAATAATCGTCATAAGCATTACACTGTCAAGCTCTAATGAATAATTTCAGCTTGCTTTTTAAAATATTTTAAATTTAGGCCAGGCACGGTGACAGACGCCTTGAATCCCAGCACTTCAGAAGTGGAGGAAGGGGGATTGTTGGGAGTTTGGGGCCAGCCTGCAACTACCTACTGAAATCCAGGTCAGCCTTGGCTTGAGTGAGACTCTATAAAACAAACAAACAAACAAACAAAAAAGTTAAATCTTTTATAAACAACTTTTTAAATTAAAAAAGAAAGTAAACTTAAATTAACTAGAATTCCCTTCCTGCAATCAAATTTATACCAATAGTTTTGGCATAAAACATAAACATCTGTCATATGTCATTCTAACACAATAGTATAAACTATATTTTTGTCAGGAATTCTATATTTTGAAATTCTGTTCCTGTGAATAATAAAAGGATACATTTGTGGGTGAAAATAATCATGTTACCTTTTCCTCACTGGAAATATATTCCTTATGTATCAATTTTGATATTGATAAAATTATTTTAGGCCATCAACAATCTGAAAGCACATTATCAGAGATTTAGCTTGTAGGATCAACTTCTCCATCTCACAGTGTATAATAAGTACTATTATCTGTTTCTTCCCATTCATCTTCCAATGCACCTAGTTTTTGTAAAATATCATTTTTGTGCCTCACTTATATATGCAAAACAAAAAAAAAAAAACAAATATTCAGAAGTTTTCCTCGGTTCAGAAAATCTAGACCAAGCTGAAAAGTAGTAGCAACTGCATGCTTGATATGATAGCAACAGATTACATGTTGGATATGATAGTGACATATCACAGTACTTAGGGGGTCAACCTTGGCTACATAGTAACGCTGTCTTTCTCTCTTATTATCCATCTTTCTCTGTCTCTAAGAGTGAAAGAAAGAAAACAGAAAACAAAGAGAAAAAAGGAAAATAGTGTGAAATTTATTTTATGTTTTCTTGAAAGAAACATGAATACTTTGGGCAATTTATACTAAAGCTGAAGGAAAACATGTCTCACATTTGAATCACTATTTATATGATTTAATCATTTTTCTTATTTGTCATATACAAATTGTACAAAATAATGGGTTAATTGTGACATCTTCACACATTCTTATAAACTACTCTGACCATGAATCAGTCTTGATTCTTATTTTATTTATTTCCCATAAATAAGATGATTAATGAGCACGGAAGACCATATAGTAGCATGAATCCTAGTATATTTTTACTTTTATTATTTGAGAGAGAGAGAGAGAGAGAGAGAGAGCATACACCAGGGCCTACAGCCACTACAAATGAACTCCAGATATGTGCACCTCCTTGCACGCATATGTGACATTACACACCTGATTCACTGTGTGTCTGGCTAATGTGGGACCTAAAGAATTGAACATGGGTTCTTAGGCTTCTCAGGCAAGTGCCTTAATCACTAAGTCTTCTCTCCAGCCCAAATCTTAGTATTTTGAAATAGCAAAATGATTCAAGATGTAAGAAAAATATGTCATTATTATCTCACAATATACTTCTTGTTTTTATTAATGTGAATATTATGAACCCATGTGGTAATTATAACTTAGAATGTTTTTTGCCTACTAACATGTCTCCTTGAACTTAGGAAAACTTTAAGAATAATGAATATAATGAAATATTAATCTTTGTAAGCAGCACACAAATTATATTAAAATTCAAAATTAAATGCAATGACCCTTGACATAATTGCTAGATTTAAAGGAATAAATCCACTAGTTCATGGAAATAGATACATATGTTAGTAGAAACAGAAGCATCATGGTTCTGTTGCTATGTGGACCTAAGATGTCTTGAAATGTTGAAGTAAATTTAGTATATGTCTACATGGAGGAAATAAGAGAAGAATGTAGCAATATCTTCTATGTACACAAACCAATTATACTCCAGTTAATTAATGACTCCAGTTGTTAAAAAAAATAAGGACTCTAATCTTTTCTAGCTAAGTAAATAAGAGCTGTGAGAAATCTTAGTTTATCACAAACCTTGATGTAAGCTCCATATAAATTCAGTGATTACACTTAGTTTTTACACACCTTGGATCTATTTAGAAGCATAGCTCCTTGCAAGACTAATAATGTGAGTGATACCAGTGGTCTTCACAATCTGAGTATGCTGCAGTAAAGGGAGTGATAACAAGAATTCCTTGTCCAAACATTTTCTCCCATAATCTTAGCTGGCATTTCATCATTATCTAGCACTTCAATTTAGTTGCTAAGGCATTCAAATTTCAAAATCTTAAGTGGGAGATAATTTGTTTGTACAGTAGTTTATTTATTGATTTATTTACTTTTTTACAAAAGGCATGTCCCAAAATAAATTTTGAGATATATACTTGAGAAAATAAAAGTTTTCATTGGGTGTTCAGCAGAAAAAGGCACGTCATTGACAGATGAAGTTTTTCCATTTGGAATGTGATTCCATGTCTTGAGCCCAAGATCAGATAGAAGAGTTATTTTGGAGCAAGAAAGTGTTGCAAAAGGAGTGATGCAAGCTTATGTGTAACAAACTTTGCAACATTTTGGTCAATGTGACAGGTTTTTTTATTGCTCCAATGACTTTTTAAGTAAGCAAAAGACTTGCCTTGAAAATACAAATAATTCTGCAATGTGTTTTGTATATGTATCACAGAAATATCTGGAACCACAGCAGTGATGTGTTTCTCAGTTGCTAAAAGAGTCCTGTTGGCTTTGTGGAATAAAGACAAAAAATATGCTTTCCACATCCAAGAAGGAGAGAAACAAGGAGAGGGCAAAAAGAGAAAAAGAAAGAGAAGGGAAAGAGAGAGACAGGAAAGAGGAAGAAAAAAAAGATGAAGTACAGAAAAGGGAAAGAAACAAAAAAGAAGATAAAGGAAGAAAGAAGCATGTAATAATATTTGAAAATAATCAGAGAAAATATAGATGTCAGTTTGTGCTGTCAGTAGACATACATTCAGATATGGCTGCCCGTATCCTGTGGAAATTATAGAGGGACCACTTTAGACACTGGGGATAAAGGCAGCAATAGGAATGTGTATTCAGATTTACTTCACATGATATCTTCATCTAAACAGCAGGGGGTAAATTTGCTAAATAGGTCACTGGGGATCCACACAAATCCCATTAGCTGGTAATAGGATTTGTGTGCATAAATTCTCTTTCCCTCAAAATTTAGACTTGGGTGTTTAATTTTCCATATGACCTGCAAACTCATTAGTGTAAAGCTGAGGGGGCTTTTCTGGGAAATTTCACATACTTTTCTTTACCTCTTATTTATTTTTTTCTTAAAAAATATTTCAAATGTAAATCCATGAAAAATTCTTTGGCATCTGAAAACATCAGCACAGTGATTATATAGAAGAGAAGAATCTTAAAAGATAGCTATTCATATTTTTGTCAGCTTATTGTGAAAAACTCTAATAGGAAAAAACAAACTGATCAGATTTCACCATCCCCTTAAGCTACAGGAATGAGAAAATCTGTATAATATCTTTAAATACTCATTATTTACATGTTTGTACATCCAAGCTAATTTAATTTGTATTTGTCCATAGTATCAAAGATACAAAATTGCCATATGGATTTACATGAGGGAAAATTGTCTTTCCATCCAAAGGCCCAATGGAGACCATGAACTTTCAGGATATGATGACGACATAGCTTCCCTTGTTGTCCAGTCCTATGACATATGGAAGAATTCAGTCCATTCAAACCCCCATTAGGAAAAGCAATCTCAAAAGGTTTCTGGGGAGGGGGGGTTAATTTTCAGGTTCATTTATATTCAAAATAAAGTAATAGCTAAGAGTTTTTTCAGTTGAACATGAATATACAGAATGAAGATCAGGACTATATGAGCTTCGGGTGTTTTCAATTCAATTATATACAGTTATGTGGGATATAAGAATTAATCTGTTAATATTTATGGCCCATTGTAGTTTTGATAGTAATACTGACCATGAGGGACAATGTCACTTTATTTTTAAGCAAATATACAGGGAATAATAAGAATGGAGATACTATAAGATATATATATTCAAGAGTTTGTTCTTTACTGTTAACCTGCAACTTGTGAAGTGCTGTTTAATAGGTTTTTCTCATTTACTCTGCCTAATAAATTGAGTACTTGTGCATTCTGGTAAAGGAAGCCAAGGATACTGAGAAAGCTTCCTGTGCTTTCCATACTTTGCACAATTAACTGAAACCCACACAGCTAGAGTAACCTGGAGCTGCTTACTTCCAAAAACACCTCTATGCTCAGATGTGAGTGCAAGGGAGCCACTGTCCATCCATTCTTAGTTCTGTAATCCCAAGAAGTCAGATCTCTAATGTAAGCCTTAGTTTTTCTGTGCTTTCCTTGGTTACATATTTGAATGATCTTACTCAAATAGCTTTAGTACTAACCTCAACCAGTGCAATGGAGTATCCGCAAATTACTTTGAGTGTATTCAGTTGTTTTTTTTTTTTTTTTTTTTTTTTACTTTGAGAAGAATCATGCATGTGCTCAAATTACAAAGGGGACTCCAAAGCCACAGGACATGACATACACAGTATTTCTCTAATAGGAGGAACTATAAGGACACATGAAAAATGGCAGACATACCAGAGCAGGGGACACATTGGGATGATTAATGCATAATGCAAGAGTGAGGTGAATCTCTCAGTGGAGAGGAAAGACTATGAGAGGAAGTGGAATGGTTCATCAGCTGTGTGAATATCGCCTATTGAGTGGTAGAGTACAGGGCTCAATCCTCAATTGCCTATGGTTTGAGGAATCCTCATGGAATTTACATAGGTATTGAAGTGGTTGGCATGCTGCCTAAAAATGATGAGTTATCTCTGTGATACTGAGAGTGAATAAAGGTTTCAATACCCACACCTCACATATTAGCCTCCCTTCCAATTAAATCAGAAAGAAATTTTGCAGGGATGGAAGCAAAATTATTAATGTTCTGTGATTTTAGATCTTTTGAGGCCTTAAACTTGGTAAAATAGCTATTATATATATATATTTTTTAAAAATTTAATGATGTTATTTTTATTTATTTATTTATTTATTAGAAGGAGAGAGAGAGAGAATGAGAATAGGCACACCAGGGCCATTAGCCACTGCAAACAAACTCCAGACCATGTGCATCTGTCTAACATGGGACCTGGAAAATTGAACCAGGGTCCTTAGGCTTCACAGGCATGTGCCTTAACTGCTAAACCATCTCTCCAGCCAAGCTATTATATCTTAAAACTAAAACTTCATATTCATGATGGTCTTGAAATTTTATGAAATGGTCTCACATTTATTTTCTTAGCATGTTACCCAAATTGATGAAAAATAATTCCATTTCATGAAAAACCTTGATATTAACTGTATGGACCTGTAAGGTCAGTTTGCTATTTGAAGAACTTTTTCAATTCTTAAGTCTCCATTTTCTCATTCCATTTTTTTCTCTTCTCTGAAACATTTGGCATGATTTTTCTCATTGCCGTGACAAAGTATCTGACAGAAATAATGCAAAGGAAGAAATATTTATTTTGGATCACAGAGGGTTCAGTCCATGGTTGCTTGTAATTGGGCAGAGCATGGGTGGAAGTGTGTGGCTGGCAGGAGAGATAGATGAAGAGACTGAGACCATGTGAAATATCAAAGACAGGAAGCCCATGAGCCACTTCCCCCAGCTAGGTCCACCCCTTCATGTTTCAGTTATGATCCTTTGAGGGATAATTCATATTCAAACCAAAATGGCATCTTATTCCTATTCCTTCACAGCTCATTACCTGTCTCTCACCAGTGCTAATGACCTCTATATGATTGTTCTCAGTCACCAATTTGCCTGGGAACTAGATTTGGAAAATAGTTTTCCTTCCCATCTGCCCTTCTCTCTACTTGGGAGACAAGAGCAAACAGAAGTTACGAACAGAAGCAGTGATGTTAATGGTGACAATGCTTGCAAGTCACAAAGCTTTGAGTCCTGCAGGCATCTTAGGTAATAAGCTTTTAAAAGAAAGCCTTGGCTCTGTCTTTTGTTTCCCATAATTTATTTTTATTTATATTATTCTGATTTTACATTCATAGTGTTGGCTCCCTTATCCTCCTCCCTGTCCTCCCTCTTCCAAAGGGACCCTCATCAATGGGGAATGTGGGTCATGCATTGTGGGGATAAGAAGAAAACATAAGTGGCTCTAGTCTTTAGAAAGAAGAAATGGTAAAGACCAAACCTTATAGCAGGCAAGTATGTGTGCTGCTGGTGAAGTACTGGGTTTGTTTTTAGAAAATAAAATATAGAATGCAAGTGAATATACTGCATATATAGCTTATTTAGGAATATTGTATATTGTAGCATATAACAACCTTACGATCCTGGCCATAGATAGTGTCTATCTCTTAGAATGGATCAGAAAATGCTGACTAACTTTTTATTAGACAATACCTGTAATGTATTTTTAAATATTATGTGAGTTTCACTGATGAGGCCCTCCTTGAAAATACTGCAGCTCTTTCTAGAACTGGGGTTGTTTCTTCAATTCCTTCATCATATTGTGTCAGGAGCCAAGGCAGGCCACTGTCAATTACTTCCATATGTGGTCTCAGAACTTCCTGGCAAAGGTGTGATTTTTAAATTGTCCTAGAACAGAATGTTTCATAATCCTTGCAGGTGTTTCCCTTTGCTCTTAAGAATACAATTTCATTCCTGATGGTTATAATTTTAGTTCCTCTGGGAAGTTGCAAAAGACATTACTTTCTTATCTTTCCATTTGTTATTTTTATGGACAGTCTTTAGATATATGCCCATGTGTGCCTGGTGTTACCAGGTCTCTCTGAATAATATGACATTTCATAGCTTGTTTCATGACCTTTTTTAATATCAGCCATTATAAGATTTTAAAAGAATTCACGGAAACACAAAAAAGCCGCTGTCATGTTAATAAATTGATAAAATTAAAATATGGATATTAATCTGGAATTCTACATTTTCATTATATATTTTATGTATGAATATGCAAGTTTATCGTTGTGCATATCTTTCCTATTTACTAAAGGTCTGAATTGTAACCCAATTTTCTAGATGCTGAAAAAATTAAATTACACATCTAATATCCTCTAATAACAATAAAATATTACCTGGGCTTGCTACGGAATAGCTTCAGTAAATTGTATTCACATTATGTCCTTGACTCAGACCATTTTCTTACATATATAGCTTTATTAATGCCAAAAAGTGGACACAAAACTTTAAAACAATAGGAATTAAGATTTTAATTTTTGAAAGGTTTTCCACTGTATAAGAGATAATAAAAGTGGTAGAAACAAATAGTTGTTTTTGTAGATCTCAAGACTGATGCAACAATATCACAGATTAAAAACCTATGCAGATGCCTGTTTTCAAACTACTTGAATTCTCTCCCATGGGTTCCAGACTTCTGGTTGATTAAATAACAGGACATACCAACTGTTGGAAACAAGAAAGCTGGTTGCAAGAAGAATGTCCTCGCCCCCCATCGAGATCTCTTACTCATCCAACACTGGGCCTCAGGAAAAAATGGCCATGCCAAGATCAAGCTTTCTGATTGGCCAAGCAATTTCAGCTTCTAACCTGATTAAGACTCCACCTAAAACAAGACAACAAAAACTACATTATACCAAAGCTCTATCTGGGCTGTCAGTTTGTAGAGACTGAACCAACAGTAGGGCTATTCAAATGACATTGCACATGATGAAATCAGCTCAGACTGTAGGGAGCACATTTTCAAAGGACATGTACTCGATCTTGTTGGGTAGTAATGGGATTTGTGGGCATGGAGTCTAATGCATAAAAGAGCTGCATTTACATTTACATGAATGATTTTCCATGTGACAGAGCAATATAGTGAAAATGTTCTTGAAAGTTCCAGTCAGCCCCCTTTTCCCTTTCTTTTTTTCACCATTGCTTCATCAAAAAAATATATACATATAGTTTCAATAGAATGACAAACTAATTTGAAAGATGATTCTATATTACAGAATATAAGACAGTGGGATGACAACCCTGAGTAAACTGTAAAAATATTATAAATCATAGATGCTTGATGGAATTTCTCTGATTGGAAATGATGCAAGTGAGAAGAACCAGCTGAAATCCTCAGAACACACACCCCACTCCTCAGGAATTCCTTGAATCTGATGGAATGAGCTTAAAAGAGACTGTTTTAATAATTAAGCTCCTGCTATGGCATAGAGGCTCTCTGGATAGAATTGTTTAATTTTGCTTTTCTGAGTGATGTTGGAACCGGGTTATAAAATATGCATGTGTTACTTATTTATTCTGTCTCAGAATTAGTGGCTAAAGACTTTTTAATTTCATAACCATAGGCTTCTTCATTTCCTTTTGTCTCAGAATGCAAAGGAAGGGTTTTATTCTGAGGCACGAGGACTGTGGTGCCATTTTGCTTACATTAACTTGAATTTCTGCCAGGTGTTATGTTAGATGCTCTCAGTGATGGGGATTCTGTGGGTGTTGCTGAAAATTACTTGGACAGAAAAACAATATGTTGGCTCAGTATAAGCTGAACAAGTTGTGATGTACAGGCACCAGGGAGCACTTTGCACTATGAGGCTGTAGCTGCAAAGCTTTCTGCACCATTTCCAACCCAAACTTCTCTACTCAGACAACCTCCCAGATTGACATCTTAGTGGAGACATTGCTCCTTACATGAAATCCATCCCATCCATTCATTTCAAACAACATTTAAAGCCTAAACTGTCTCAGATATTTTGGGGGAAAAAAGTGAACGTAAAAAGAAATTTTAAATTGATCAAAAACGTATTTCACATCTTGATTTTATAAAAATAAGTTGAAAGAGCTTTAGTGAATAATAACACCAGACACATCCCATTGTATTGTGTGGACTATTTGCTACCCCCATCAAGGAGCATCAGTCTTTGCTCTATGTGGCACATAAAGGGACCATCTGTTCTTTACCCCTCCCCTCCACATCAATGACTTTGACAACATTTCTTTCAGTCATTCTTTCTTATTCTCATTAATCCAGCTAGTCAAACAAAACTTTCCATTTAGGTGTGTGCTTGCTTTTATGTTTCTACTTTTGAGAGAGAGAGAGAGAGGGAGAGGAAGACAGATAGAGATGGGCGCACCAGCAGCCTCTTAGCTGCTGCAAACGAAATCCATCTGTGTGTGCCCCCTTGTGGTCAAGTGTGGCATTTCACCCTTGCGTCACTTTGCATCTGGCTAAACGTGGGATCTGGAGATTGGAACCGCTGGAGATTGGAGCCAGCGTTCTTAGGCTTAGGAGGCAGGCGCCTTAACCGCTAAGCCATCTCTCCAGTCCTCTTTCTACTTTTGTTATTTTATGAAGTACATCACACACACACACACACACACACACACACACACACACACACCTTTTGGAATCCAAAGGTGAATGACTAAGCATCCTGGTAAGGTTCAAGTAGTCTGGCTTTACCTCTGAAAGACCAGGTTTCTAAGAAACCCAGCAACCTCAGGCAAAACAGGGCAGTTAGTCACGCTAAAAATATAACAGCAGTTATAAACATATAGCAATTGATGCAAAAATGAAGTGTTTATCCTAACTCATTATTGTAAGGAATAAGAGATAGTGGTTGTCTTTGGGAAGTTGGTACATATCTATAACCTAGCTCCTAAATTCAAATAAAGGTCAAGTAAAGCACCAGTTAGAAGACACTCAGTAATATGCAGGAGTTTACAAATTTCAAAACAATTCAGGAATAAAATCTTCAGGTCTAGTTGTATGCTGGCTGTTATGAAAAGAAAGACCAACCCTGGGCAGGCAAACACTATGTGAGAAGAAAGCAAAGAGGGAGGAATTTCTGATCATTAGAACAGCTCAGGCAACTATAGGAACAGCTTAATATGTAAAATAATTAGTGAGAAGCAGATCATGTACAGTCTTCAAATATCACCCTAAAGCACTGGATTCTTTCTACATGAAATTTAATAAGATTTTTTCCAGCACAGATGAGGTTGCATATCTGACCAAAGGTCTATCTGCCTGGTGTTCAAAGTTGCTCACAGACAAAGAGGACCTAAGGAGCCGGGTGACAGTGTTATCTAAAGCAGGGATTCTATAAGCTTCCAGCCCATCCCAAGTTTCTTACCACCTAAGCTTTTTCTGGAATTTTTTATAATAAAATATTCCTGTGTCTATGTTTTCTACCCTGTTGTGTTCCAGGCTGAGCCTTACTTCTTCAACTCAACATTTATCCATCCATATATTTGTTCTTTTCATTTTATTTCTAAAACATTTTATTTATTTATTTATTTATTTATTTATTTATTTATTTATTTATTTATGAGAGAAAGACAGAGAGAGAAAGGGAGAGGAAAAGGCATAGAGAGAGAGAGGGCAAGGCAGAGCCTCTACCCACTACAAATGAACTCTAGACACATGCACCTCTTTGTTCATCTGGCTTACTTAGGTCCTGGAAATTAAACCTGGGTCCTTAGGCTTTTCAGGCAAGTGCCTTAACTGCTAATCCATCTCACCAGCCCTGTTCTTTTTTGTTATAGTTTTTAATGTTTATTGTTATTATTATCAACAAGATGTTTCATACGGATACATCATGTGTTGGTACCCTCCTTTCCCTCATCCCTGTCCCTATTCTACTGGGGATATTCCTCAGTGGCATTGCAGGTATTCCCCATGGGTCTGTAGTTTATGCATTGTGGGAACAAGTGCCTTAACTGCTAAATTATCTCTCCTGCCCTATTTTTTTTAAATTTTCTTTCAGAAGATATTTTTGAGCACTTATTATCCATCAACTGCTGTTCTAGGTAGCATAATAGTGAACATAACAGAAATTCCTAGTGTCAGATAGCTTTCAGTCTACTGGAGAGCTATAGACAATAAACTAGCAAGGTTATATGTTTAATGGTGATAAACTCTTTTCAGAAGACAAGGCAGACAATTGAGGAGTGATAATAATTAGCATATTAAAATTGCATTAACTTGGATAGACAAACAATTGAGGAGTGATAATAATTAGCATATTAAAATTACATTAACTTGGATAAAGGGTTAAGGTAGATAGGGATACACCATAAAAGTATAAGGGGAAAATTGCATAACTTGCTCATCTTTATTTTAAACCTGGATTTCTTTGAATCACTGTAATATAATCATTGTTTAGATGTGACAAGCACAGCAATTATAAGACCTCATTTAGAAACATGAAAAACTAAAACGAGACTTAAGATATACATAAAATTGAAACGTTGTAATTCTAATAAATATAATCCTGATAATAATCTTATGGACCTGGTGTGGTGGGGACCGTGAGCTTTGGCAGAGAGTACTGTCAAGGAACATCACCAAATGGGATATTTTGTGTATTCCCACTCATAAATTGAGCATGTGTATTAATACTCTTACAAGTTCCCAGCATTTTAGAGCCTGTGTTGAGACGAGATATCTCCCCAAAGCAGGCTCAAGAATTCCATCTCCTATGCTGAATATGAAATTGGCTGTCTGGCTGGGTGAAGCAGAACCACTTAGCTATTTCTTTTAAGCTGTTTCCCCAACAAAGGACTGTTCTTTAGCCCTGTAGGAGTTTACACCAGTATAATGAGAACTCTGATGTCTAAAGCCGGCTTACACACAACACAGAATCCCTGTGTGTACACACAGCGTCTAGTCAAACAATAAATTGAATGGTGCTTGAATAAGGATCAGTAAATTTAATAAAGGGATTTTTATCTATCATGTCTAAAATTTTATTTATTAAAAACTTCTCAATTTTACATTAAAACTTCTGAGTAAAAAGTGAGAGTTTGCAATAAGAGATTAATTGAAATTTCATGTATATGTTGCTTAATTAAGCATACAGCTAAATAACACTCTTATTGAAAAGGAAAATGCCAACAGTATACAAGCAAAATTCCCCCAATTACATAAGCTAAAGATAAATTATATTTCAGTAGCTCTTAACCAATACTTGTCTTGAAAAACTACCACAGTGAAGCTTCTGCTCCACAAAATAATGCCATGAGAAAACAAAACAACAACAACAGCAAAAAGCTAGAGTCATGAAAAAGAATTGGCAAGTGATATATCTGATAATGGACAGATAGTCAAAATAAGTAAAGACTAGTCAATATTATCAATAATAAAAGAGTTCCATTTAGAAAAATGGAGTAAAGATCATAAAGAGAAAACTCACTGAAGAAGATATTTCGGCAAACTCATTACAGATATATGTGAAAATTGACCTGAAAACTCACTGGAACTGGGTGTGGTGGTACACACCTTTAATCCCAGCACTGGGGACACAGAGGTAGGAGGATTGCAGTGAATTTGAGACCACCCTGAGACTACATAGTGAATTCCAGTGCATCCTGGGCTAGCGTGAAACCCTACCTGAAAAAACCACCACCACCACCACCAACAACAACAACAAAAACCTCACTGACGAAGATATGAAGATATGTTGATGAAAAGTCAGCATTTGAAAAGGTACTCGATATTGTATGTCACCAAGAAAATGCAAATTAAAACAGCAAGCACACAAACCTGCCTGCCCACCTATGAGAATGGCTGCCACCCAAAGCACTGAGTACAGATAAGACTATGGAGCTGAAGCATTGTATTATTTAACAGAAGCAAGGCCACTAGAGAAAACTAAATATCTCATCCAGAGAGTGTGCACATATTTATCCAAAAGTGTTGAAAATATATCCACACAAAAGCTGCCATGTGGATGTTCATAGGAGTTTATTTATAACTGCCAAAAATGTGGAAGCAACCCTGTTGTGTTTTAAGGAGAAAATGGGTAAATAAAGCTTGCTACATATAAACAATAGAAAGAAATGAGCTAGCAAGCTATAAACAGACATGGAGAAAATGTAGGAGCCCATTACTCTGTGAAAGTAGTCTATCTGAAAAGACCACACACTGTATTGCTATAACTCCATGTCATTCTGGAAAAGACAAAACTATGGAGAGAGTACAAAGGTCAGTGGTTGACTAGAATGGGGTGGGAGGAGACCTGAATAGACATAGAACAGAGTATTTTTTTAGGGCTGTGAAAACTACTCTGCTCCACAACATGATAACATTATTCATTTGCATAAACCCATGGAACATTCAAAACCAAGAGTAAATGGACCTTGATGTAAACTGTGAGCTTTGAGTGGCTGTAATGTGTGACTGTGGTTTCAACAATGTGTGATGGGAGAGGAGGTCATCTTGATAATAGAGAGGCTGGGCCTTTTGATGGACAGTGGGCTATTATTCAAAAATTAATGACAAAGATGAAGTATTACATATAAGAGTTAATACAACATGGGTTTCTTCTCTGCCAAAAAGAAAGAAATGATATTAGGGTTAGAGTTAGTGGCTAGTGGCTAGACATTAAGCAGGGATTGCACGTTGTAGTACAGTAAGGATTTCATTTTTATTTTTCTTTCGGACTTTCAGCTACTCCACAAAGTAGTTCTGACTGGATGACTTTGAAAGTATATGAACCTTAAGTATCCCATGCAAATCCCATGAAAGTGATCAAAAAAGAAGCCTATCAAGTTAGGAATAGGTTTTCTTTCTTTTATAGTGCTGAGGCTAAATGTAATGGAGAAAATATCTTCTAACAAAGTCCGTGGCATTTCCATCAGCTCAGGTAAAGGTATTTCCAGTAGCATTTGAATCTAAGCAGCAAGCCTTGGGGGCTGCTTTTACAGGCATTTTACTGACCTTAGTAACAAATTAAGATTCATTTTGAGAGTCAAGGCTGCAAACTTCAAATCCTGATCCCCAGTTCTTAGAAGCAAACTCTAATCCCAAACTTCCCACTCTGAGCTTGGGCATGCTGTCTTTGTGAATTGTTGTAGGTCAATCTGAATCTCAAAGAAGCCTCCCAATTCTAGGCATAGGAGACACTATCATTTGGGGAGTATAGAAATAATAGCATGAATATTGCATTGGAATTTGGTCACACATAAAAAGTGAGCTCACTTCACAGACATATATACTTATTGAATAACACATAAGAAATGCAACATCTGCCTGAAAATAGCTCCTAGATTTATCTGTGGTCACTTTTCTGAGTTTTATTTGTATATTGAAATTAAGCTTCCTAATTTTCTTCCCCGTAGGAAAAAAAAATGGTGCATCAGCTTTTATGACATCATTAACAAACTCCAATGGCTGACATAGCTACAGCATAAATTGTCACGTTTGCAACAATAAAAGCTAACCCTTGGAGAGAGTATATTTCTAAGTATGGCATTATCTGCACACACAGAGAGGGAACAGAGAATTGAGAAAACACATGGAACTTGATACATCAATCAAACGAACACCTCTGCTAATTGAATCAAAGAAAGCTTCCAATTCTCCAGCCAATGTCGAAATTTTTATGTTTCTCATTTCATTTGTTACTGGCATCTCTGTGCACTAGCCTGAAATATTATTTCTTGAATATAACTTGGTCTCATAAAACTCAACTGAACATAATGTCTAGGCTCCAAGAATTATTTTCAATTTCTAGTTAACACAGATTCAATCGATACTAATCAGACACAAGTCACCAGCCTTGACATAAACTTTCTTATTTAATTATCATGATGACACCTGTATGCCAATACAATGGAATAATCCTTATGCTCAAACCATCCTGTGTAAAACATCAAATCTTTCTACTAAACGAAGGAAGCTAGACTCCAAAGGGTAGCTAAGGTGTGATTGCTTTTATATGAATATGTATAAGGCAAAACCATCCTGGCAGGAAGCAGTGAGTAGTTGGCAGGAGCTGAGCATTAGGGAAGGAATAATTATAAAGTCATTGGGAGCTTTCAGGATAATGTGAACACTCCTTATCACATAGTGATAGTTATATGACTGTCCATATTTGCTGAGGGACACAACAGACAATCTGAATATATTGTTTGAGAAGTATATTCTTGCCAGCTCTGGGTGGCACAGGTCTATAATCCCTGCTACATGGAAGGCTGAGTCAGGAGCATCATGAGTCCCAGGACTACCTGAGCTACAAAGAAGATAAAGATGTCTTGCTCACTTAGGGAGGCCCTGTCCGAAATGGACACTAGCAAAAGGGCTGAGGAATGGAGATCAGTGAGGCAAGAGTTTAATTTCCAGTGTAGAAGAAAAATCTTCCCAGGAGATTTAATTTTGGGGGAGAGGTATATATGTGGTTTAAGTGTATAATGTGCTTGCATGCGGAGAATGTATGTTTGTATGTGTGTAGGCACATATGTGTGTGTACAAGTGTGTATGCACATGTGTGTATATGTGGGCCAGAAGTCAACACTGAGTATCCTCCTCAGTTGTTCTCCATCATAATTTGTTTTATTTTGTTTTATTTGTTTCTTTGAGATAGAGATAAAGCAACAGAGAGAGATTATAGGTGTGCTACAGTCTCCTGCCACTGCAAATGAACTCCAGGCACAGGTGTCACTTGTGAATCTGGCTTTAGTGGGTACTGGAGAATTAGATCCATGCCAGCAAGCTTTGCAAGCAAGCGCCCTTAGCCACTGAGCCATTTCCCCAGCCCTTCACCTTAATTTTTGAGACAGTTTCATACTGAACATAGAACTCACTGACTTAGCTAGACTAGCTAGCTAGCCAGCCTCAGGGATCCTGTGCCTTCCTCGGTGGAATTACAGGAATTTGCTGTGATGCTCCACATATGTGTTTATGTTCTGTGGAACTGAACTTGGGTCATGCTTGCATGACAACCTCTTTTCACACTGAGTCATTTCTCTAGCCCCAAGATTAGAGTTTTGAGATTAAACAAAACAAAAGTGATGGGCCAGAGAAATGGCTTAGCGGTTAAGGTGCTTCCCTGTGAACCCTGAGGACCCAGGTTTGATTCCTCAGTACCTAAGTAAGCCATGTGCACAAAGTGGTACAAGTGTCTAGAGTTTCTTTGCAATGGCTAGAGGCCCTGCTATAACCTCTCTCTCACACACACATGCATGCGCAAACCCAATTACTGCTGCCTTTGTAGCAAAATATTGCCTCGTATTTGCTTAATTCTTTACCTGTCCTGATACTGTGTTTCTTTAGGAATACATATACTGGAGAATCAGCAGTTTACTAAATGTCACAGGTGGTATATAACAAACAAAATTTTGTAAATCAGAGTCAAAATGTTTAGGCTCTGAGGTGTTTAACATTTAAAATATTTTCATATCATGGAATATTTGCATATGTCTAGTGAGATTGAATGAGGCTAGTTCCCCACTTTGCACATGAAATTCATCCATATTTCAGGGTTGGAGGCTATAATGTTTGCACTTCCATATACGCAATACATTTTTGTTTTTGTAAGTAACTAGAAAATTCTGATAGAGAATGAGATTTGGCCAAGAAAATATATAATAGTTAGGAATTTGAAACATACATAGTCCTTCTTGGTGACAGTATAGAGACACATTTAGACAATGAGTAATTCAAAATAAACCATAGATGAAACTTCATGTAAGACTTCCTTGGAATAAGTTTGCTGGGATTGGAAAATGAAACCACAGGGAACTCTTTCAACATAAGCATGTCTTATATTTGTAATGTATTTAACCAAAACACTTTTGTGTATTTTAGATTCAATTATAGCTGAATATTCTTCCTTCTCTGTCAGCAATAGTTTAGGTATTAAAAATAAACTGGTATAAAAATAACCTGTGAGTAACTGTAACTACTAAAACTACTATTAACCAGGTATTATTGTTATTACTGTCTATTAGCTAGGCATGTTAGCATTCTTTTCTTCCTACATATCTGGAAATATCTGAAATGATCAACTTGAACAGTGGAGAGGGTTATTTAGGTTCAGAGTTGTTGAGGTTTCAGTCTTATGTCCCATTGACCCTGCTTCTTTGGCTCTGTGCTGAGGCACCATCATGGTCAGAGTCCATGGAAGTAAAGATGCTCACCTCATGGTGGCATGGACAGAAAAGAGAGAAAAGGATTGGGTCTCAGGGATGGGGAGATACCTAACTATGAAAAAATATTTAACTTGCAAGCTGGAGAATCTCAATTCGATCTCCAGAACCTACATAAAATTGCTGGGAAATGTGGCCCCAGTCTGTAATCTCAATGTTGGGGGAATGGAGGCAGGCTAGCCAGTGTAGCCAAATTAGAAAGATCCATATCTGTAAGAGATCCTATGTTTCACAAAAGGAAAGAGAAAAGTGGTCAGAAACGTAAGGAATAAATGACACACACACACAATAAATGAATGAAAGAAAGAAAGAAAGAAAGAAAGAAAGAAAGAAAGAAAGAAAGAAAGAAAGAATGAATAAAATAACAAATGGGTAGTGGTTAAGTTCCCACTATTTTCTTCCAGTGAATACTCCCAATAACCTAATTACTCTTTCCAGGCTCTCCCACTTAAACGTACCACTATTTCTCAGAATCTGGTGACCAAGCCATTCCCACATGGCCTCTGAAAGACATTTATCCAAACAAAACACTGAGGCAGTGTTTGGAGACAAACCGACAAACAATGAGAGAAATGACGGTTTCAAACAATTTTGTTGTTTCCCATCCCACTTATTTTCACCTTTCCTCTTGCCAGTTGTTGCAGTTAGGTTTGCATTGCTGGCAGAAATCACCCAACCAAGAACATCTTGTGGGGAAATAAAAGGTTTATTTTATCTTCCAGGATCAAAAGGAAGCTCTATGATGGTAGAGGAAAATTATGGCATGAGCAGAGGGTGGACATCACTTCCTGATCAACATCAGGCAGACAGTATCAGCAGAAGAGTGTGCCAAACACTGCCAATGGGAAGCTGGCTATAATACTCATAAGCCCACCCCCAACAATACACTGCATTGAGGAGGTATTTATTCCCAAATCTCCATCAGCTGAAAACCTAGAATTCAGAAAACTAAGTTTATGGGAAACACCTGAATAAAACCACCACATTCTGCCCTGGCCCCCATAAACTGATAACAATACATAATAAGAAATATAATGCATTCAGTCCAACTTTAGAAGTCCTCATAGTATTTTATCAATCCTAATGATGTTCAAACATCCCCATAATCCAACGTCTTTTATCTGAGCCATAATACTAAAAAATTCCCCCAAAACCCATAGTGGCACAAAATAAACACTCACACTGCAAAATATGGCATTGGGTACAGCAAAGAAATATTCAACAACACAAGATTTAAAACAACAAGGGCAAACATCAAACTCTGTAGCTCTAGTCAGGGACAAATCTGCAAATCTGATCATTCTAACCAGTAATAAGTCTCCAGAGTTCCAATTCCACCTCTTCAGCTAGGCTACTCACAGTCCTGGAAAACTTCATCTGGGGCTGGCAGCTCTCCTAAGAAGCTATCTCACGGTCCCAGCATCTCAACTGGGTCTCCACTACAACCCATGGTCCATTCTCATGGTTCCATTGGGTCTCCATGCAGGCTATCTAGCAAACCTGCTTCACACTGCCCATGGTCATTTCCAAGACACAAGACTGTGTTGCAAATTCCATGCACATCTCTTTTCTGCATTTCTTATTCTCCATAATACCAGGTGGGGTGCAAATTTATTACTCCAGGGGAGAATGAAGCAGACTTTGAAGAACACAACCTTCATTCAGGCCCTTTTAAGAGAATGTATATTTTTCCTCTGGACCCAATGCAGGTCATCTGTCCCAAACTCAATGGTTATAATGTCTCATATAATTGAAGCTGAATGGGCAGAAGTTTCAGCTCAAAGACTTCATTGCTGTACCATATCTCTCTGCTCACAGCAGTCCATTTCTACACAATGCAACCCTGCATGATTCCTGTAGTCCTCTTCCATTTACCTTCTCTTGTTCCTTTATTATGGTCTTCTTTCTTGACACATAGATGACACTCAGTCTCAATTCCTTTATGTAAATACATAGGATTCAGGTATGGTGGCACATTCCTTTAAACCCAGCACTAAGGAGGCAGAGGTAGGAGGATTGCCAGGAAGTCAAGGCCATCCTGAGACATCACAGTGAATTCTAGTTCAGTCTAGACGAGGCTAGAGCAAAATCCTATGTTGAAAAACAAAAACACAAATATACAAAATAAGTTAAATGCATACAAATTTAAAAATTAGAAACCAGCCAGGTGTGGTGGTACATACCTTTTAATCTCAGCACTATGTAGACAGAGGTAGGAGAATCAGTGTGGGTTGGAGGCCATTCTGAGACTACATAGTGAACTCCAGGTCACCCTGAGCTCGAATGAGAACTGACCTTGAAAAAAAATTAGGATCCACTTAGGAGTAAAATTATATAATTTTTGTTCTAGCCTTAGTTTACCTCACAGTATAATATTTTCAAGGTCTGTAGCATGAATTTCTCTGGAATGATTACTCCAACACCAATGATGGTGGAAGAGACGAGTTTATTTACCCGGGAACCAGAGCCAGGAGCACTCCCAACTTGGCCCACTTCATTTCCACTTCTCACCTTAGGACAATAAAAATAAAGTGGTCTGTAGCCAGGTGTGGTGGTGCACTCCTTTAATCCCAGAACTCAGGAGGCAGAGGTAGGAGGATTGCTGTGAGTTTGAGGCCACCCTGAGACTACATAGTGAATTCCAGGTCAGCCCAGAGTGAGATTCTACACTGAAAAAGCAAAAAAACAAACAAACAAACAAACAAACAAACAAATAAATAAATAAATAAATAAGAAGTGGTCCAAGTCAAGATTCTCATACAGCTGTAGCACACACACTTATCTGAGTTCTTTCCTTTAACTTGTCCCACCCCATTTGACTTTATCCAACACTGCTCTCATATTTCAAAACTGCAAATGACAGTATCATGTATGTTATCTTCTAATGACTTGCTACCATCACCCCTAGAGTAAAACTGAGAATTGTAACCTAGCTCTAATTATTCAAACTTGTGTACCTCCCATATTGCTGTCTATATCTCCCTCCCTACATGGTCTTGTTTCTTAACACACAACTCATTCATCACTAGGCAGGACATTGTTGTAGTTCCTTCTGTTCTGTAAAATTCATGTTTGCCTTAAGACCATTCATCACTCATTTTCTTATTTCATTCCAGGCCAGGCTCTGGCTACTTCAGGGATAATTTCCCTATTCTTTCATGGCATCTAATGAGCCATCCCTCATGTAGACTTTCTATATCCATCTTGTTATCTTTCTTTATTTTACCTCATAGTGACCTTGCATATGAAAAACTGCATACCTGTCTATTGCATGATTGTCTACCTTGGGTCATGAGTGCCCTGAAAACTGACTTCTTGAGCTCCACTACCCAGCATTGATCAGGTGCTCAACCCTTTATCTGTGGAATGAATAAAAGGACAGAACATCCCTTGGCATAGGACCCTGGTCTAAGTCTCTCAAAAATATGTTCCAGAAGACAATTTGATTCAAGTACTACTGACTGTATTTAAAAGTTTGGTTTCCTGAAAATCTTAAACTGTGCCTTTAAAGATTCCATTCCCAAAGAATATCTGGGACTTGAGAATTTGACCTGAAGGTTAAGAGGCATCCTTGCAGATGCATTTACTAGAGGGGTTAAATGGATATTCATGCAAATTGAGCCTTTCTACTTTGCTTATTTCCTTGTTATATTTATCAAGCCAAATAAGAAATTGCAAGAGAGATACAGAAAAGGTTATGATTCTAAAATTCATTTTTACTTGCAAGCCATATAATAGTTCTTTCAAATTATTTAACATAATTTTAATAAGGAATCTGCATTTTTGTTTTTTTGACCAGGGGTCAGTTGTAAATAGGTTTAAATACCTATTTGACTTATAAACATTTTGGAAAACTCAAGGATGGAGGAAACTTCCAAAGCCTGAGACACAAATGATAGACAAAGCATCTTGAGATTGTGTATAAGCTATAGAGCCCACCTCATAAATATTTTTGGAAAACTAATAGAAAAAATAAGAAAATAATGATGCTCACTTCCCCCCTTTAAAAAAAATTGTGAAACAAGATACGGAATCTGGAAACTCACACATTTTTTTTTTTCATAAAACCCAATGGTCGATTTTCATTCTCTATCATTTTACCTAAAATAGATAGCTTCAAATTTTCTCTCCATTTACTACTCTGACAGCAAAGAATTGAATTTCTTTCCAATATTATTTTGTTTCCCACCCCCACTCTGGCCCTTTTGATTTCTTGATTTCTTGTCTTCCTCCTACTAGACTGTGCTTCCAATTTTCTTCATGGTTCAGTACTTACCCATGGCCCTTCAAGATCACTTCCCTAGAGAGCTCATAAATTTTCATAGCTTTAGATATTTCCTCTATGTAGATGACTCAAATAGCATTTCCAGTCCACCCAGCTGAATGAAGTTTCAGTTTTAAGATCCAGATACCCTACTGCCAAAGACAATTACAAAGAAACATTTGTCAAGAACTCACCATAATTCCAGTTTGCCTCTCAAGTCAGCCTAGGCACTGACATTTTGAATTTACTTTTCCAGTTGTTTCTCCTATTAGGAACTCTTTCACTGAAGCCACAGTGACTTCTTGACACTGCAGAGACACTTTATGGGCTTGTGTACATGATCAAAAAGCTCTTGTCTCCTCTCAAATGTCTCCCACTTTGCTGAATATATAAACCTAGCTGACTTTAGAAAATGCACTCTAGGGCTGGAGAAATGGCTTAGTGATTAAGGCATTTGCCTGTGAAGCCAAAGGAACCAGTTCGATTGCCCAGGATCCACGTAAACCAGATGCACAAGGGACATGTGCATCTGGAGTTCATTTGCAGTGGCTAGAGGTTGTGGTGTGCCAATTCTCTCTGTCTCTCACCCACCCCCGCTTGCAAGTAAATAAATAATATTTTTAATAATACACTCTAAAGATGACTAGGTAGCTATATGAAGGGAAAATGGAAAATAGAGCAAAATTCATGGAAATAGAAAAAGGAGAGATGGACTTCTGCCTGACTAGATGATCAAGGGAATGAATTCTCCATGTTTCTTGAATTTCAACAATATGAGGGGATGTTGGAATTCACCTTTGTGCTCCTGCTTTCTGAGATTTGTTTTTATCTTTATATATGAATACAAATAGTTCCTAGTGTGCTCTTTGTCATCAGTCTCAGGGTATAATTTTAAAATTTTGAATGCTTAGCTACTCCACTTTACAGAGTTTTCCCATGGAGATTGAAATATTCACTATGTAAGCATATATTACTTTGAAATTCATGGTAATGATGATTCACCTAACACGAAATAAGAGGAGAAAGAACGAAGAATGAACAAAAGAAAAGAAAACACCTTAACTGCTAAGCCATCCTCAGCAAAAGAAACACCTCTGGAGGTATCACCACACCTGAACTAAAGCTGTACTACAAAGCCATAGTAATAAAAACAGCATAGTACTGACATAAAAGCAGGAATACAGACCAATGGAACAGAAACAAGGACCTGAACTTTGGGTCAAGTAACTACAGCTACTTGCTATTTGACAAAGGCCCTAACAATGTAGACTGGAAAAAAGAAAGCATCTTCAACAAATGGTGCTGGACAAACTGGACAACCATATGAAGGAAAATGAACTTTGATCCACACATCTCACCATTCACAAAAATCAAGTCCAAATGGATCAAAGACATCAATATAAGACTGGAAACACTGCTACTACTGGAAGAAAAAACAGGAGGAACTTTCCATGATGTAAGAGTGGGAAAGGACTTCCTGAACAAAACCCCAGTAGCTGAGGAAATTAAACAATCACTCAACCATTGGGATCTTATGAAGTTGAAAATTTTTTTTCAGATAAACATACCATAAGCAAAGCCAACAGATTACCCACAGAATGGGAGAAAAATTTTGCTAGCTATACAACTGACTGAGGCCTAATTTCTAGAATCTATAAAGAACTCAAAAACCTAAAGAATAAAAACTCAAACAACCCACTCACAAAATGGGGCAGAGAACTGCACAGGGAGTTCTCAGAGGAAAAACTACAAATGTAAACACACACTTAAGAAAATGTTCAACATCCCTAATCAGGGAAATGCAAATTAAAACAACTATGAGATTCCACCTTACCCCAGTAAGGATAGCAAACATTAAAAAATCTAATGACAACAAATGCTGGCGAGGTTGTGGACAAATAGGAACCCTCATTCACTGTTGGTGGGAATGTAAGCTGGTACAACCACTATGGAAAGCAATATGGAGACTCCTAAAAAGGATGACTATAGAGGTACCAATAGACCCAGTTATTCCCTTACTGGGCATTTACCCTAAAAGCCCCAAGCCTCAGTTCAGAGAAATCTGCTCAGCCATGTTTATATCTGCTCAATTCATAATAGCTAAGAACTGGAATCAACCCAGATGTCTACAATTAGACAAATGGATAACCAAGATGTGGCATATCTACACTATGGAATTCTACATAGCAGTAAGGAAAAATGACATAATGAAATATGAAGAAAATGGTCAAACTTGGAACAGACCATTCTCAGAAAACTCACCCAATTACAGAAAGATAATCGTCACATGGTCTCACTCATCTGTGGCTACTAAAATGAATCTTCCCGAGATGCTGACATACATAATAAGCATCTTGAGGACCAGACAATATGGAGGGTGGGATGGGAGGGGAGGGTAAAGATGGGGGGCACAAAACAGGAAAAAATGGAAATAGTACCATAAAATCCTATAGCCTGAAAGACAGAATAAAAGGTTGAACCTTCATCAGGTCCTTAGAGGGAACACCTGATTCACAGGCCCTGGAAAGGGTATGATGAAGACTAACCTTAATCTGCTCTTGTTTCTCTCTCTCTCCCTCTTCTCTCTCTTCATTTTTTCTCTTTTATATTAC
This sequence comes from Orientallactaga sibirica, assembly GCA_036365145.1. NCBI lineage: Eukaryota > Metazoa > Chordata > Mammalia > Rodentia > Dipodidae > Orientallactaga > Orientallactaga sibirica. The sequence continues at coordinate 3,276,153 of JAEOAD010000043.1, read as the reverse complement.
CTATTTTTCTTCCTTATTTTTCTTTGACTCATGCCTGTAACTCCCAGTACCAGCATGGGGTTAACTTCCACATTTAGCTGTTGATCAGAGAGACCTACAAAATTTCCCAAAAGAAGTCAGATTTCTGTCAGAGAACTTGATGATCCACCAAAGGTTATTGGTAAGGCCCTACTGCTGAAGATGCCATATGGTATTGCTACATAACATGGAGAGACCTGGCTGGAATCTGGAAGAGAGTCAGTCTCCAGACAGTTAGCTTGTCTTGTGCCAGAAGGTGTTACATGAGCTACTGGGGTAAAATGACCAACATTTGTCCAAGCAACTTGTGGTCTAAGCTATTAAGCAGCAAACAACCTGATGTGATACTCACACAAGTGCAATAGTGGCACACAACCATGGTGGGTTACCAACTGCTCTTGATTTGGGTAACAGATCCATTCAGTGGAATTAAACTCATAGATGGAACTGGGAAACAAGTCAGAACCACATCCAAAGAAAATGAGCACACTCTCCAATATTAAGCTTGCACCAATCGTGGGCTATAAAATTTCTCTAAAATAATAAAGTTATCCAATTTTTCAGATGTTGATTTCTCTCTCCCTTGGAGAATTTGTTTCTCTTTTTCAGACAGAAGTAGAACCTGAGGAGAGAATCAGCCTATCACATCCCACCAGGGCCCCAGCTGAAACCATAAAGTAAATGGGGAAATGAGCAAGAGTGCTGCTTTCTTGGTGAACCTGATACTAACACAAGGATGAAGGAGATATACACAGAGAACACTCAACTCCTACTAAAGCAGATATCCAGAGACACAGAGGCTTACAAGACCTCATCACTGAAGTAGACCTAAAATGAACCCAACATGGCTCAGGGAAATTCATGGAAGAGGGGGCGGAAGGATTGTTACAGCCACAAGTTGGGTCATTATGCACAGAGACATTGCTTTTCCATATAACTGAGGGCTACCTCCACAATGCACAACCCACATTCCCCAGTGAGGAGTGTCCCTGTGGAGGAGGGAGGACAGGGAGGAGGCTATTGATAGCACCAACATGAATGTATTCACATTGTGTGCATAACTAATAAAAAAAGAAAAAAGGAAATGAAAGAAAGAAAGAGAGGTAAAGAAAGAAAGGAAGGAAGGAAAGAAAGAGAGAGAAAGAAAGAAAGAAAGAAAGAAAGAAAGAAAGAGAAGGAAAGAAGGAAGAAACAGTTATTACACAGAAAAATAAATTTTGTCATTAATAAGATGATATATTTCATTTCTATCACATGAGAAAGATAACAAATTTTCAATATCTATTGTCACAAGTATATGCAAAGCATCTAGAAGTCAAATACTAATCATTTAATTTAGAAAATGTCTTGACAAGTGCATTTTGTCTTTTTCTTTTCTCTATTTAAACCAAAACAAACTTTGCTGCTTTTTTTTAGTCCTATCTCCCTAGAGATGATTTTATGTCTCTCAAACCTGCTGGAGACATTTGTCAGTGTATGACCACTCTCTTCAACTACAAATTTTTTTTTCTCAGATTTTCACTGGTCAATGCACAATCTTGAATGATCTAGCTTTTTTTAAAAATCTCCTAGAAATAGACAACTACCCCCAAGGAGCTTTGCTATGGTTTGCCTCTGGAATGTTCCCTAGAGGATGATGTGTTGAATGCTTGGTCTCCAGGGAAGCAGTGCTCTGAGGGTGGGGGCATTGGGAGGTAACTGGAACACCAGGGCCTCGGCAATGGAGTATCCACTGATAAGTTCATGACTTAATGAGTCTTCAGGTATGAGGCATATTTAGGCATAGGTCAGTGGGGGTGTGACTTTAAAGGTTACATTTTTTTCTCATCCTCTTTCTCTCTGTGCCCTTCCTCTCTGTTCCCCCCATGCCTTCTATGCCAAGATCTCAGATCTCCTGCTTCACCACAAACCCTAAAACAATGGGCCTAGTCTAACATTGACTGATCCTTTGAAATTCTGAGCAAAAACAAATCACTCTTCTTTCCATTGTTCTACTCAGTAGTTTTTAAATTTCGACCAAAAAAAAAAAAAAAAAAAAGTCAATAAACACAGGTCTCTTCAAAGAGGAAGTAGGGATTTCCAGACTTATAAGAAAACAGCACCTGAAGCCAAGCCAGGCCACTACTTGCTATGGGCAGGTTGCATGGCATACCATACATTCTGATCCTTCCCATTGTACCACAAAGACATTATACCTCATTAGTGGTAGAGTTGGAACGAAGGCATAGCCTCTGTGTATAAGGCACCCCAAAAGAGGATATCAGTATGCATTCACAAATGTACTGTGTAAACACATACGCAATTATTAATAAATTTCAGGTAGTAGGATATGGGGTCAGAACTGTCAATGAACTCAGTGGCTTGGGCAATACTTAATTTGGTAACATTGAGAAATACACCTAATTTATATTTTAAAGATGATGGCTGCATTTTCCCAAATAATCAGGAAGTTCCAGATATAGAAATATGTTACCTACCTATAAATAAAGAAGTCACAATGTTCAATGTCAATAATTAAAAACTATACAAAGATGAGATTTCATAATTATGGAATGTAAAGCATTCATTCCAAAGCTGACCTGGCGTATCTACACTTGATCTTAGCCAAAAGGCCGAGAAGCAATTGACCTGGCATATCTAATGACTTCATCAGACAATTTCAGGTCACCAATTATAAACATGACGCCATTTTCCTTGTTCAGTAACTGCATACATCTATACAATCTCGAGTCTCAAATCTGGGTTAATAAAAGCCACATTTGCTAACAGTTCCTTGGCTCATTCTCAGTATTTTTAAGTTCACTTTCAGGTGGATTCTCATCTTTATTTAAAACCTTAATTTTATATTCTTTGAAAATATATTTTATTTTTATTTATTTATTGGAGAGAGTCAGAGAGAGCATGAGAAGAGGCAGACAGAGAGAGAGAGAGAGTGAATGGGCTTGCCAGGGCCTCCAGTCACTGCAAATGAACTCCAGACTCATGTTCCACCTTGTGCATCTGGCTTATGTGGGAACTAGGGAATCTAACCTCGATCCTTAGGCTTCACAAGCAAGTTCCTTAACTGCTAAGCCTTCTCTCCAGCCCAAAATATAATTTTATGTTCTAAAACACACATCCTTTCCTCTAGTTAGGGTGGGTTTGTTGTGGATTTTACTTTTCTTCTTATTCACTTTTCATGGAACCAGTTTTTGAGGTATTGTGAGGGATAGAAGGAACATTGACATTTATTCAACACTGAGAGTTGTCACAGCCCTCCTTCTTACCCAGTGTCATGCCCACTTTACAGCTTTCAGCCAGGGCGTCAGTGGTCTGGACACATCTCGAGCAACACCCTTAGACCCTAGTGGCTCCGTGAGTTTGTCATTGGTCTTCTCACAGAACACATGAGCACTTGGGTAGTGAAGCATAGGTTCAATCCCTATTCTCCCCAAACAAAGAACCCCAAGAAGTAGGTGGGCTCAAATAACCTCCAGACAGCATTTTCAGGAGCATTATATACTTTTATTGCATGTACCCTCCAGCCTTTGGGCAACTATGCAATCTGTCTCTTAAACTGTTTGGGGAGTAAGTGTTCCCGATGGAGGAGTATGGTACTCCTGGCTCCTGACCCTTCTGCATGGCCTTTTCCAGAATGTTCTATCATAGTTTGTTTCTGTATCCTTCCATCAGCAAAAGACTTACCACTAAGCAGAGTGATAAATAGTTGTTTTACATTCTTGTAAGCCCTGTCCAGCCCCCATTATTTAGCTTAGGAAAACAAAGTGACTCTTAGCTCCCAGGAGAATGAGGTTACATCTTTATATCAGACAGTATTGCAGGAATCCAGGAATAATTTTGCTTTCACCCATGAATGCCAAATTTTTGAGACTAACAAAAAAAAAGTGTCATTTTATTCTTGATCCAATAAAGTTCCCATGACTTTATGTAAGACAATTTGTAACCCTTTGCATATTAGAGGTTTTACCACCAAGAAAGGCAGAATTCTGCTCTTCAGGCAAGAGAATAGTATCTGAGGCTCAGCATCCATGTGGTAGTATAATAAGGTCAAAGGACCAACAACTGTAGTTAAAAGCCTTCATGTTTACAGTATTGTTTCCTAAGTCATCATATTACTTGCTTTTTCAGTTTGTCTTTTAAAAATTGAGACTAGGGGTTTGATTCCTGAGGGAGGAAAATGTATTCCGTGCATCTTGAAGCGGGATGGAATTAAATTTCTTCCTTCCTTCTCATTGTTTGTTTTAGCTGGTCAACACTGAGAATTGCCTTGGGAGTTTTGGGGAGGTTAAATTGGGTTTCATAGCCAGCTACACAGAAAGCATCTGCAAGTAATCAAGATATAGAAAGAAGCTCAGAGCGGGGGCAGCCTTCGGGATTTGATTTAGGGAAACTTTCCTCTGAGCCACTTTTCTTTGTTTACATACATTCCTGCTCTGAAGACCAACTTCCCTTCACAAAGCCGCATACCAAATTTGAGTATTTAGAAAACAGTGTGTCTCTAGCCATCAAACCCCTGGAAACAGATTTCTAGTAACTGTCATTTATAAAGTACATGTCATAAAAATGCTGCATCTCACCCCTATGCTCTCGATTGAAACCCTTGGGATATTCACACATTAGCTTCATCACATACATATACATGGAAATCAGGACTACTTTTTGCAGAAAAAAAAAAAAAAAACTATCATAGAACTTGTTTAAAGATATCACAAAGGTTAGTACAAGGGCTGGACAGGAAAGGGGAGTTATTTTTCTAAAGTGATAAATCCCTATGAGAAGACAAAGAGTATGACAAATTCCATATGGTATGTATTTCAGCAATACACATCTCAGGTAATTCAAATGTCATGGTCCCTTTATTTTCTCGATTGCACTGCCCTTTCTATTAGCTATTTTCTCCTTACTGGGACGTCTATATCTCTTCTTTTTCACAGTATTACTCAATGGTTCTTGTTTTACTCTCTCCTTATATTTCATTTTTTTCTCAACAAATCTCTTATTTGGCATTCCCTGGTGATAGCTGGCTTCACCCTAAAGACTCAGATCAACTCTGCCTTTTCTATCTTGCTACTCCCCAGGATATTAATCACAACATTCAGATTCAATGCTACGACTCCATCCAATTAAGCTTAATTAAATACAGCCTCAATGGCTATTCCAAAGTCATTCTTTCAAAGGTCGCCAATGAATTCCTTGATAGTCAGTCTAAAGGTGATGAACAGTTTCTGTAATTAGGCATTCAGTATTTTCCTACAGTTCAATGGAAGCACCCATCTTACAAATCCTGGTTTCTATGGCATTATTGAACCCGTGCTGGTCATAAGTGTGGGCTGGCCTTCAGTGGGGGCTCCTTGTCTTCCACCTGACAATAGATCTTGGAATTTCCTAGGGTGCCATCATGAAGTAAAACTTTTTTCTACTTGATCTCTCTCTGCCTGCATTATGGCTTTAACTACACAGCAGATGTCTGTGAATCCCCAACTCTATAATCTATGGTGCTCCCCCATAGATGGTATACTTACAAGCCTATCTATCTTACCTAATAATATTCTTGAATGCATGACTTATTACCAGCCCTAATTGTAGGAACAGTATATTATGATGTCTGCATACTAAGACTCCCTGACGTGCAAATCCTGTCTCTGTTTCTGCTGGCTGTACAACCACTGGCGCGTTCCATAACCTAAACATACTCCATACTTCACCTCAGCAAAATGATCAAGGAAACAGTAACCTACAGCACACAGTGATGCTGTGCTCTCTATTACCATGATTGAGTTCACCACCATGCTTTTATCCCTTAGTACTTGTAAGAGTTATACTCTAGTTTCTTATTTCATTTTGTCTGTCTCATAATTAAGCTATAAAGCTGTGAGATAGTTCTTTCATATTCTTGGATGCATACAATTCTGGGATGAATCTGAGGAGAAGGCTCAGAGGTAAAAGGCGACTGCTTGCAGACTCTGCAGGCTTTAGTTCAACTCTCCATTACTCATATAAGGCCAGCTGCACAATGTGGTACATGTGTCTGGAGTTCATTTGCAGAGTCAAGAGGACCTCGATTGCCCATTCATTCTCTCTCTCCTCCACACATGTACAAATAAATAAATAATCTTTAAAATTCTAGAATTTTCAGTATAATAGTGAAGATTCACATTTAAGGGGCTTAGTGGTTAAGGCACTTGCTTGCAAAGCCTAAAGACCCAGGTTTGATTACCCAATACTCACGTAAGGAGATACACAAGATAGCACATGCATCTGGAGTCCGTTTGCAATGGCTAGAGGCCCTGGCACACAAATTCTCTCTCTCTCTCTCCCTCCTTCCCTTCCTCTCTCTCCCCTAAATAAATTAAATAATTAAATAAATAAATAAATAAAAAGTATCACATGATTCCTGACAACTGCACAAACTAAAGCTGTTGACACAGAGGTGCATGGGGAAACACTATACCTACCTTCAGTGTTCTCCCGACAAATATGATTCCATATATCTGACTCCTTAGTCATAGAATTACTTTTTCTGATGGAAAAAATTCAGCTTGACTATGTCTTAAGCAACATTCTAAACAAATAGGCAAGTTTAAAAGCAGGTTTAATAATTGTCATGGCTTCAGCCAAGTTCTATTGAGGCAGAAAGCCTAAAATACAAATATCATCACACAACATCATTGTGTTACCTTCCACCTATCATTTATACATATGCTTTATTTGTGTGACCTCCTTACATCTTGTTCCTGATGTTTCGTTTCACTCTGTCAGGCTTTGCAGTGGTAGAAGCAATAACCATGAAAATGAAATAAATTGATTGTGTTCAACAGAGATATAGAAAGTGGACATAATTAACTATAAAGGTAAATCTTGCTATAAAACCAAAATTGACTTTTTTCTATCACCTCAAAACTTTGAAATGACATTTCACTTCAAAATATTTAAGTAGAAAAAGATCCCAGCATGCATAATACTGATGTGAGTTTTCGAAATCTGGCAATGAGAATAATCATGAATGACATTTTTAAGAACCATTTGAATTATGAGGAAAAAATTTACTAAAGTAGTGTTTCAGAAAGGCTGAAATATGCATGTACCTGAACATGTGATCATGCCTTTGTTATATTTCTGTAGAGATGAGGTCATTGAAAACATCCTTCATGAAAACCTTGCTTTCTGTGGTATTGAGTCTCTTCTAATCATCTAGAATATAGAAAATATATGATTTTATTTGGAAAATGCTAGAAAATAAGAAAATCAATTTAAGCAATTGATTATTTTTCTTAACAGGTTCAAAGTTTAGATTCAAAATATTATGGTATATTTCCCACCCCTTTTATGAATGATAAGAGAGATAAAGTGACCAACTATAGAGAAACAAATGATATATTTGTGAAAAGTAAATCACAACTGGGCCAGTTCTATATTATATTAAACCAGAGTATTTATTTCTTTCTTTCTCTTTTGTATAGTTGATATGAACTGCTTGTGGCAATTTTATCAAATAAAATAATATATCTTTTAACAATAAAAATAGAATTTGCTACTTCTTTTTTCTCATTCATTAGAGTAATAGAGTTTGGATATTATCAGTATTATAAAATATTGAAGCAAGATTATTACCTACATTTATGTCCTCATAGATTTACTTTTATTAGTTTATTTTTAAATGTTCCATAAAGCATTTCTAAGCTAAAGGCTAACACTACTACTTTTTTACACAGGGCTGGTATGGGCTGATTATCTGGAAATTTTATCACAGCAATTGGTTTTGTTTAGACCTTATTTAAAATATCCCAAATTATTTACACAATAAGTATTTAAAAATAATACTTATCAGATGATACATTTCATGTTTGTGATAATAGACACAGGAGAGAGAATACGTTCACATCATTCATCAAAAACTCAAACTGAACAGAACAGCCTTCTTTGTTTACTGGTGTTATTTAAGCAGCAGGGCTGTCTCTCAGGTCTGAGAGTATTGACTGGAGCTGAGGGCAGGTAACAGAAACCCCAGAATCAAGCAGCTTGCCATGAGCGATAATACCATATCAGACTCTCGGAGTAGAGGCAGGGGACTGTCAGCAGAACTTCTCCAGTCTTCTCTGTGGAATGTAGATAAGTGATCCCTCAGGTAGGCAAGACTCAGACAATAAAGCTCTACAGATTGCAAACTGCACCTTAATGATGTTTGAATGTGAGCAGGAAGTCAGAAAGTTGATGCAGCTCTCTGTGGTAAAATGAAGTTTGGATTATTAAGTAAACATGTACTTTATTCTGTACCCTTGGAAACTGCAGAAGTGATGCCAGCACCACGTTAATATTTGATCATCTTTAATATTTCAGAAGTCTTAATTTTAAACAATCAAGACACACACAGAAAATGTTATTTTCCTGAGAGTTCATTATGTTCCACATTATAACTGGATAGGTGCATGCTCAGATGTAAAGAAACAGCTGTACATAAAGAGAATGGCTACATACAAAAATAGTCCATCTCCTTCTAACACGAGTCATTCATTTCCTCTTTGTGACTGTATTTTATATTTTCCACAACTCTGTTATGAAATTAATAACAGTGTTTTTATTTTTCGTGTATGTGGCTGTATGAACAAATATTTGTATTGTGTGTGTGTGTGTGTGTGTGTGTGTGTGTGTGTGTGTGTGATGGTCTTTTCCTTGTTTGAGACAAAATATCAATTATTTTTCTGTTAGGAAGGCCAGACTAGCTGGCCTATGAGATTGGAGATTTTCCTGATTCTGCCTCCCATAGTCCTTGGCACTTGTAGACTATAGAATGTGTATACTACCTTGTACCCAGCTTTGCATGGGTGCTGGTGATTTAAATTCTTTTTGACAGGCTTGGAGAGCAAGCAGCTTTAAACATTGAGCCAGCCTTTAACCTGATGTTTTCAAGTTCTTTCTTGGCATGTAAACTGTATGAGCTCTAAAGTAAAAAAAAAAAAATGCCTGCTTCAGTTTATTATTATATATGGTGAGGAATCATTTTTGAAATTGAGACAACGAATGACTACCAAGTGAACAAGATATTGTTCAGAATATCATTTTCAAAAGAAAGAACAGGCTACAGGGAAGATGGCTCAGTTGGTAAGTGCTTCTTGTGCAAGCATGAAGACCTGAGTTTTTATCTCCAAAATCCATGTAAATGCTGGGCTTAGGAGTCTCTGCTTGTAATCCCACTGTTGAGGAGGTGGAGACAGGAGGATCCATGGGACTCAGTAGGTGGCTAATCTGGTGAAAACAGCTCCATGATCAGCCTGAAACCTTGTCTCAAAAACTAAGTACAGAGTTTGAGTAAGACACCTGACATCACCCTCTGGCCCCTCTTGCATATGTGCATACGGACATTCATGCGTGCAGAAAACATACACACAGGAAGAAAGGAAGAAGAAACCACAAAATCTTGCGCATACATTTCATGTTCATGAAATCTATCACAAGCACGCTGTCTTTAGATATATAAACATTTCAAACGAAAGATACCTTTATAAAACTCTGGGTGTTTGTGTTGGTGTTGTCGCTCATTATTAAGTACTTTCCCACCACTCCAGAGGCCTTGGAATTAATCACTAGCACTAGGAAAGAAAAAAAAAAAAAGATTATCTTCTTATCATGAAAAACAATGAGAAACAATGTTAATATCTGATAATTCAGTGATATTAGGATTTAAATCATAAAGGTATTTGTATTTAGAATTGAAAATATTAGCAGTAATTTTCCATAATCTATCCTGATATTCTTTGTTCAACATAGAAACATAAATAAAACATATGGTACAGAAATATTATGTTTATGACGTAGGTACAAAATAATAAAATTACTAGCACATCATTATTCTAGGTTTATATGCTTTCACTTGTTTGGTCCCTATTGTAACACGTATCCGGGTTGTAAAATGGTTAGCTAGGGAAAGGGTTGTCTCCATTGTGTACACAAAATTTTACAAAGCTCTGTAGGCATCACGGTCTGGTTTCCATTATGTTAACTGAAGGATGTCCCACTGGAGCCCAGCAGTAAGGACTAGGTGTCTGCTTCCTTTCCCACACAGCATCCTTTACAGCTCATTATGACACTCTGCTTTTTCAAGGGATTGCAGCTTGGAAAATCCACAATGTTCCAGTTGCACAACTAATGTAAACTCTACATCGCACAGGATTTCTGAGGATAAGTCCATGGCCAAAGGCATGTCCTAATATAGAAGAGCTATGCCTTCTGTTTCCATTACATTCTTCTGCTTCCTTTGCTTATTTTCTTTTGGACCACCCTAGAACCTCAGTTTAATGTGGACAGATCTCAAATATTTACACAAGGGTATAAATAAAAATTACATCTGATTTCTTTTAGGTACCTATTGCTACTGTCCACATAGCTCCTTCCAACATCATTTTTCACTTTTTCTTATGTGATTACAACCACTAATCTTGATTTCAGAGCATCTCATTTTTATTAGATATAGATAATGTGTATAGTTCAAAGGATTCTATACAGGTTGATTCTGTGGAATCTCCAACTTGGTTTTTGTTATCATTCAAAACCTCAAGCAACATCTCTATGCAATGGTTGCTTAAGAATTATTCTATTTGTTCAATAAATAATCTTAACACTCAAATTTATTAATGTTTTTTAAATTTATATATTCCTACACATGCATAAATGTTATGTATACGGTGAATATATTTATGGGTATTTAGGATTAAGCATATGTCTAATATTTTAATGTATAACTATTACTTTTTGATATATAAGAAGGGGAGCTGCCATGGTAATACACGCCACTCTATATTACTATACTAGAAATGTTATAGAAGGCATGTATGTGAACAAAAATGTTTATATATAGTCACTTGAGGAAGAATGATACTGATCTCATTTTTAATTTTTTTTAAATTTATTTTCAAGCAGGAAGTTGGACAGAAGATACAGAAAGAGAGTCAAAAATGGGGCACATGAGGTCCTCTAACAAGTGAACTCTAGACCTTGTCCACCTGGTTTTACATGGGTATTGGGGAATTGAACCCAGGTCCTTAGGCTTTGCAGGAAAGCACCTTAACTGCTGAACCATCTCTCCAGCCCCTGATCTCTTATTACATGAAAGTTTCAGGGAATCTAGAATTAAGGCCTAAAAGAAGTGGGCTGGAGAGATGGCTTAGTGGTTAAGGTGCTTGCTTGCAAAGGCAAAGGACCCAATTTTGATTCCCCAGTACCCACATAAGCCAGATGCATAAGGGGGTGCATTCGTCTGGAATATGTTTGCAGTGGCTACAGGCCCTGGCATGCCCATTCTTTCTCATTCTGTTTCTTTTCTCTTCTCTCTCTCTCTCTCTCTGCTTACACATAAAAATATAAGATTAAAAAACTAAAAAGATCTAAATGAAGTGGATTGAGATGTCAAATGCTATTCCAAGAACAGCATATAGCTTAAGCCTAAAATAATTACAGTGTTTTTGAAAGTGGACAATAAATAACATTTCAACTTCAACTTCAGTTCAAGAAAAAATGCTGAGCTGTTGAAAGCCACTCACCCTCAATTTTGACATAAACCATGAACAAGTACTAATCAAACAGAGATTTTAATCACATCCTTTGATAACATAAGATTGTCTTTGCCATAATGCTTTTCAACAAAAGTTCAAAGAAATCATATGTGAGGACAGAGAGGATGAATGAGAGAAATATTTTCCAGAAGAATTTCATTTTTTTAGGCATTGATTACTTCCCATTCAGTTTTGAAAATGAAAAATAAATGCTTCCCACTGAAGAATATGTTTCCTTTCCTTAAAACTCTATAGCCTTGTTCTATAACTTCTCTTTTCTTACATGAAGAAAACATTCTTAGATGTAAACCACACTATCATATATCATATCAGAAATTGTAATTATTTCTATGTATATCATTATTTTGTTTAGGCAAAGAAAGAAAACATGTGACATAATATTTTCAAGTGTCTTTTTTAAGACATTTGGATATTTTTTATGTACACATACCAGATACTCAATGAAGACTCACTTTCCAAGGAAAATTCAATAATTAAATTTATTTATGATGCTATAAATCTTGGGTAATCAGCATCCTTGGGTGTTTTGCTCTCAGTTTATGTAAACTTAATTCTTATACACTGAGAGAGAGAGAGAAACAGATAGAGAGAGAGAGAGAGAGAGAGAGATGCTTTACTAGTGCCCACTGACTTCATTTCCCAAACTAAAATTGGACCAGAATATAATACTAGCTAAGTGTTATTCTCTTAATACTCTCTTAAGAATGCTGAAATTTGTGTATATATTTGTTTAAGTTTGCTTGATTCCAAAAAAAAAAATTATAATGTTGCACAGTTATTTCTTAGTGTTGCAAAAGTATTTAGGCATTTGGGGGAAATTCTTTGCATTTCATGAAATTGAGAACTCTACCCTAAATTTGGGGTGAGTCACTACTCTCTTCCTTCTCTGTGCCTGACCTTGTTCCAATCCAATACTCTAAGACGTCACTTTGTATTTCAAAGACTGAGGGAAAAACAAAACAATCTTAATTTCAATGAAGTTTACATTAAAATATTGTGAGTTCTATTGGTCAAGTGCAACATAACATATCCATCTATGGTTTCCCCATTCCTTCAATATTTTATTAAATGTGTCATTTCTCAACTTGATTATCACATATTTCTGTTTGTTCTCATTGGAACCTGTGTAATGACTGCTGATAAATCAGGTAAGGCTTAATTGCTGGCTCCACTACTGAGCTGCAAGGCATTCCTCGAATTTACATTTCTTTTTGTAAATTTTTTGTTATTTATTTATTTTCAAATAGAGAGAAAGAGAGATAGAGAAGAGAGACAGTTAGAGAGAGAGAATCAGCACACCAAGGCCTCTAACCACTGCAGACGAACTTCAGACTCATGTGCCCCTTGTGCATCTGGCTTCCATGGGTCCTGGGGGATTGAATGTGGGTCCTTTGGCTTTGCAGGCAAACGCCTTAACCACTAATACATCTCTCCAGCCCCAAATTTTACATTTCTTAGAGGCCCAATTTCCTAGAATGTAAATGGAGATAATTAATACCTACTTCATGGTGTTAGTTAAAGTAATAAATGAAATAGGTTAAGTCATGAGGAGAGTACCTGGCATGTAATATGTGCTGGATAAATTGTAAACAGTGAAAACTAGGTATTATAATTTGCTCTCTCATAATTGCCTCACTATGTGGCAATAAGATTAAATCATATCATATGTTTTTAATGTCATCCATGTAGTATCAATTACCCTTTAATCACGTATAAGATTCAAATATCAGAAAGCACTATGAAAGCCATCCTACCTCATTGATTCTATTCTATGCCAATATTCTTATTTCATTATCTCCCTGGTCCTATTAGCTTGTGTATGTGTGTGTGTGTGTGTGTGTGTGTGTGTGTGTGTGTGTGTGTGTGTGTATGTCTGTGTGTGTTTGTTTGTTTCTTTGTTTGGTTCGTTGGTTCATTGGTTTTTCAAGGTAGGGTCTCACTCTAGCTCAGGCTGACCTGGAATTCACTATGGTAGTCTCAGGATGGCCTCGAATTCATGGTGATCCTCCTACCTCTGACTCCCAAGTGCTGGGATTAAAGGCATGTGCCACCACATACAGCTCTTGCTATTAGCTTTTAACATCTTCTGGTAACCAACTGAGCTTATTTTATTGGTTTATTTATTTATTTATTGGAAACTTCCATAATTATAGACAATAAACTATTGTAATTCCCTCCCCCCACTTTCCCTTTGCAAATCCACTTTCCATCATACTCCCCCCAGTCTCTCTTTCATTTTGATGTCACCATCTTTTCCTCCTATTATGATGATCTCGTGTATTTAGTGCCAGGCACTGCAAGGTTATGTATATGCAGGTCATTTTGTGACTGCAAGAGTGCATTGTAAGGAGGCCTATCCTTCATTTGGGTCTTACTTTCTTTCTGCCACCTGTTCTGCAATGGACCCTGAAATGTGGAAGGTGTGATTGAGATGTTTCAATGCTGAGCACTCCTCTCTCACTTCTTCTCAACACTATGGTGCCTTCTGAATCAACCCAAAGGTCACTACCATCTGCAAAGAGAAGCTTCTCTAGCCAAAAGTGAGAGTAGCATTAATATATGAGTATGAACATTAAGAAAGTTGTTTACTTGGCAGTTTGGTGAGCATGATATATTATATTTAGTCAGACAGCAGCAGGTGTTACACCCGTAGGACTCATGACTACCCCCATCATAGGTTTTCAATATCAGACATGTATTCACTCCCATGGAGCAAGCCTCTTGTCCAATTAGAGAACAGTTGGTTTCACATATAACAGACATGCTGCTATTGCACCTGTTGGCTCATTTGGCTTGGCTGGGCAAAATTAAGGCTTGCAGTATCCACTGTTGTATATCTCCACTGATAACTTCTCTCTCTCCCATGGAGCTTCATGCAGCATAGCTCTTTCCAGCTTTCTGTCAGGTGGTCTATACAGAGGAGGTTTTATTTATTAATTTTTATTTATTTATTAGAGAGAGAATGGGTGTGCCAGGGCCTCTAGCCACTGCCAATGAACTCCAGATGCATGTGCCACCATGTGCATCTGGCTTACGTGGGGCCTGGCTGGAGAATTGAACCTGGGTCCTTAGGCTTCTCAGACAAGCACCTTTACCAGTAAGCCATCTCTCCAGCCTCCAGAAGAGGTTTTTAGTTCAGTTCCAGTAAGATTTCTCAACTTTTAGCCCAAGCATATAGAGTCTTCAGCAATAGCATCTTACTATCTATTCTTGATGGGAAACCATGAGCCTCAGCAATGTGCCCGTAATGTTTTGGAGCCATCAGGGACTTTCCTGGTCAACCACTCACTGGAAAGTATCCCATCCCTGTCACTGAAAATTTTCTAACAATTATCTATGACTTCTGGATGAGCCATTGTCAAAAACAGCAGGTTTCCATGGGCTGGAGAGATGGCTTAGCAGTTAAGTGCTTGCCTGTGAAGCCTAAGGACCATGGTTTGAGGCTCAATTCTCCAGGACCCACTTAAGCCAGATGCACAAGGGAGCACATGCATCTGGAGTTCGTTTGCAGAGGCTAGAGGCCCTGGTGTGCCCATTCTCTCTCTCTGCCTTTTCCCCTCACTGTCTGTTGCTAATAAATGAATAAAAATAAACAAAATGTTTTAAAAAGTAAGTTTCCATATGACTTATTCATATCCTCTTAGAGTTTGATTAACCCTCCTTCCACTCTTCCTTTATTTAATTTCTTCCCCTGACCTCACTTAGACCTTTCCACCTCCAGTAATCTGTTCTTCTACTCACATATATACAATACCATCTCCTTAAGTCCTCCCCACTCCTCCCTCCCTTATAGCCCCTCTGTAGTTTACTGGCCTCTACTACTGTGTTTTCTTTCAACTCAATATGAGCCCAAACATTTGTAGCTAGGTTCAGCATATGAGAGAGAACTTACAAGATGGTTAGATAAAGGACAGAGAAACCCACAGAGAGACAGACAAAGATTCTGTCATATTCATGCTGTCCCTTTTAAAAGGATGGAGCAAGCTCATATGTGGATCCTAGCTACCAATGTATAGACTTGTATGTGAACTGGAACCAAAAATAGGTACCAGAAACCAGTAAGCTGGTAAAAGGCTATAAGGGAGGGAGGAAAGGGAAGGACTTAAGTGTGTGGTAATGCACATATGTAAGTAGAAGAACTGATTACAGGGAGGGGAATGGCCTAAGCGAGGCCATGGGAAGAGAATGCATACAAGAAGGGCAGGGGGAGGGTCAATCTAAACTCAAGATATTATCAATAAGACATATGTAAAATTACTTTTTTGAATAAGGGCACGTCTAGAAGCTGTAGACTGTTACTAGAAAATTTCCAGTACCTGGGATGGGATACCTTCCAGTGAGTTGGCCAAGTAGCCTCCAAAACATTAAAGGCTTTTGCCAAAGCCCTTGGTTTCCTTAGAGAAACAGATAGTAAGACCCTATTGCTGAAGACATCTCATGCCTGAGAAGCATGGTCACTGAGAAAACAAGCTGGTGTGGAGCAGAAAACCTTCTCCCTGTAGACCAGCCAACTGAAAGCTGGAAAAAGCTGCATTGCACACAGCGTATGGGAGACAGAAGCCATCAACAGTGAAAACAGTGGATGCTGAATATTCAAGCTTGGCCAGACAGGCCCAATGACTGAACGGGTGCAATAGTGGCATGTCTACTCTTGGGGTAACCAACTGCTCCATAATTGGACTGAAGGCCCTCTCTACGAGAGGGAATACATACCTGGTACTGAAAAACCTAAGTAAAAGTCTATGGTAGGTGAGGTCATGAGCCTTAGGGGCATAAGCCTGCTCTTATCTGACTAAATGTATATATTATTCTCACCAAGCTGCCCTGAAAGCACTACACTTAATGTCCATATTCACATATTAGCGCTACTCTCACTTCTGGTTAGAGAAGCTTCTCTTTTCAGATGGTGATGACCACTGGGATCACCCAAAAGGCAACATAGTGCTGAGAAGAAGGGATGGAGGAGTGCCCAGCACTGAAACACCTCTGTCACACCCTACAAGGCTCAGGGACCATTGCGGAAGAGGGGGCGGATAGAATGGAAGAGCCAAAGGAAGGATATGACCTCTTACAATGCAACTGCCCAGACCGAAACTGGCCTCGATATCCATGACCTTGCAGTGCCTAGCAATACCTTCACAAAACCCTCAAAATAGAAGAAAAAGATGATGACATCAAATTAAAAGAGAGACTAATGGAGAGAGGGAGGGGATATGATGGAGACTTGATTTCTAAAGTGGAATGGGGGGAGGGAAGGGAAATATCAGGTGTTTTTTTTTTTTTTGTATGTAAGTATAAAAGTCAATAAAAACAATAAGTTAAAAAAATAAATTATTAAATAAAGTACATATATGTACATTAACTCTCTAAGTTTTGTTGTGTGTGACTTTGAGAGAATAATAAACAGCAAAGAAGTTAGGATTACTCATTTCACATAAATAGAGAGACACATTCTTGACCATTTCCTTTTGGCCAGATGTTAAAATAATAATAGCAGTTTCAAGTGATTTTTTTTTCCATCACATAAATCAAGAGAATTTTTAAGAGATATTATCTTACTTCTTTCAATACCATGTCTAGATTAAGGAGAAAAAATATGTGCATCTTTCTTCTGTTATGAATAGTTATTTAAAAATTCAGACTGTTACTAACATTGTTTATTTTAGTCATGTTGAAGCTTAAATTGGCTAACTTCCTTTGGGATGCAAAACTATTTTTAGCTTACAGCAGATATTTATGTAAAATTCCCTAAAGAAACTATCTACTGTTGACTCATTCCCAGAATCCTGACTAAAAAAAAAAAAAAAAAAAAAAAAACAAAGACTATGAACCAATATAATATTATATAAAGTTTATCACATACAGAGATATTCTTAAAGATAAGTAATCATAAAATAATGCTATACTGGGTTATAGAAAAATAAGTCATAGAAAATTTTATAATATCTAAACTAGTGAACTAGTGAAGATGTTGATGGACTATATTTGTGGAAAACATCCAAAATATAATTTTTACCCTACTGTGAGCAAGTAACCTTGTGTCTTAAAAGGTTTCAGACTGAAAATGTACAAAATATTAAAAGAGGAACAACTCGATGCCTGATAATAAGATTTAGTAATGTCAAGATTGTTATCTTTAAAACTTTAAAATATGACATCAGTGGACAAAACTTTCCTGGCTGTTTGTCTGTGTAGGATGTCTGGTGGGCCCACTGCTGGGTAAGACTATTGTTCTTTATTGTTCCCTGGTAGCCCGGACAACACTTTCTGGCACTGTAGCTGCAGCCATCAGGGAGGAGGCATCTGTGCCCATGGCTGCCACAGTGGCATTGAAGCAGGCCATCACAGTGGGACACTGCTTGACCGGAACAGCAAACACACCTTTCTTCTGCAGAAAGTACCCACTGACATATATTCTCTGATCATGGATACATACAACAGGGAGCTATCCTATCTGGACTTGTTTTGGGTGCACAAGCAGTAGGACAAATCATGTCCTCTAAGTGAAATTTTAGATTATTTTAGGCTATTAGGTCTATTAACCAACTCCAGCTTATTCATAAGTGGAGCACATAAAATGAAAATAAGATGCATCCTCGGAAGGAACACATACAGTAGACAAATCCTTATATAATCCAAACCTGTCAATCAAATCAGAGCACCACTCAAACCATGTCCCTAGCAACTGATACATCTTCCTAGTGCCATTGAGCACTCTCCATTAAAATGACCTGCTTGTCCCTGTGACAGTGCATTCACACCTCACTCTTACTTTGCTCTTAATAAAGTGTCTTTCTGAATAACTACATGTATGTGACTTTCTTCAGTTCTTTGAGTAAGATACAAAACATGGTAACAGCATGACTATTATAAGGATAACCAACTTCTCTCTGAATGGATTTAAGACTCACTCCAGAGAATGGAGCTCATGCCTAGTATTTAAAACCCAATCAAAATCCTATGGCTGCAAGAGATATTAATGCTAGTGGGAAACTACTAGCATTGTTTGACTTAATGACTATGTTGTGCCCATCAAATTGCCCTGTAAATATTTACATGTATTCTCACTTTGGGACAGAGGAGCTTCTTTTTCAGAAGTGCAGTGACTGCAGAGGAGACTCAAAATTAGTAAAAGCCCTGAGAATTAGTAACTGTTGAGTGCTCAGTGCTCAATGAGCCATCACTAATAATGCCTTCCAAAGTTCAGGGAACATTGTGGAGGAGAGGAAGCACATATGGAAAGAGTTACAGGACTGGAAGGAGTGCTTAGGAACACTCTTTTGGTCATGAAGTAACCACTGCATACATGACCCCTCAGCACCAGACCTGAACAATATTCTGTCCATCAATATTTTAAAATGAATGATGAAGCAAGGGCACCATTTCTTTAAAAGTACATCAAAATAAAAGAGAGACTAATAAGAAATAAGAAAAGGTTCAATGGAGGGATCATGGGGATAGGCAGACAATAGAACATAACTAGGATTGTACCAGGTCAGTACCCACCAAATAAACCTGGTATATAGGCTTGCATTGGAAGGGCTAATTGCACTATCCATGTCAGGGTAAATTATATGTTAAATCTGGTGGATGGTCAGATTTGGCATTCTTAAATAAACTGTGTTTTGGGATGCTCAATTGTTGCTTCCTGATTTATACTGCCTTTGTTTCCTCTTCTGTCATTCATTGGGGAAGGGTCTCACTTGGTCACAAGCTGACCTTGGAACCCTCTACAGACCAGAAATCTTAGCCTCCCAGTTGGCAGGATTAAGGGTGTGGGGCAACACACATCCTTAGGGATTGCGAATTTGTTAGAGGATCTGTTTGTCATAACACCTACTTTTGCATAAATAGTCTGTGCTGTTTTTCATTGAATGTGTACATTGTTTAGTTAAGTTTTTAGAATTTATCTGTATTCTGTACCATTCAGCTTACTTGAATACTTCTCTTCTGTGGTTGATAATTTACTATATACCTCACTTTTTAATAGAAGAGTGTTTTCTTTCTTTTTTTTTTTTTCTTTTTCTCCCCTAGGCTGTTTTGGCATGGTTCCTATGCTGCCATCTTAACCGAAGTTATATTTTGAAATTATATTAAAAAAAGAGATTACTTGGATAAAAAGCCACTACAAGCTGGGCATGGCCACACATATCTGCTAGACTAGTCCTGTGGGGAGCAGACACCAGAAAAAACTGCAGCTCTGGCTAGAGAAATGGCTTAGTGGTTAAGGCGTTTGCCTGCAAAGCCAAAGGATCCCAGTTCGATTATCCAGGACCCAGATAAGCCAGATGCACAAAAGGCACATGCATCTGGAGTTTGTTTGCAGTGGCTAGAGGCCCTGGCATGCCCATTCTCTCTCTCTCTCTCTCTCTTTGTCTCTCTCTCTTTCTTAAAAACTTAAAAAAAGAAACTCCAACCATCAACTTGGGGTACCAGTTATCATATGACACATATAAGTATAACCAGTAGTATAAACTACAGCAAGCAGATTGATTAAATTCAGGGAAATCATTTTAGAATAATTAGCAGTAATGTAATCTTTGTGCGAGTTTTTACTTTTAACATTGGTTGTGTGTAGGTGTATGTATGTGTGTGTGTGTGTGTTGTGTGTGATGTGGTATGTATTGTATGTGTGTGTATGATGAGATGGCCCATGAATGCAGAGAGGACAGAGCAGAATGTGGGATATCATTCCTCCATCTCTCATGTTTACTTGATCCAGAATCCCTCAGTGATTTTTGAACTGACAGTTTTCCTTAAGTCACATTTTTTTTTTTTTGCAAGCAGAGAGAGAGAAGAGAGACAGACAGATATCATATGATAACTTCAAGTCTGATACCCAAGTTAATGATTGGAGACTTTTTTTTACTTAAAAAAATTAATTATGACAGAGACAGAGAGAGAGAGAGAGAGAGAGAGAGAGAATGGGCATGTCAGGGCCTCCAGCCACTGCAAACAAACCCCAGATGCATGTGGCACCTTATGCATCTGGCTTATGGGGTCCTGGGGAATTGAAACTGGGTCCTTTGGGATTTGCAGGCAAGCACCTTACACCTTAGCTGCTAAATCATCCTTCCACCCCTTTTTTGTTAAAAAAAAAAAAAACAAACAAACAACAAAAAAACACCTTTTAACCAGTGCAATACTACCAAACCCAAGACATGTTAGACAAGTGATTAACCACTGAGCAAAACCCTTATGTCTCATGTTTACCATGATTGAAAACATCATTAAACCATAATTGTATCATACTTACTAATAATAAAACACAACACACCAACTTATAGGAAAGAATGAAGGCAGTTCTAAGAGGGAGGTTTATAGCACTAAATGGCTACATTACAAAAACAGAAAGATCTCAAATGTATAACTGCCTACTATGCCTTTGGATACATTTTTCTCAGCAGATCATAGAACATTCTCCAAAATAGACCATATATTAGGACACAAAGCAAATCTTAACAAATATAATAAAATTGAAATAATCCCTTGTAGTCTATCTAACCATAATGGGATTAAACTACAAATAATCAAGAATAAAAAATACAGGGTATACAGAAATTAATGGAGGCTAAACAGTACACTATTGAATGATGAATGGGTTATTGAGGAAATAAAAAAAGAAACCAATAAATTCATAGAATCAAATGATGATGAGAATACAACATACCAAAACATTTGGAACATAATGAAAGGCAGTCATATGAGGGAAATTTATAGCCTTAAGTGCCTATATTAAGAAATTAGAGAGTTCACAAGTTAACAATTTAATGCTTTGCCTTAAGGCCTTGGAAAAAGAAGAAAAGGGCAAACCAAAAATCAATAGACAGGAAGAAATAATAAATATTAGGGCAGAAATTAATGAAATATAAACTAAAAAAAATGAAGCAAAGAGGTGGTTCTTTGAAAGGATAAACAAGATTGATAAAACCTTAGCAAATCTGTCCAGAAGAAAGAGATAAGAGAAAAAAATTTATAAAATTGGACATGAAGAAGGCACCATTAGAACAGATACCAAAGAAATTCATAAAATAATAAAGTCATACTTTAAGAATATATGTGCCTCTAACTTTGAAAATCTGAAAGAACTGAATGATTTCCTTGATTCATATGACCTACCAAAATTAAATCAAGATGAGATAAACCATTTAAATGGGCCTATAACAAATATGGAGATCCAAGCAGTTACAAAATATCTCCCAACTAAAATCAGTCCAGGCCCAGTTGGATTCACTGGAGAATTTTACCAGACCTTTGTGGAAGAACTAACATCACTGCTTCTCAAAGTACTTTATAAAATAGAAAAGGAAGAAATTCTACCAAACTGAAGCCAGTATCACCCTCATAGCAAAACCAGACAAAGACTATAAGAGAGGGAGGAGAGGGAAGGACTTAAGGGTATGGTATTGTATGTATGTAAGGAGAAGAACAGATTACAGGGAGTGGAATGGCCTAAGTGAGGCCAGGGGAAGACATTGAGTAAAAGAAAGGTGGGGGAGGGTCAAACAAAATTCAAGATATTCTGAATCACACATATGAAAACCTACATTTTTGATAATGGCATATCCAGAAGCCATAGATTGTTACTAGAAAATTTTCAGTGCCAGGGATGGGATACCTTCTAGGGATTTGTTGGCCAGGGAGGTCCCTGTTGCCTCCAACAATTACAGGCTATTGCCAAGGACCTTGGTTTCTCACAAGAAACAGATGCTAAGACCCTATTGCTGAAGACTTTCACATTCCTGAGTGGCAAGGTCACTGAGAAATCAAGGTGGTGCTAAGCAGAAAACCTACTCCCTATAGACCAGCCAACTGTAACCTGGAAAAAGCTGCACTGCATGCAGCCCTATGGGAGACAAAAGTCACCAGTGGTGGAAACAGTGGACACTGGAAGCCTCAAGTTTGGCTAGACAGGCCAAATGACTGAATGAGTGCAATAGTGGCATGTCTGCTTTAGGGGAAACCAACTGCTCTCTAATTGGACTGGAGGCCTGCCATATAGGAGCAAATACATTCCTGGTACTGAAAATCTAATCAAAAAATCTATGGAAGGTGAGATCATGAGCCTTAGGCATATAAAACCTGCTCTTGTCAGGCTAAATGCAAATAGTATGCTCACCAAACTGCCCTTTCAGCACTACACTTAATGTTCATATTCATATATTAATGCTACTCTCAGTTTTGGTTAGAGAAGCTTCTCTTTTCAGATGGCAGTGGCCACTGGGATGACCCAAAAAGGAAACATAGTGTTGAAAAGTAGAGGAATGTCTAGTACTGAAACATCTCTATCACACCCTCCAAGGCTCAGGGTCCATTGTGGAAAAGGTGCCTAGCAATACCTTCACAAGACCCTCATAATAGGAGAAAAAGATGATGACATCAAAATAAAAAAAGAGACTAATTGAGAGGGGAGGGGATATGATGGAGAGTGGAGTTGTGAAGAAGATAGTGGGGGAGGCTAGGAATTATTATGGTTTATTGTCTGTAAGTATAGAAGTTGTCAATAAACAATTATACATTAAAAATAAATAAATGCAGAGTTGGAGAGAAGGCTTAGCAGTTAAGACACATGCCTGCAAAGCCAAAGGACCCTGGTTTAACCCAGGATCCACATAAGCCAGATGGGCAAGGTGGTACATGCATCTGGAATTCCTTTGCAGTGGCTGGAGGCCCTGGCACATCCATTCATTCTCTCTCTCTCCCTCCTCCCTCCCTCTCTCTCAAATAAAGAAAACATATAAAAAGTATTTTAAAGAATAAAATTTTTAAAAATCCAATAACTTTTACCCTTACAACTAAGAGGAGAAATAAATACACAGAGAAAGAAGGGCATGTAAAATGGAGTAGAAAATTGAATTATGTTGCCACTAGACAAGAATTCCTGAAGCCCTCACAACCTGAAAGGACTGCAGAGGATTTTTTCCTAAGCCTGCAGAGGGAACCTTGCTCTCTGGACACTGGACTCAGGAAGTCCAGCCCACAGGAGGCTGAGTGAATTTCCTTGTTTTAAGCTTCCACATTTGTGGTAATTGGTTACTGAGACCCTAGAAAATTAATATACTCTCTTACTACATTGGGTTAAAAATTGATTTTAGTTGATGTCTGTATGATCTCCACCATGTCCATTTCTACATTAGGATTGAAGGAAAATAAAATACAGGAATGAGGGAATGGGAAGAATAGGGACAGCAGGCACTCAAGGAGAAGAGAGAAGAGAAGGAAGAGGGAAATGAAAAGAAATGCCAGTATAAACTCAGAAAGCACAGGTGCTTATAGATATTTAGTTGTAAGCTACTGCATAATTACTGAACTAGGTTTTTCTTTTCTTTTTTTTTTAATGTTTTCTACTGACTCCAGGTGAAAGGAATTATCCCTTTTCTATTTATAACATGAAAGAGCTCTACAGCACAGATGTTGAACAGACTGCATTTGCACTTTACCGTCTCAATGGTGTTTCAGGAGAATAAACAGATAAGCCCCTCTCTTCAAACTAAATAGTGTGAAGTTGTATGTGGGAATCTACCTGTCTCCAGTCCCTTGAGTTGAAAGGACATGATCATAGGTTTGTCTAGGGAAGAAAGTGTAATATCAACTTTGCTGAGATTTAAACCAGCCAAAGTGCCTTTGATTATGCACTTAAACTTAATTGTAAGTATAATTATCCCATCTCCCGTTCTTTTCCTTGGAACTTCATTATCACAGCTAGCTGTGGGCCTTTAGGGCAGTGGGGAAGTCTAAATCTAAGGTTTGCTTCAAGGGCATTTTTGCATGTTATAATGAGACAATCTATTTAGATACTGAACAGGGAGCAAGTTAATTCCTAATAATTTTTTTTTTTTTAATTCTGGGGAACATTCCCTTTAAAAGCCTCTCTCATGTGGCTTCTATTAATGCTGATGTGAAGACAGGGAGTTCCTAGAATGAGATGTTTTTTTCTGCATGAGAGAAATGTTTAAACATAGCCATTGATTTTGCTCCCAAGTATATAAAAGAGATCAAATTTGCAAAAGCAATCCTTCTTAGAGCTTAAAAAAAATCAATTTATCTTTTCCATACCATGCGTTATTAATACAAAATATTATCCTAAGAATGTTCTAATGTTCTTCTTTTCCATTTGAGCCCTCCACTTCTGCTCTTCATGCCCAGTATACATTCACGTACATTTCTGAATCCTTTTCCCTACAGTATATACCCTACAGAGCATCACATAATCTGATGTGAAAAGGAAACTCTGCTGTGAAAAAATACATAATAGATTTGGGTAGCTAATTTCAGAAACGACTAGAAATATAATCCCTGTGGACGTTCACTCATGCATCAAAATGCCTTCTTACTGCTTTCAAGGAAAGGTTGCAGACTATCTGAGAATCTGAGAATGAACTTTGACGAGTTAAGTTTTACCACTTTTCCACCCAATCTCCCTTGAGTGGGTATTGCAGTTAGCTTGGTTTTGCAGGAAGAAAACACCGAGTCACCAATAGCAGTTTGTGGAAAGAAAGGTGTTTTTATTTATTTTATTTATCTCTGGCTCCAGACCTGAGGAGAAGCTCCATGATGGCAGGGGGAAATGATGGCATGAGCAAAGGGTGGACATTCCCTCCTAGCCAACATTAGGTGGACAACAACAACAAGAGAGTGTGCCAACCACTGGCAAGGGTGAAGCTGGCTATTATAACATCCATAACCCACCACCAACAATGCATCATCTCCAGGAAACTCCAACTCATAAATTTCCACCAGCTGGGGACCTAGTATTCAAAACACGTAAGTTTATGGGGGACACCTGTATCAAACCACCACAGTGAGGAATTTATTGATATGAAAAATAGTCCAGTTTAACAGTGTACATGCAAATTCACTTGTGGTGACTCAGATAAAAGTAACCTTTCAACAAAGTTAAATAAAATATGTTTCTTTTTACTGAAGATACCAGGTGTTTTAGAACTCAGAAAGCATTTGTAAACAGGCTCTGTATGGCAGAGCTTCAATGATGCTTTGTAAGCACTGTGGCTGAAGTAAGTTGTGTTACATCCATCACCATGAATAGGTGTGTCCTTAATGTCCAGAGGAAAAAGCAAACAACATCTCTCTCCCATGTCATCCACTCGGGAAACTGAGGCTATTCTGAAGAACAGAGGAAATTCTTTCTTGGGCTGTAAAAAGCTTAAATTAAGTCTCCAATTGAAATATACACTAAATAGGAACTGATACTTTATAGGAAGAAAAGTACGGTACAAGTCAGCAGTAGTGGAAAAAAAATATTTCTTGAGAATCTTGACTGTGCCGCTGAGATGTTTATTGATCACAATGAGAGACTTCTAAGCATGAGCAGATTTGAAAACAACCTTAACAAATGTTCAAGTCATTCCATTTGTCAATATTTGACTTCTGATTAAAGAAAACATTAATTGATACTTGACAGATATTTATGATTTTCAAGTGAAGCACTGATGTTTACTCGAATTTTGATTATAATTGGAAATAGTATTCCCAGAAGAATATTAAATATTGTACTTGACACACTAGCTGAATCATCTATTACTGAAATACACCAATATGAAATATTAGGTACTTTTCTATTGACCTGAAATTTTTTGACAGTGAATTTTAAATACATAATGTGTATGTACTTTTATTGAATGACCTCTTCAACCTTCACAGTTTTAAACATCATAGAACCATATTGCTGGAAGAATTATAGTTACTATTGATACTTAAAACAGCTACATTTTTAAAGAGGTTAAGTGATGGTTAATTTACAATGTGAAATGTATCCAACAAGACAGCAGTTTTCTTATGAAAACTACACAGAAATATAATGTTCCAGAGTAATTAGCAGAAAACATTTCCAACTCTGTGAATGGCTGAAGTCTGAAACTTCCTATTAAAAATAACTTTAAAATTATTTATTTATTTATTTGAGTGAGAGAGAGAGGGAGTCAGAGAAAGTGAGTATGGGTGTGCCAGGGATTCTTGCCACTGCAAACAGACTCCAGATACACTTAGTGTACTACTTAGTGCCTCTGGCTTTACATGGGTACTGGGGAATCAAACTCCGGTCCTTAGGCTTTGCAAGAAGTGCCTTAACTGCTCTGCCATCTCTCCAACCCACAGTGTGATATTTTCAGTGGAATTATTATCTCAAGATCACAGAAGCTGGAGAATTTTGTTCCATCAAAGTGCCAGAATAATTGAATCTTAACATTGAAACATATTTTTAGAACACATTAGTTCCATTTGGACAATTTTCTGACTGTCAATAGTGAAAAGTTGTGAAATGTGAAATAAAGATTAGATAATCGGACTTCAATAAATATTCGTCCAGTTTAGCATGTTTTCCTACAAAAATAATTATATCAATATATTCTACTATGTTGATAGAAATGTGAAATGGTGAAAATGGAAAAAGCACAAACTTTACAAATAGGAATACATTTTCCTCCAGTAGTTTACTTTTGCATCCTGTTTTTTTTCTGTTCATTTTTTTTATTGACAACTCTATACTTACATACAAAAAACACATGATATTTCCCTCCCCTCCCCCTATTCCACTTTAGAACTCCAATGTCCATCAAGCATCCTGTTTTTTAAATTAATAGTAACCAAGATATTTTGGGAAAGAATGATTATTAAATTTCTTCCTTTTCAAATTATGCAATGTAATAAATCACAATTAACTTTAGGAACATTTAAATAGCAGCAACTTAGCACAATTTCAGTGATATGTGATTATAGTTACATTTTATGCTCTATTATCTACTAAAATATATTTTCAAAAAATATAGTTTTCTAAAACTGTATAAATCAGTGTTATTATCAAACATATAACATATAAATACATTCTGTCCTTATTTACATTAGTCTATCTCCTAAATATCCCATCTTCCTTTTAATGAATTTTATGTGTTTCTTTCGCTAGCTATAATGGCATCTAGTTATTTCATGATTAAATTATCTTTTTGTTGTTTTTGTTTTTTTTGTTGGTTTGTTTGTTTTTTGAGATAGAGTCTCACTCTAGCCCAGGCTGACCTGAAATTCACTATGTAGTCTCAGGGTGGCCTTGAACTCACAGTGATCCTTCTACCTCTGCTCCCCAGTGCTGGGATTGAAGGCATGCACCACCAAGCCCGGCTAAAATATATTTTGATTTGAAGATGTTTTTATCATTATTCTGTCACTCACTTAAGACAACATACTTTATTAAATAGAACATATTGCTGTGTCCCCACTTGATCAACACAAAGATTATTAGAAGGATGTGTCTGTTATGTGGTTTAAATATCTTTGAATAACTTCCTTAATGGTGATAGCTACAGTTCACTCATTACTACATATCACATAGATGAACCTTTAGCATAACGACTGGTGCAAGCATAAAGTTTGGAATTCAAATTAACTAAGACAATGGCAATGCTACAACCTTTACACTTCAAGTAAAGCATATGGAAAAGTGTAATTGAAACCTTAGATTGCTATTACAAAGGTCAATTCAGCATGTACAGTTTCTATCTCTGCTATATTTAAGAGACAAA
Source organism: Orientallactaga sibirica (assembly GCA_036365145.1). NCBI lineage: Eukaryota > Metazoa > Chordata > Mammalia > Rodentia > Dipodidae > Orientallactaga > Orientallactaga sibirica. Next base: position 3,248,036 of record JAEOAD010000043.1, on the reverse strand, counting down.
CTCTGGTTTTGATAAAGGTCACTGGGATCAGAAATGCCAAATCTCATTATTCTGTCTTGGCCGATAGAAAAGTTATGCACATGCCTATATGCTTAATGCAAGATTGTTTGATTCCTTGTAAAATGATTCTTTTTAAATTGTATGCTTCTTGAAAGAGGTTTCGTTACAGGATATGAACTCATGTAATGATATTTTTATTGTATGTTTGAAGCTAAAATGATTTCTGTTCTGCTAGGTTAGACTTTCTTTCTTATTTGAATTGCTTTAAACATACATTTGGACATAACTAGCAGGTTAAAAGCTAGAGGGAACAAATGTATGCACAGACCATAGCATTTCTCAAATTTTTATGAGGAATTCTTTCTTTTTTAAAAAAATTCATGAACTTAGACAGGAATTTGAACATTTGTGCATATGGTCACACTGAAGAGAGGGTAATTGGAACCAGCTGTTACACTTTGTAGTTTGTGTATTGCCTTCTAGCTACACTGACTTTGTGCAGGCCCTTATAAAAGAAATTAAAGAATGTGCAAGCCTGAATGATTTCCACACCCTTCCTTAGAAGAGTTTTAATTTAGACCAGACACAGGAGGCATAACTTTCCATTCCCACTCATCTATAACCCACATTCAGATGAAATAATGACTTTTTTGGTCATTATTTAGTGTCTTCCCAACTCTAACCAGCCTGCTTACCTCATTTAAATGTATATTTATTATAAATCACCTGAAACATGACAAAGTTAAAGATTTGTATACACACTGGCAGGGATATCTGGCAGCTCACTTTTCTTACCTTTGTTTAAAATATTTTCTGGTCTGATATATAGAGGAACAGCACACATTATATCACTTTTTTTTTAAATTTAAGGGATACATGATAGAATTATAGTATAAGACCTTTCAAAATTTCAGGCTTGCATCTGCATTTAGTTAAGATGAAAAAAATATAAGTAGTCAGGAGAAGAGTTAGAGAAAAGGGTGTTGGCTTAATTAATTTTGCATGTGTGTGTGTGTGTGTGCATGTGTGTGTGTGTGTGTGTGTGTGTGTGTGTGTGTGTGTGTGTGAAGTTGTGTGTAAATATGTATGCATGTCAGATATGCATATGGAGGTCAAAGGACAATGTTCAGGTAAGTCCTTCAGGTACCTCCTTTGAGGCATAAACTCTCATTGTCCACAGTTCCATTTGTGAGCTACCAGAACATTCTGTCCTGCCTCCATTCTGTATATAGGCAAACTAGGATTACAGAAACTCATTAAAGCTTCTGACTTTTATGGGTCTGAACTCATGTGCTCAGAGTTGTATGACAAAACACTTTATCTACTGAGCCATCTTCTCAACTCCTGAAAACCCTTTGAACTCCCTCAGTATACACTGTGGTAGACAGTATGATATGCTCCTTCAATATTATCATAACAAGGACTGGAGAGATGACATGGCATTTAAAGGGCTTGCCTGTAAAACTAATGACCAAGATTCAATTGACCAATACCCACACAGAGCCAGATGCACAAAGTGGCAGATACATCTGGCGTTCATTTGTAGTGGCTGGGGCACTGGTGCACCCATTCTCTTTCTCTCTCTCTCCCCCTCTCTCTCTGTTTCTCTCTGTTTGCAAATAAATAAATAAAATATTTAAAAAATAAGCAATTCTAGAATCCAGGTCAAATATCTTAAGCTAACATTTCTAGGTATACTTTAACAAAATTCCCTGGAAAATTATAGCCTATTCTGTTTCTGGGATTAAACATATTCAGTGAGCCACAATGTACACTGAAAACTGAACTAACAAAGACTTGCCTAGAGTTACAAGAAAGGCATTCAGAAGACAACCTCAAGAGGGTCCCATTGGCTAATAGTGGGATGGTTCAAACTTCATTTCAAAAGGTTTGAACTAATAAAATATGTATGCTCGCAGAACCATAATTTTCTTTGTAAAAGAACAAGTAACTTTTAGACTCATAAAGGGAAAAATAATGTTTGTTCCACCTTTTCCCTAGGTAAACAATATCATCATAGTGAAGATCCCAATGAATTATTAGATATGGGCACTAGCATTAGTGGCTACCAATACCACAAATGAACCACAATTGTGGGCTGGAGAAATGGCTTAGCAATTAAGGCTCTTGTCTGTGAAACTTAAGGACCAAAATAGGTTCAAATTCCCAGAACCCATGTGAGCCAGCTGCACAGGATGGCACATGCATCTGGAGTTCATTTGCAGTGGCTGGAGGCCCTGGTGTATCCATTCTATCTCTCTCTCTCTCTTTCTTTCTCTTGCTCTGTCTGTCTCCCTCCCTCCCTCTCTCTCTCTACTAAATAAATACAAATATTTAAAAAAGAGACACAATTTGTATATCTTCCTGAACATCATGTATAAACACATTGAAAGAATTGACTTTCTTTATCCAGTAGGCATTTCGCAGGAAGTACAAGGGAAAGAAATCATAATGACTGATCATGAGTATGCAGCCAATAAAATCTAGCTTTTCTATAAATAAATTATCAAGAAAGAAAAGGGTTAGAAGTATTACTTAGAAACTACAAGATATTACTAAAAACTTCAACATTAAAGCTATTGCTAAATTATTAAAGTATGTTTAGGTTGTATAAATATAATTCATATCACACACCCAATACTGTACTGTAGTTGTTCTTAATCTTCACAACACTCTTCTTAATTAAGTACATATTTTTATCAATTTAAAAGATCCACACCTTTGATTCAGGTGCCTTCCATAAACTTAGGTGTTCTAATGCTAGGTTCCCAGCTGATGGAGATTTGGGAATTAACACCTCTTAGATGCAGTGTATTGTTGGGGGCAGGCTTATGGGTATTATGGCCAGTTTCCCCTTGCAAGTATTTGGCACACTCTCCTATTGCTGTTGTCCACCTTATGTTGGCCAGGGGGTGATGTCCACCCTCTGCTCATGCTATTGTTTTCCCTTGCCATCATGTAGCTAATAAACATATTTTCCCCAAAGCTGCTCTTTGTTGTGTGAATTCTGCAAACAATGAGAAGCTGACTGCAACAGTAATGTCGGTACCTAGAGTGTCATTGCTACTACACACCTGACTGCGTGGCTTTGGACTTTTGGAGCTGATTTTCCAGAGGAATGAGGAAGGATTTGAAACCTTGGGCTAAGAGATGCCTTGCAGTGCTGTAAGTACAGCTTGATGGACTATTCTGGTCAGAGTTGAAAGATTTAAATGCAGTAAGAACTATGTAATATGAGGTTTGGCTTATGACTGTGAGAAAGAGCTTTGCTTAAACTAGGCTACAAGCAGTTTGTGTGAGAGCTTTGCTGTTAGGCCAAAGTCCTGAGAACTTGTTCAGGGTTGCTTTGTGTAGAAATGGACTTGCGTAAGTTGAGGGATATGGAACATAAATGAAATCTGTAGGCTGAAACATCTGCCCTTTCAGCTGCAATTATATGAGAAATCACAACCTTTGAGATTGGGCCTGCTGACCTGCACTGGAGCAACAGGAAAAATGTAGGCTCTTTTGAAAGGGTGTGAATGCTCAAGGAGTGTCCTGTTCTTCTAAGTCTGCTTTATTCCCTCCAAATTAAAAAAAAAAAAAATGGTACCTCATCTGGTATTATGGAGTATAAAAATTGCTGGAACGAGAGGGTCATTGAATTTGCAACATGGTCTTGTGTTTTAGAAATGGCCATGGGAAATGTGAAGCAGGTTTGCTGGATTGCCTGCATGGAGACCCAATAGAGCCATGAGGATGGATCATGGCTTGTAGTGTAGACCCAGTGGAGATGCTGGGACCATGAGATGGCTGCTAAGGAGAGCTGTTGATCCCAGGTGGAGTTTTCCAGGACTGTGAGCCTAGCTGGAGGGGTGGAATTGAAACTCCAGAGACTTGAAGCTGATTCGAATTATCGGACTTGAAGATTTGTCACTGTCTAGAGTTGTTGGACTTGGAGCTACAGCATGTTCCCTGTTATCATTATTATTTTTTAATCTTTATTTGTTGAATATTTCTTAGCTAAGCCCAGTGCCATTTTTTGCAGTGAGAATGTCTATTCTGTGACATTATGGGTTTGGTGGGGGATTTTTTTTTTTGGTATTATGCCTCAGTTAAAAGATCTCAGACTATGGGAATGTTTGAACATCATTAGGATTGATAAGAACTAAGGGGATTTTTAAACTTGTATGAATGTGTTATATTTTATATCATGTATGGTTATCAGTTTATGGGGGCCAGGGATAGAAACTTTGTGGTTTGATTCAGGTGTCCCCCATAAACTTAGGTATTCTGAATGCCAGGTTCCCAGCTGATGGAGATTTAGGAATTAATGCCTCTTGGAAGCAGTGTGCTATTGGGAGCAGGCTTATGGGTATTATAACCAATTTCCCCTTGCAACTGTTTGGCACAGTCTCCTGTTACTATTGTCCACCTCTTGTTTGCCAGGGGGTGATCTCCACCTTCTGCTCATGTTATCAATTTCCCCTGCCATCATGGAGCTTCCCCTCAAGTCTGTAAGCCACAATAACCCCATTTTTTCCCAAAGCTGCTCTTGGTTGGGTGATTTCTGCTAGCAATATGAACCTGACTGCAACAAAGGGGAAAAATCTGATACATATATATGTATAGTTTATTCATTTAGTCAAGGACAAAAAACCCATATGGTATTCCAGAGGACATCAATTTTACAAAGCCTAAGTTTTGATATATAATATGCATGCTACTCTACTATACATTTTATAAATATAGTGAAAGATTTTCATTAAGGAATTAGCAATAAAGTGGATAAGTATGGAATGTAAGCCAAAAGATAGCATTATAAAAATTTAAGTTTTGTATGATAATATTATAATTTAAAATTTTCAAAAAGAAATTTCTCCAGAAGTGGAGGTGCACACCTTTAATCTTAGTACTTGGTAGTCAGAGGTAGGAGGATCACCATGAGTTTGAGGCCATCCTAAGTCTACATAGTGAATTCCAGGTTAGCTTGAGATAGAGTGAGACCCTACCTCGAAAAACTAAAAAGAAAAAAAAAATTCTCATGATCATTAAACGTTTTCATATATATGCACATAATATGACAGGAATGATGAATTGCTTTGTAAAAATAACAAAATAGGACTGGAAAGATGGCTTATTGGTTAAGGTGCTTGTTTGCAAAGCCTAAGGACTCAGGTCTCATTCCCCAGTACTCACATAAGCCAGATGCTCAAGGTGGCACATGCCTCTGGAATTTTTTTTGCAATAGCTAGAGGCCCTGGCATGCCCATTCTCTTTTCTTCTATATCTGCCTCTCTCTCTCACTCTCAAATAAATAAATAAATAAATAAATAAATAAATAAATAAAATATAAAAGTTTTTTAAATCAACAAAATATTTTGTCAGTGAGATTATTTGATTCCCAGATAAGCAATATAAAACTTCCAGAGGTACTGCTAATTTATCATATGGCAAGGTATCCATGGAAGTAAGGAAGTTTGAGGTGACACACGACATGTACAAAGGTAGACAGGCCTGGCATGCTTTTGCAAAGATAATAGAGTGACGAGAGCAACAGATGTTTTCATCATGAAAACCATGTAATAATCAAGTCATATTGCATAGGGTCTTAGACCCTCATAATAGGAGAAAAAGATGATGACATCAAATTAAAAGAAAGACTAATGAAGAGAAGGAGGGGATATAATGGAGAGTGGAGTGCTGAAGGGGAATGGGGGGAGGGGAGGGAAATATGGCTTATTGACTGTAAATATAGAAGTTGTCAATTAAAAAACAAAGTCTTACAAAAAAAAGAGAAAGTATTCTAATGCTTTTAAATCAGAAGATGGAGTAATTAGCTCTGGATACCATGAGTAGAAAAGGAATTCTTACTCAACTGGTATATACCTATAGGTCTGTATGAATGTCTTAATTTTCTGGGATCTTGGAAAATGCTATATGAAAATTCAAATATGTATGTTTGTATATTGATCCTGGTAGGTAATCTAGGCCTTGTTACCAAATGAAAGCATTTCATAGAGTTATGGTGTTCTAAGAAATTACGAGGGCTGGAGAGATGGCTTAGTAACAAGGCGCTTGCCTGTGAAGCCTAAGGACCCAAGTTCGATGCTCCAGAACCAATGAAGCCAGATTCACAAGGTGACACATGAACACAAGGTGGCACATGCACCTGGAGTTCTACTGCAGTGGCTAGAGGGCCTGGCATGCCAATTCTCTCTCTCTCTCTCTCTCTCTCTTAAAACAAATAAAATTTTAAAAATTAAGAAAGAAATTATGATATAAGTTAAGAAAATTATTAGTTTCTTCTTGTAACAAAGTTTCACAAACATATTCTCTCCATTTCTGTAAGCTAAAAGTTTACAGTTCAAACCCATGAGGGCCAGACTCTTTCTGAGGCTTCCAATGGAAAATCAGTCCTGGCCTCTTCATTTCTGGTAGCCCCAAGGTATTCCTAGGTTTGTAGCATCAGAATCCAAAATCTTAATTTGATCTCTACCATCATCTTGGCAATATTTGTATTTCTTCTCTTTTTATAGGGCCATAAGGTATTTTATTAATGGCATGCCCTAAATCCAGAATGATTTTAACCTTAAAAATTTTTACTAATTACAATGGCAGATTCTATTTCTAAATAAAGGCACATTCTGAGGTTATAAGAATATATATATTTGGGGAGGTACAGAAATCCTTATGCCATTAGCTAAAATATCAAATATGTGGGTGTGGGAGTGTGAGGCATACTTTGTACATATTATGCTGGATATGCCTTTCACTCTCTTAGGAGGAAAAGTCTCATAAACAATTGAATATAAAATTCAACCTCAGCATGTGATGAAAGAGACATAGTAATAGGAGAACAAAAATGAAGAGATTATATCCAGAGATGGAAATTCTCATCTTGAAGATCAATCACCATGATGACAACTTTCAGTTGTTTCAATGATGATTTCTTGGGAAAGAAAAAAACAGATAGCAAAAGGAAGGAATCAAGACTAGCTGGGAAAAGAAGAAGCATGGCAGAAAATATTGACCACTTTCCAGAGACATGAGCAGAAATAGAAGAGAAATAGCTAAAGAGATGATAGAGCCACCTTGGAGGTTTTTTTTTTTTTGAGGTAAAAGAGTACATTTTTATGCTAAAAGGAAGGAATCAATGAAATAGAAAATAACAATGGAAAAGCAGATACAGGAAATTCATAATTTAAGATATAAGAGGATGCAGAGAATAGAATTGTTGGCAGAGGTGGACTTTTAACCATTTCTTCCGAGTGGGCCCACAGGGTGCTAAGTTGGAGGAGTGCAATGTCAAGAATTGGGCTCTTGACTTATCGGGGGAGAGCTGGGAGAAGTGGCTTGTCTATGGTAAGGTTAGATGGCTTGAGGAGTGTGGAGCCACTGTATCCCATAGAACAGCACCAGAAACAAGGAAGGGCCTCCGCTGTGCAGCTCATTATACTCAGGGGACCATAATGACTGAGGGTCTTCCAAGCTGGTGATTTTCCTACTGCAGTCTGGAGTGGGGCTGACAGATGACATTTTGAGGTCATTTACCTCTCAGTTGGTTGATAGCATTGTCTTTAATTCTCACCTACAAATGCCAAAGAAAAACAATTGTTTCATTATTTTCTAAATGGCATTGGAAATTTATTCAGGATATCAGCTTTCACAGGGCATAAGTGTTGTATCTATGCCCTGCTGTCATCAGGCAATTTCGGAAGCTAAATATAAATATGAGTCTTGGTAACAGGGTCAGAATAACTCTCTATGGTTTTCACCTAAGTAAAGTCTAATGTAATTGGAAACCTCATTATAAAGAAATTTATCATAAACCAGGCCTTGAAGATGAACTTCAAAACTTGCCAAGAACGTAAAGATTCAAGCAATGTCACAGAGTGCCACTCAGTTTTAAACTTCAATCTGTAACACAACAAGAATGTGAAATGCACTTAATTCATTTTACTATTTTCAAGTAGATTACTCAGTTGAACTGGCTGGTAATAAAGAAAATAGTGTCTGGGGGTAAATTTGGACCTAGGACCATTCTGACTTATTCAAATTACTCAACATGTCATTGTCTCTGTCTTTCATCCAAAAAATGCAAAAGAGGGCAGCATAAAGAATGTAAGAGCTACAGAGTGTAAGAGAATGTCCAGAGGCACTGCCCCCCCCCTTACAATGACTGACTGATGCTTTCACATCTTATAACCACAACCCCAGGGGGAATACCAGCAAGCTCATTCAGGAGGGCCATCAACAGTATGGGGGAAGGGAGGAGGGAAATGATGGTACTAACATATGATGTATTCATATAACTTTCAACTTAATAATAAAAAACATTCCAGTGTTGAAAATAAAAAGTGCACCCATTAAGGATATTTAAACAAGAAACTCACCATTTAACAATGATGCTTCATTATAAAAGTACTTAAGTTTTCCAAGTTCATATTCTGAAGTTTTCTGCACTTTAATACTAGAGAGTTCCATAGTTATTACTCTTATACATAGGAAAAATTCTGAAGAAAATTCTTCAGAGTACCAAAAAAAAAAAACCTCTTGGGATTCTTTTAGCATAGACTGTCAACTCACTCTCCAGCCTGCCTACTTGTTCTTTGAGGAATAAATGGAATTCCATCATATTCATGACATTTTGTGACATCTGCTTTTCTCTGGAATTTCCACTACAACACTCTTCTGGTTTCAAAGAGCCACATGTTAACTTGTGCACTTATTTTGAAATGCCAAATATTTTTTGTATTTATGATTTGTTTCAGATAGAAACATCTTGTGTGCTTCATGCATACCTTGACTGGGGCATAGGGCTTTTTCTGACACTTTGTATGTAGCATGAAATAATAAACACTTGAATAATCAAAATGAATACAAGTTATTTTCATCAAATATAGTGTGTATTTCTTATCTTTCTTATTTCTTATATAGTGTTTTGAACATTTGAAAGACTTTTCCAAAAAAATTTGTAAAATGACGAGTGTTACTGCATTGATTATCACAAAAAATACTTGATTGGTTTCAGAAAAGGTGATAAGAAGTACAAAAAGCAAATTATTTCAAAATGATGATAAAGTGCTCTTTAGTGAACATAAATACAAAGAAAAATATTGTGGTGGTTTGATTCAGGTGTCCACCATAAATGATTATTAGGGATGTTGAACATTTTCTTAAATGTGTGTTTGCCATTTGTATTTCTTCCTCTGAGAACTCCCTGTGCAGTTCTCTGGCCCACTTTGTGAGGGGGTTGTTTGATGTTTTATTGTTTAGGCTTTGGAGTTCTTTGTAAATTCTAGAAATTAGGCTTCTGTCAGTTTGTATAGCTGGCAAAATTTTTCTCCCATTCTGTGGGTAATCTGTTGGCTTTGGTTATTGTATATTTGTGTGTGAAGAACCTTTTCAGCTTCATGAGATCCCAATGGTTGAGTGATTGTTTAATTTCCTGAGCTGCTGGGGTTTTGTTCACGAAGTCTTTTCCCACTCAGTTATCATGGAAGAGCAGAGTTTCTGATTTTTATTGAGGTGTTTGATCCATTTGGACTTGATTTTTGTGCATGGTGAGATTTGTGGATCGAGTTTCATTTTCCTACATATGATTGTCCAGTTTGTCCAGCACCATTTGTTGAAGATGCTGCCTTTTTCCCAGTCTACATTGGTAGGGCATTTGTAAAACATCAAGTAGCTGTAGTTATTTGACCCAAAATCCAGGTCCTCTATTCTGTTCCATTGGTCTATATTCCTGTTTTTTTGTTTGTTTGTTTGTTTGTTTGTTTTGTTTTTTGAGAGAGACACAGAGAGAGAGAGAGAGAGAGGGGGAGAGGAAGAGGAAGACAGATAGAGATGGGCTTGCCAGCAGCCTCTCAGCTGCTGCGAATGAAATCCAGATGCCAGATGTGTGCGCCCCTTTGTGGTCAAGTGTGGCTTTGCACCCTTGCGTTACTTTGCATCTGGATAAATATAGGACCTGGAGATTGGAACCGCTGGAGATTGGAACCAGCTTTTTTAGGCTTAGGAGGCAGGCGCCTGAACTGCTAAGCCATCTCTCCAGCCCTATATTCCTGTTTTTATGACAGCACTGTATTGTTTTTATTACCATGGCTTTGTAGTATAGCTTTAGATATGGTGATACCTCCAGAGGAGTTTCTTTTGCTGAGGATATGCTTGGATATCTGAGGCTTTCTGCCATTCCATATTAATTTTGATATCATTTTTAATCTTTGTGTAAAAAGAAATTGGGATTTTAATTGGTATTGCATTAAATCTATATAATGTTTTTGGTAAGATTGCCAGTTTCACAATGTTAATTCTGCCTATCCAGGAGCATGGGAGGTCTTTCCATTTTCACAGGTCCTCCTCAATTTCTTTCTTGAGTGTTTTTATGTTTTCATTGTATAGGTCTTTCACTTCCTTGGTTAATGTTATTCCACGCTATTTTATTTTATTTTATTGTTGCTATTGAAAATGGGACAACGTTGCTTATTTCTTTTTCTGTATCATTGTATTTTGCATACAGAAAGGCTACTGATTTTTGTGCATTGATCTTGTATCCTGCTACTTTACTGAAGGAGTTAATCACCTTTAAGAGTTTTGAGATGGAGGTTCTTGGGTCGCTTATGTATAGAATCATGTTGTATGCAAATAGTGCTAACTTAACTTCTTCCTTCCCAATTTGTATCCCTTTGGTTTCTTTCTCCTGTCTTATTGCTTGAGCTAGTACTTCTAGTACTATGTTGAAGAGCAGAGGAGAGAGTGGACACCCCTGTCTTGTTCCTGATCTCAGTGGGAATTCCTTCAGTCTCTTCCCAATAAGTATTACTTGGGCTTTCAGAGCTTTATATATAGCCTTTATTATGTTGAGATATAAACTGTCCATGCCTATTCTCTCCAATGTTTTGATCATGATGTGATGTTGTCTTTTGTCAAAGGCCTTTTCTGCATCTATGGAAATGATCATGTGGTTTTTGTGTTAAAGATTGTTTATGCATTGTATTACATTGACAGATTTCCATATGTTGAACCACCCCTGTGTTCCAGGGATGAAGCCTACTTGATCAAGGTGGATAATGCTTTCAATGAATTGAGTTTGCAATGATTTTGTTCAAGGTCTTTGAGTCTATGTTCATCAGGGAAATAGGCCTATGATTTTCTTTTCTTGTGGCATCTCTGCCTGGTTTTGGAATTAGGGTGATACTTGCTTCATAGAAGGAGTTGGGATCTTTCCCTTTTCTCTGATTGTGTGGTACAGTTTGAGAAAAATTGATTTCAGTTCTTCCATGAAGGTTTGATAGAAATCAGCTGAGAACCAATCTGGTCCTGGACTCTTCTTTTTGGGGAGGGGTTTGATTACCTTTTCAATCTTGAAGGGTGACAGGTTTGTTTAGGAGGTTAATCTGCTCTGAGTTTAGCTTTGGTAAGTGGTATGTATTCAGGATTTCATTTTTTTTTTCTCCATATTACCCAGTTTTGTGGAGTATGGGGTTTTGAAAGAAGTCCTGACAATTCTCCCAATTTCACTTATGCCTGTTGTTATCTCTCCTTTTTCATTTCCAATTTTGTTAATTTGAAGGGCCTCTTTTTTTCTCTTGATTAAGTTCATGAGGGAGTTATCAATCTTGTTTATTTATTCAAAGAACCAGCTCTTTCTTTCATCAATTTTCTTAATTGTCTTCTTAGTTTCCAATTCATTAATTTCTGCTCTGACCTTCATTATTTATCTCTGTCTGGAGCTTTTTTGGTTGAATTCTTCTTGTTTTTCCAATTCCTTTAGGTGGGTGGTTAGGTTATTGATTTGGGATCTCTGTGGCTTTGTTATGAAGGCATTTAGTGCTATAAATTTTACCCTATGGGCTGCCTTCATTGTGTTCCATAAGTTTTGGTATGATGTGCTCTCATTGTCATTCAATTCTAAAAAATTTGCAATTTCATATTTTTTTTTTACATTTTATCCATTACCCATTTTTTTGTTTGTTTTGTTTTTGTTTAAAAGTGTGCTGTTCAGTTTCCAAGAGCTGGTGGGATTCCTGACATATCTTTTGTTGTTAATTTCTAGCATTACAGCATTGTGGTCTGATATCATGCAAGAAATTTTGACGATTTTCCTAAAAAACGTGGAGGCAGCCTTTATGGCCCAGTGTATGATCTACTTTAGAGAAAGTTCCATGGGCTGCTGAGAAGATTGTGTAATCTGTGAGTTTTGGGTAGAATGTTCTGTAGATGTCTGTTGGGTCTAATTGCTCTATGGTGTTGTTGAGCTCTCTACTTCCCTGTTAATTTTCTGTTTGGATGATTTATCTCTTGCTGATAGTGGAGTTTTGAAGTCCCCAAATATGATGGTGTCAATGGTCATTTCTATTTTGTTGTCAAGTAGGTTTTGCTTTATGAATTGTGGTGCACCTGTGTTTGATGCATAGAGATTGATGATTGTGATATCTTCTTGTTGGATCATTCCCTTGATAAGTAAGAAGTAGACTTTGCTTTTTTGTTTTTGATTTTTTTTTGTTTTTTTTATTAGTTTTGGTTTGAAGTCTATTTTTATTGGATATTACTATATCAATGTCTGCTTGTTTCTTATTTTCATTTGCTTGGAATATCATTTTCCACCCATTCACTCTGAAGAGATGTCTGTCTATAGTGGAAAGATGGGTTTCTTGAAGACAGCAGATTGAGGGGTCTAATTTTCTGATCCACCCAGTTAGTTTATGTCTCTTGATGGGTGAATTAAGGCCATTAATGTGTAGGGTAATAACTCTGAGTTTTGATTTAATTCCTGTCATATTGTGGTGGTGTAAGTGGTTTGGTGTTTTCTTGGACTTTGTAAGTTTTGTGTCTTCTTTGAGTTTGGTTATTGTGACCTGTTTCTTGTAGGCACTTGAGGTTGGTTATTTGACTCTTCTGTGTGGAGAAATTCCTCAAGAATTCTCTGTAGGCTTGGGTTTGTATTCATATACTTGTAAAAATGACTTTTATCGTGGAAAGTTTTTCTTTCACTGTCTATTATGAGGGATACTTCTGCTGGGTAGAGTAGTTTGGGTTGGAAGCCATAAGTTCCTAGACTTTGCAGTGTTCCATTCCATTCCCTTCTGGCTTTCAGGGTCTCCATTGAGAAGTCTGAAGTAATACTGATGGGGTTACTTTTGTATGTAATGTCTTGTTTCTCCTTACATGCTTTTAGGATTTTTCTCTTTGTTATCAATGCTTAGAGTCTTAATGATAATAGTCTTGGAGAATTTCTCCTTTGGACAAGTCTGTTTGGAGTTCTGTTTGCTTCTTGTAACTTGATGGGACTTTCTTTTGTGAAGATGGGAAAGTTTTCTTCAATAATTTATTGAATAATTTCTCCATGCTTTGGTCTGAATTTCTTCACTTTCTGGTATCTCTATGACCTGAATGTTGGGACATTTCAGAGTATCCCACATGTTCTGATCACAAAAATTTTTGAACCTATTCCAACTTCTGGATTCATGAACTGTTTCTTCTTTTTTGTCTTCCAGGACTGAGTTTCTATTCTCCACATGGCTGACTGAATTCTTGAGAGCTTCTATAGAGATTTTTGAACTTATTCAATTTTGTGTGTATTTTTAGTACTTTTTTATGTATAGTATCCATCCCTCTGTCAAGTTCCCTTTTCACTTCATTTTCTGATTTTCTTAATGCTTCTTGGAATTCACCCTTGCATTTATTTATGTCTTCATTGAGCTTAAAAAGCTGATTTTTGAGGTCCTCTTTTTTTTTTCCTCTCTCTCTCTCTCTCTTTTTCAGATCATTTAACTGTCTTTGGAATCCATCCTGGTTCTTTTCTATTAGGTCTAATCTAGCAAGTACAGCACTCATACAACTATTGGCCCAGTGTTGACTTTCTGCAAGTTCTGCAATTTCTTGGCCAGGGTTGTATTGTGTCTTCATTTTGGGGTTCTGATCCTGTTCTCTTCTATGTTTTGATTAGAGGCTTCCATTGTGGGACTGGGTGACCATGTTGGATTTACTTGTAATTGATTTTTCATGTTATTCCTTTTGCACTGTGGTCTGCCAATCACAGTGTAGGAATCTTTTTAATTTAGGGGGAAGCTGTAGTTTACCCTTGAAGTGTCTTCAGTGATTATTGCCTTATATGTTTGCCTCAGTTAGGCTTCGGATGGCAATAGGGCCTGTCTACTCAGACAGAAAGTGCTGATGAGGCTCTGATGGGGGCCCAAGGACCTGATGAAGGGGCTGGTTGGTCGGTGTTTGGAGTATGGGAATGGGTGGTTAGGTGGTGCAAGGGGACAGGTATAGGGGGAATGGGACACAACAGACTGATGTTGTGGCAGGGTAGCTGAGGTGGAGAGGATGGGATTGCATGGTCCTATGATGATGAGGGGTGAGGGGATGGGGTAGTGGGGTTGGGGTTCAATGAGACCATGTAGTAGGGGGTGGGTGCTACTGCTGGGTTCTGTGACACAGTGGGACAGGGAGGTGGGAATGCTGTGGGTCAGGTGACACATGGGGTTATGGGCAGTGATCCAGGTTGGAGGAATGGGGAGGAAAATGGAAGGAGGGAGAAGGGAATAGTATCCTGCTGGCCTGGGTTTGAGTTGCCTGCATGGTGGATGCAGCTGGGATGGGGATCAGATGGTAGGAAAGCTCAGGGTTGGAGTGAGAATGCTAGCCTGATGCCCTGGGACTGCTTAGCCTGTGGTAGTGCAGAAGGGGGCAGCTAGGATAGCAGCTGAGACTGTAGCTGGGAAGGCCTGGGGATGACAGCTGGGATGACAGCTGGGATGGGGAGCCAATGGTGAGAAAGCCCAGCGATGGAGGGGAAATGCTAGCCTGCTGCCCTGAGACTGCTTCATCTGTGGTAGAGCAGGAGAGGGTGGCTGGGATGCCAGCAGAGACTTCAGCTGGGAAGGTGGCTTGGAAGGCCCCTAGGATGTCTGCTGGGACTGTGGCTGGATGCTGGCCAGTCCTTGTCAAATATTTTTATATACATATGTTTTGCCATGATAGATTTTCCTCATTACATTTTCATCAAATTTACATAACAATTATATAATCATCATCTGTGGCATAAGAGAAAACAATCTCTAAAGTGATATTATTCATACTTCAAAATATAAGTTTGCCTCTGTCTGATTCCAAATTCTATGCTTTCTTTCTTCATTCAACTAGGATTTCTTTCATCATTCCCATCCTCCCTCTCTTCCTTCAACCTGTCCTCTTTTCCTTTCTTCTTTTCTTCTTTCACTAATTAAAAACTTATTTTCTTCTTTTTGTATCTTTCTTTTCTTTACTTCTCTCTTTGTTTCTTATCTTCCATAAACAGCAATAGTTTATACCTATTTTAATATTTTGTGCCTGTTTATTTATATTTTTGCTCACAAAATTAAGTTCTCTATTCTGTAAATAACTATTTATCTACTTCTGAAACTCTATACATAGAATGGAAGTATCAAATGGTCATTTATCCAGAGTTAATTTTCAATTGATGTTTCTATTTCCAACCTTCAATTCTTCACAGAAGTTGTGACCAGCATGATGGAAACTTGGATGAACATCAAGTGCTACCTGTCATTAGCCCATGGTTCATGTACATTCAAACTGTGGCTCATTGATAAACAATCCATATACACAATAAAAATATTTTACAGTCTCAAAAGTAAAGAGCCCCAATCAGACTCAGCTACTATGATTTCTTTAAAATAACTCTGTCACCAAATCTGACCAGCATGAACACAGATAGATAAAAAAGCCAGAAGTGCAGAAAGCTTTTAAATCTGTTTTAGCAGGACACAGAAACATCTAAGAGAATGGCTATAGCTCCTTGTAAGGACTACCTTACTCAGTCTATATAATGGTTTCTCTATAAAGTTGATCATGTTGTGAGTCAGATAATACTTTGTTTGGGGAACAGTCTAGAGAATTGTAAGATGAGCACTATGCCCTGTCCCTGTGTACTTGATCCTCGTATAATATCTTTCCTCCACCCAGTTATGATAACCAGTGGTTTCTACAGAAATTCTTATATTTCTCTGGGGATGTATAGTCATCCCTAGTTGATAGCATAGGATTCTTCTCACAGAAACGTCCTCTTCTGCAGAGCAATGCAACATTCCCAGTATATCCTTGGTGGCTGAGTACTGATGCATGATACACAGATGACTGGGAAGATCACAAGTACAGGGAAGATGTATTTGATCATTATCAAATATTAAGAAGATAAAGTAGAAAAGGAGCTGCTTTCTTTGCATTGTTTCAAAGAAGGCAAACTCTATGTGGCATCTTTCCAGTTAGATAAGGTGGGTGCTACTATGAACACAAAAGAAAGTGATATTCCACAGAGAACAAAAATATCATTTATGAAAACGTTTGACTTTATCAGAGAGATGATAATTGTTTACACTTCAGAGTGAAAAAAAGACAATTGCTTATCTATGGCAACTTGATAAAAAAATGTCCATGTACCTAGGAGGTAATAGAAAAACATGTAAAGTACAAGAGGGAATTTGTGAGATATTTTTAAACTATATTATTTAAAACTTTTAAAAATTTTTTCATTATTTTTTTGGAGACAGACAGAGAGAGAGAGAGAGAGAGAGAGAGAGAGAGAGAGAGGAAGGCAGACATGGGCGCGCGAGCAATGTCTCAACTGCTGCGAACCAAATCCAGATGTTTTTGCCCCCTTGTGGTCAAGTGCGGCATTGCGCCCTTGCGTCACTTTGCATCTGGCTAAAAGTGGGACCTGGAGATTGGAACCGCTAGAGATTGGAACCAGTGTTCTTCGGGTTAGGAGGCAGGCGCCTTAACCCCTAAGCCATCTCTCCAGCCCTAAACTACATTATTATCTAAGGGTGCTGGACAGATGCCTCAGCGGTTAAAGACACTTTCAAAGCCTGTCTGGGTTCAATACCCCAATACCTACATAAAGCTCAATGCACAAAGTGGTACATGCATCTGGAATTTGTTTACAATGACAGGAGGTCCTGGCATGCCTATTTTCTCTCTCTTTCCCTCCCTCTTCCTCCTCATTATTTAAGATACCTTATTATTTAAGAACATTTCAGGAGGTTATATCTTGCTCAGGAAACTAAAGTTCACCAGGGAAATCCAGCTCATTGCCTTATTTTTGGAATAATATTTTTGCATGTGAATATGCATTTTGCTGTGTATATGTGGTTGTATGTACATGTGTATGTATGGACACCTGTTTGAGGGTGTATGTGAGTGTGTGTGTTCATGGTGCATATAGAGGACAGTTGACATCAGGTATATTTCTCAGTTACCCTCCATCTTATTTTTAGGGTTCTCTTTCTGAGTTTCAAACTTCCTGATTTGTCTAACATAAGCTATCTAGCTAGTCCTAAGGATTCACCTGTTTCTGTCTCCACATTATTGGGATATAGAGTGCATCACCATACCCAGTATTTACATGGCTTCGGAAGATCTGAACTCAGGTTGTCATGTTTGCAAGGCAAAGCACTTTAATGACTGAGTAATCATCCAAGCCCATGAATAATACTTTGTGTGTGTGTGTGTGTGTGTGTGTGTGTGTGTGTGTAACATAGAGCATTCATCTCCAGCTTGTGATGCTGAGACAAGAGCTAACTGTCATAGCATATATAGTCTTCAGAACACAAAATATATTTCACCTTCCTCCTTCAACTTCCAGTCTCCAGAACTGTGAGATTTATTTTTGTTGAGTGACACAGTCCATGATCATTTGTGATATAGTTTAAGTATACTAATATGCTAATCCTTGGACTGGGTCATTTATTCAAAAACATTATGTCTGAGAGTTTTATGGAGTTTTAGAGTTACAGACATGTTCTATCATATCAAATTGCAAAGCTTGGTGGAAGGAGACAGTCATATACTAACACATCATCACACACACACACACACACACACACACACACTCACACACATATTTCTTGAAAATTTTCAGGATGTAGATTTACTTGAGTTTTTGTTTACAACACAAAACGATTTAAGGTGAGATACATTTTTATATCTACTGGAAGAGTTAACATTGATCTTATTTTGCATTTAAAATGATAATAAAAAATTCACACAAATAGCTTGGCATCTAACTTTCATGTTTTATCAAAGGAAATAAAAATATTATTCAAGAGAAAAAGCAAATGTGTTAAGCATTACAAGAAAGAGGTTTTCATCACCTGGAAGGGGACTGGTTGTGGGGGAGATGTGGGCACAATATGCTCTGTCCTTGGACCTCAGCTTCTTGAGGTATCTCTTCTGTCAGCAACTCCAAGAACACAGCAAGAGGCCAGAAGCATGGCTTCTGCTGCAGTTACCATCTTGTTTGAACAAAAGCAGCTGATGGGAAGAAAGTTTTTATTTTAGTTTACATTATCAAGCAGAAGCTTCCTAATGGCAAGAAAAACATGGAATGAGTAGAGGATATTACTTATGTCACAGAAAGAAAAAGGCAACAAGAAAATGAGCTAAGTCCTGGTAAGGGGCAGCTAGCTATTACGCTCACAAGCCTCCCCAAACAAAACACTTCCTTCCATAAGTGGCCACCTCCCAGATCACCATGAGCTGGGGATCAAGACCCCAAAATTTGCCAGGCGTGGTGGCGCATGCCTTTAATCCCAGCACTTGGGAGGCAGAGGTAGGAGGATCGCGAGAGTTCAAGGCCACCCTGAGACTACATAGTGAATTCCAGGTCAGCCTGGACCAGAGTGAGACCCTACCTTGCAAAACCAAAAAAAAAAAAAAAAAAGACCCCAAAATTCATGTATTTATGGGGACATGTGATTCAAAACACCATGGCATCCTTGTGTCTGTGTTTCATGCATTACCCATAAGGGTAATAGCACCTCCCAGGGAACAAAACTTATTTTTAATTGGTGAAAAAGTCCTAGCTATGAGAATAGCTTGCTCATGGTCACAGAAGGAAAATAGCAATGAGAAATAGCATTGCAGTAGAGAGTTAGAAAGAAGAGCTTAGTAAAAAAGGTTGGGCAATACAGGTTTAGGGAATTGATCAATTCAGGGAGTAGTTCCTTGGTAGCTTTGACTCTGTATGGCCATAGCATACAGGTGATCATGAACCAAAGATGTAAGTCCAAAACTTAGTAGTTCTGAAGTAGCTTAAAGTGGCAATGACAAAATACATCATCATGCTTTAGACCATATTAGAATCCTCCAAAAATATGGCGATAATCTTGAGATTAAAAAAAGAGTTCCGGGCTGGAGAGATGGCTTAGCGGTTAAGGCGCCTGCCTGCTAAGCCTAAGAATGCGGGTTCCAATCTCCAGGTTCCACGTTTAACCAGATGCAAAGTGACACAAGGGCACAATGTTGCAGTTGGCCACAAGGGGCAATTCATTCACAGCGGCTGAGAAGCTGCTGGCACGTTCATTCTTTCTGCCCCTCCCTCTCTCTCTGTCTCTCTCTCAAAAAAAAAAAAAAAAAAAAAGTTCCAAGAAGAATTTAGAATGTAGAATGTATGTTGAGTTCTTCAACTAGAATGAGATCTCAATTTGGATACTTTGGAAATGGTCTACTGTAGGTTTCTTTGAAGGTTTATAGGTGGAAGAGGCAGGCATGCTACAAGGGAAACTATAAAATAGACTACATAGTAAATAAAAATGAAAAAAATTAAAGCTCAGAAAACTGAGAGAACAAAGGCTAAAATAATAAATAAATGATGGTTAGTTCCACATCAGTTAGGCAGTGAATGGAGGAATAAGATATTGTTATATGACTTTTCCTAAGAAGACACGAGCAAATGTCTATTCACTCCAGATAGGGGCCCAATGACAGACCAAAGAAACAATTCTACCAAACTTTAGGAGCATGGATGACTTAAAGACAGCTACATCACCAAAAGCCCACCCCTGCAGGGCAATGACCTGTATCATCCGCATCAGTAGAGCTCCCGGTCTGACTTGTACACAGCGCCTCTGAAAGGTGTTCCTTAAACCAGAGATTGTCCTGCTTGTATAACCTTTGGAGAGGGGCCTTTTTCTGAGCTCCCTGACGTAGGTGTGTCTCTCTTCATTCTCTATGTGTGAATGCTTGAATTCATAAAAAATAGCTACTCAACAAATATAAGAAAAACAACAATGGCTGCGAGTCCAATAAATGGATGTTAAGAACAGAGCTGAAAACATCAGTGGAAGTAGGGAAAACATTGAAATATAAGTGACATTTTTAAGGTTTAACTGATGGGATTAAGGCACTAACTGACTTTAGAGAGAGAACAGGACTAATGGAGGTATTAAGGTCAGTTCCTCTAAAGAATGTACAGAGAAGTTATTGCCACTGGATAAAATGTGATAACCGCTTTAGCAGAAACTTCAATTTCTTACTCATTTGTTGGAATCAGTTCTGGTGAAGAACGCTTCTTTTTAGATCACAGTTTGTAGAATGATGACCATTAGGCTAAGTGCACTGTCCTTCAGCAGGCTGTGTTTGCTGGACTGTTTGGGCAGTTCTTTCTTTTTGTGTACTGGAAATCAAGGGTGAACATTGTCAGTGCTTTAACTCTACACAGCCCCCTCCCCCATCCAAATTTTGGCAATAGTTTTAAGATTAACAACATTTGCCTGTCATACTTCAAGGAACATTGAAAAAGAGGAGGTGGCAAGATTTTAAGAGCCACAGAGTGGGTGGGAATACCCTGAGGCACAATCTCCCCACTTTCCCATTGGGACTGTATGAGGCCGTGATGACCCCACAGTAAATTTCATAACCCCAGGTCCCCAGGGAAACTGGAACAGGGAAGAGGGAATAAAAGTGCATAATGTGTTGAAAAATAAGTAAATTTTAAAAAATAAAACAAAATATTTTTTCCACATATGTAAACCATATAATAACTCATAATAGTCCATATTTCTACATTTCTGTTTAAAACCAAAAAGCTCAGCTTCACTGTAGTACTGCAAGCTTCTTCCCCTAGAAGAGCGGGTGATTTCCAGTTCACCACAATCCTCCTCACTCTCTGAGGTCTCACCCCTCTGCTTCCTTCATCACCCGACTAGCTCCACAGCCTTCTAATAAACCCTGTCACCTCAGAAAGCCCAAGCTATCAGAGAACATAAAATGGGTCTCCAAACCAGAGCATGAATGATATGCAATAAACAAATGGAAAGCTGACTGAGTCTTAATGAGCCTGTCATTTAATGTAAGTGATATTTCAAAGAAAGAGCAAGACCTGTCAGGACTGAGTCACAGGAAAACAAAAAGAAACTTGAACTAAGAAAACATAAGGATTTTGCAGAGAAGTACTGAATACTACTACTATTGAGAAACAAGGCTGAGTAGACTTTTGTAGTTCTATTTTTGACTAAGTTGATTTTTAAATTCTGGACTTTAAAGTTAAATTGTTAATTTACTTGAAATAATTCTTATTTATTAGTAGTAATAATGCATAGCTCTCCCCTACAGGTTGTAATCATCAAATCACTTACATAACTTGTCTCTTCAGGTTTTCTTTTCAGATCACCCATTGGTTGCCACACCCATACTTAAAAGCTATTCCCCTCTTGGGCTGATTTCCTCTGTTATTAGAAAGAAGTGTGTTAGAGAGCAAGTTCATTTTATCACTGTAAGTGCACTGTGGTGACATTCTTCTCCAATTTCTGAAAAGCCTAAACCATTTTGCACCCCGCTTGACCCAACAGCTGTAGCTCTTCTGCTCTCACTCCCTAATTTGTTTGCATTTGGCTTATATCCCCAGCTCTTTGGAGTGCTGGTAATTTGACTTGTCTGGGAGGCTTAGGGGCTGTAAAAGAGCTGGACCTTCTCACATTTCAGCACAAGGAGACAAGGCTCCAGCTCCAATTTGGAACTGCAAAGACTCAAATGGAGCATGGGAGCTTAGAGACATCAAGAACAGCCTGCCAGCTTGAAGACTCTTCTCCAAAGCCACACACCATATGTTTGGCTCCTAATGGAGGACCACATAGGCCAAGATGTTACAGAGGATTCAAATGGACTTCTGTTAACATATGTGCTTGGCGTATGACCAGTGAAATGTTGGTAGTTAGAACTTCAGAATCCTTATTCTAATGTAACTGGAATATTCCCTTTCTTTTAGAATCCCTTCAGCTGTCTGACAAATTAAACATTAAAAAAAAAATCACAAAATATATGTGAATGCTTGTTTTTTTTTAATTTTATTTATTTACTTATTTGAGAGAGAGAAAGAAGGAGAGAGAGAGAGAGAATGGCATACTGGGGTCTCCAGCCACTGCAAACAAATTCCACATGCATGTACCCCCTTGTGCATCTGGATTATGTAGGTCCTGGAGAGTCAAACTGGGATCCTTTGGCTTTGAAGGCAAATGCTTTAACCACTAAGCCATCTCTCCAGCCCCTGCATTACGTCGGTCCTGGAGAGTCGAACCAGGATCCTTTGGCTTTGTAGGCAAATGCCTTAACTGCTAAGCCATCTCTCCTGCCCCTGCATGTTTTGTTTTGTTTTGTTTTGTTTTGTTTTGTTTTTAAATGGAAAAGAAATAATAGTAAAAATATCCTAATTGAAATCAATGTTTAAGAGCTATAGAAAAGAAACAAGCCCAGATACTTTTAAATGACAGGGAATATAGTAATTGTAAAATTGTTAGAGACAGAGAAATGATTATTTAGACATGTTGGGAAAACTAATGATCACTTGTTATTTGTCAACAGCTGAGAATGAATTTAGTACAGTAAGTGCTGAGCACATGGAGAAATGTACATCCATGCCTTCTCTAAGCTGATGTAATTCAATACTGCATTGCGATCTGAGGTTATGCTCTGCCATGTTCATTCTCCCATGTATGTGTATTTTGAAGGCTTGATCCTCCACATAGCAGTGTTAAGAAGGTGAGATCTTTAAAGGGTAGGACATAATGGGAGGTGAGTAGGTCATGGAGGCACTGTCTATAGAAGGACTTAATGTAGCTCTTATGAGGCTCCAGTTAGTTCTTACCACTGTAAGTCAAACTAACCTTTTTGTCCATAAAAACAATACAAGAAGAAAAGTGATCCCTTCTCGCTCTCTGGCTTCCTGTCTGGGCATACAGTAGGAAGTCATACCATGAGAGATCTTCTATGAGGTCCTCATCAGAAGTCAAATGAGGCTTCCTGATTTGGGACTACCCAGCCTCCAGTACTGTCAGAAATAAACCTCTGCTGTCTATAAGCTATCTCATTTATGATAATTTTGTTATAGCAGCCCAATAGTACTAAGACAAGTTATAGCCCACTTGTTGGGGTCTAGAGATATCTAAATCACTTAAATGTCTTCTGTTTCAATTGATGTATCCAACTTAGAGCCATAGATAAGCCTAGACAAAAACTTCATGGTTAGTATTAAGGCTATTCCTTTGCAGGTTTTATACAAAAAACACTCACAGTAATGAGGAAAAAAAATCACTGTTATTAAATGATTGTACTTAATTAAAGATGCATTAAACCTTTCAAAAAACTCAGCTGAAAGTTTGTGACTCTAAAAAATCAGGAACTTCCATTTATATGACTTCTAAACCTTCAAGACACTACATTTTTTTTTCCTTTTTCCAACTTCTGGAAATAAAACTATTTATATCTCAGAGATATAAACTTCTTCAGAAAGCTATCATGTTTACCTCTACAAAATGTGTTTTGATGTTAGTTTCCCAGTGACTGAAAACATAAACCATAAATGGTCATTATCATTCACTGTGAACTTAAACATTAATATTTTCCCCTCAAAGTCAAGTCATGATTCCCAGGAAGAAGGAGACTGGAGTTACATCAACCATGAAATATGTGTTTGGAAGAGTGGCTTGATGCACAGGACTTTATCCTGGGAGCTAAAGAGATATTTTTGTTTAGTTTTAGCACTTCAAGAGAAAAGGTCCATAATTTGAAATGTGTATGCTCTGAAAATACTATTTGCAGAATTTGTATGAACCTACAATAAACAAATAAAACCATACAGAACTTCTCAGCATGACAGGAGCCAATAGAAATCCAGATGTTCCTTCCTCTTTATCATCTTGGATTGCTACCAAAGATGAGAAAGTAGCACTCATGGCTGTTGACACACACAACATGAAGAGGAAGTGCTGGCTGGGAAACAGCAAGAATTCCTCAACAATCTTCAACAGATGGCCACAGAACCTCAGAATCAGACAGTGTTCTCCATGAGGGCCAGAGACACCAGGCATAGTCAAAGTACCTGATTATTTACATTATCAAGACAGAACACATAGTCAAACCAACGTTATTATCAATTTGACTGAAATTTCAGATTTTAAAATAAACACTGAACAGATATGGTATCTGATTCTACAAAATCAACAACAACAAAAGGAACATAAAAAGAGTCTGTTTAGAAAGCCAAATCCTCACATATCAGAAGTGTGACAGTATGCAGTGTGAATGTCTGGACACAAATTACAATCTTGCCAGTTACCATGGTCTTTCTGTATCACAGTTAGGCAAAAGCACCAACTTATGGAAGTATGATTTCCTTTCTCATTTTGTTTTCTGTTCTCAAAAGTGGAATTAAATAAAGATATATGTGAAAGAGAAATTGCACATTAATTACAGAGAGCCACTATACAACAACACTATACAAAATTCTTTACCCAATGGTGGAAAGACAGAGATATGAGGAGTCCCCCAAAGGCAAATTTCCATAGTCTCTAAGGAAAAGGATTAGTGAAATGGGGTGGGGGAGAAATGGGGAAACAGAAAAGTAAAACATGTAAGAAAAACATAAACAATGTGAAAGCTATGGGTAACCAACTGTTTTTACCTTCAGAGACAACTAAAATATCTATAGGAAAAGCAAAGGGATTTTCTCTCTCTCTCTCTCTTTTTTTATTGAAACCAATTTCCAAGTTAAAATGAAACAGCTGTAGATTTTTAAAGGATCAATAATGTGTGCATCAGTGAGAAGGCAAGTCTTTGAAAATTACGAATATAAGCACATAAAACAATAATAATAATCCAAAACATAGGAAAAGGAAATCTTTATTACTTTATATTTTATATTAAGATGTAAGACAAATATGGAATAAATTAGTTAAATATTATGATGCACATATTCAAAAAGATATGATAATAGCAATTTGTAAAATGCCATTGTCTCATTTAAAATGTATTTATTTGAAAGAGAGATAAAGGAAAGAGACACAGAAAGGGAATGGACACTATAGGGACTCTTGCCACTACAAACGTAGTCCAGACACATGTGCCTCTTTGTACATCTGGCTCTTCATGGGTACTGGAGAATTGAACCCAGACCATCAGGCCTTGCAAGCAATAGCCTTTCACTGCTGAACCATCTCTCCATTACTATTGGTTCATTTTCTATATTCTTTTAATATGAAGCTCATTATTTCATTCTATTAGCATATACATGTCATGTAACTTAAAAAATAAAAGAATATTTAGAAAATATAAAGTTGTTATTACATTTAAGCTAATATTTCCTGTGGCTATTTTAATGAAAAATATCATTTTCTCAATAAGCTTACTATCTTTAAATTTCCCTAAGAGATGTACCATTATGCAGACCACAATTTTGACTAAAGTCGTGAATTTTTAGAAACTTTTTAAAAGTATACTGAGATACCAACTCTAGGAAAAATGAGTGACATTTTTTAAACATGCCTAAAAGGTAGTGTTATTTCAGATACACCATAAATACAATCTGAAAACAAATGAATAAAAAACTTGAACAATACAATTCATCGAAATCCATAAAGAAAATATGAATGTGTGGTAGTCCTTTTCAAGTTAATGAGTTGTCTGACTGTAGAGCTGATGGCTTCCATGCACATCAGCTCTTGGCAAGTTGATAACCAGGCATTTAATTACATCTCTAAAACCTGATGCTGTCAGCACACGGCAAAAACCACCCAAGAGTATGCAATTATTTCAATCAATTGTGTGATTTTGAGCGCACACCATGTCCTTAACATTCCTTACCACTTCCAGCTCTAAAGGAAATATGTAAAACAGAACTAAACAAAATAAAAGATATACATCTAAACTTTAAAAGTATACTAACCAGAAAAGGTTAACAAAACATCTGAAATAATTATCTATGTGAATAGTGTATTCTTAGATGATAATTTATAACAATGTTTTGAAAAATGTTATAGAACATTAGAAATGGGAAAAATAATAAATTTCAGAATGATCAAAAGCAATTATAGTTGGGCACACTCTGGAAGGAGGTATAAGATTACTTTGTTAAATGGTAAGGGAACAATCTTCCCCTACCTAAACTGATACGTATATTGTAAACATGGAGGGAATGGAAATATATACAAATTTAAGAAATAAGATCAAGACACCACCAAATGTGGGCGAGAAGAGGGTCTACACATATAAAATTCCCTATAAAATAATTATGGCCATCCCATCTATCTAGTTGTAACTTCTCTCTCCATTGGAGAATGTGCTTATATTTTTCAGATGGACAAAGAACCTGAAGGGAAGATCAGCCAATGACACTCACCAGGGCTGCAGCTGAAACCACAGAGTAATGTGGGGGAAGGGCAAGAGTGCAGTGTTCTTGGAGATCAGGACACCAGAAAAAGGCTGAAGGAGATAAACACAGAGAACATCCAACTCCTACTAAACCAGATATCCAGAGACACAGAGGCTCCCAAAACCTCATCACTGAAGTAGAACTATAATGATCCCAATGTGGCTCAGGGAAATTCGTGGACAGAAAGAATGTTAGAACCACAAATTGGGGCATTATGCACAGATACTTGGCCTATCCCCCATAACTCTTGACTACCCCCACAATGCATGACCCACATTCCCCACTGATGAGGGTCCCTTTGGAAGAGGGAGGACAGGGAGGAGGATAATGAAGTCACCATTATGAATGTAAAATTAGAATAATATAAATAAAAAAATAAATTATTTTAAAAAAGAAATAAGATGAACAGCATTTTGGATAGAACAAAACGTGGTGCAGATTGATAACATGCAGTTTGCAAAGCAAACAGGATTTGGATTTGATGTTCTGAGAACTAGGAGTCAGTAGTGACTTTTATCCATTGGACCAAGTGACTATGAGATAGTAAGCCTTAGAGGGGATAAAAGGAAGAGAAGAAATTAGTCAAGAAGGCCTTGGCCATCTAAATGAAGACATGATATAAATTAACATTATAAATTTAATATTACTAAAATTATAAATAAACCTGATTTATAAAAATCATCCACACAATGGTATAAGAAACCCATTAATTATTGGCTTGATGTAAGAAACCATTCTGTAAGCAATCGCAATATTGGGTTGATGGTGCTATTTCCAGGATCTAGAGTATAGTGATGAACATATCATTTCAAAGAAACGCTAATATGGTAGAAAATGAGCAATATGCGACCACAATCATGCTTTGATCATAATTTCACTGATTTTTAATGAGGGTTTGTTTTCTGTGTGTGCTGTTTGATTGTGTGCTTGCTTGATATTCTTTCTCTGCTCAAAAAGACAGTTTTCTCCATCTGGCTCATAAACTATTTTATTTTTAAGCAGAAGATGTTCCTTTTCTGTGACACTGAATTTTTTCTATGTGGTTTTATGGTATAGAATTATTTTAATTTTATTAGTGTTTCTATTGGAACTCATATTGACTAAATTGTTACTTTGAAATATACTTGGTATAGTATTAAAATTCATTGTTACATTCTCTTATTCTACTCCTTTTGATGTCCCTTTCAATTAAGTCACTGAGAAGTGGCCACTAAACAAATACTATTTATGTCCCCTTTATTGGCTCTAAAAGACCATATGAAAGTAAATATCTCTGAGCACACTTTAGTACAATTATGCACATGTATGTTCACTGTGGGCTTCAGCTAAATTACAGCATATGTTCAGTGGATCCTAAATGCTTTCAGAAGCCCAGAATGACAACAATCCAGAGAAAGGCCATTAAAAATGCTTCTAGCATATCATGTAGGCTTAATTAGAGATAGATTATCAATTGGAATCTCTTTCCCTCCCAATAGACAAATTGAGTGAACTATCATCCAAATGATCATTCATATGAAGTGATAGAAACTCATTTACATAAATAGATATCATTAGTATTATTTGATGCTCATATAGCATGTTTTATTTAATTTAAATATGGGTAGATAAATAATATACTAAAATTCAGTATCTAAGTACATCAAAACAAATTATCTTAACTAATTGTGCTTTAAAGATAAAATGCAGATATGGTAGCAGGAAGAGGTGGTATCTTATTTCTGACAGTGAATATAGAATGAAATATGTACATTTGAGCAATTATTAAATTTAAAGGATGATGCGTTCTTTCCTGTTAATTAAAGTGAATTGGGCTAGATCATCATGTCATTTGGTCTAAGATGCTGCTGCATATGCATATTTATTAAAGAACAGAAGAACAATTATATTGCTGATTAAATGGATGGGTTAAAAAAACTTTAGGAAAATTTGCCAGGCATGGTCGCGCATGCCTTTAATCCCAGCACTCAGGAGGCAGAGGTAGGAGGATTGCCATGAGTTCGAGGCCACCCTGAGACTACATAGTTAATTCCAGGTCAGCCTGGACCAGAGTGAGACCCTACCTTGCAAAAAAAAAAAAAAAAAAAAACTTTAAGAGATTAAAGAGATACTAAAGAAATCTCTGGTGACTTAAAGAAACTCATATTGCTTCATGGGTTTTGGTATTTTGTAGGTTGGACAATTAATTATAAAATCAACAGAAGTTCCAAAATTAGTTTATTCTGTATTGTATAATCCTCTATGGTATATGCTTTATGAATACTGGACTAGATATTTTACACAGGACTGTGAAATCTATTGAAACTTTGAAACTTTGGTGGTACTATGTGATTTCTACATGTGCACCTCTGAAGCAAGTCTGTCTAGTGTCCATAACCTGGCTCACTGCTCTTTGAATATTTGTCATGGAAAGCTATGTGTGAGAGTTAAACATATGTATCAAAGCTGAATATAGACAACTAAAACAATCTGAATCATTAGAATTTCATGAAATTATATTATACTGTGTATTATGATAATCTTAGATAATAGTTTTTCTATCAATTTTGGAATGATGTGCCCTTTAACTTATATTTTTGATTCAATTACTGTGTCCTTTTCTTTTATCTGTCTAGTTTAAAAAAATATATTGTATTTCATTTAATACGAATGTCATTTAAGTAAAGGGGCTTTATTGTTGAATAAGAAAGCACTGGGTTTTGCAACCTCAGGTGATACTCTCAGGTATATAATTCATGTCTGACCAGATGAGCTTAAATTCAGACTTATATGAGCTTCTATCTTCTTTCACCTGCTTCCCAGTGTGTGCCTTTTTTAATATTTATTTATTTATTAGAGACAAACAGAGGGAGAGAGATGGAGAGTGAGTATGGGCACGCCAGGGCCTCTAGCCCCTGAAAACAAACTCCAGATGCATGGGCCACCATGTGCATCTGGCTTACATGGGACCTGGAGAATCAAACCAGGGTCCTTGGGCTTTGCAGGCATGTGACTTAACCACTAAGCCATCTCTCCAGCCCCAGTGTGTGCCTTTTTAAGGGAATGCATGAACCCCAGAGAGAGCACAGATGATAGAACAAAGAAATTCCACCCTAGTCTAGCTTGGTGAACCAATGAGTATGTTGGGGCTACTTAAAGGAGTATGGATTATTTAACTATAGCCATTCACAAAAAGCCTACATCACTGTGTGTTAAAACTTAAGAATCATCTCTGGAGCTCCCTGGCCAACCTGTAGTCAACTCCTCCAATAAAGGGAATTGTCTCTGGAATCTCTCCTGCTTGTATAGTCTTGGAAAATGGCCTTCAAATCCTGTAAGTCTGAGCAACTTTCTGAGGCTTATGAGCCTCTCTTCTCTCTTCAGAAAAGGATGTTTCCATTCAGAGAAACATCTCAGCCCATAGAATGAATATACATAATCATATATATATATATATATATGTATGCACACACACATATATATAGAATATATAATATAAAAATATTATATATACTGCCAACTAGCAAATGAGACTATAGGCATGTGCCAACATGCCTGTGGGCAATGGTGATCAAACTCAGGTCATCATGCTTGCAAGAGATGCACTTTACCAACTGTGTTATCTCACCAACCTCTGTAATGCTTTGCTTAAATTAACTTTACCATGAAATAATTGTGTCTGAGTCTCACCCCTGAGTTTGTAATTATCTACTAATCCCATTGTATGGAAACTTGAAAAACACTTTTCTGTCATTGTTAACTAGGCAAAAACATCATTATATTGTCATGTAGTGTGGTGTGTACACTAAGAATACTTAGAGCACTTTATTATTATTACACATTAAATCAATAGAGAAAGAAAAAAGCCAACAAAACCTCAAAATTCTTCTATGACATTAGGGGAGATTCTCCTCATATACACTGTGAAACAACTTGGCTAAAAAATAAGTGAAAAACTTACTCCATTGCTATAAAACACATTTTGATTTTCAAGTGCAACCATTTTAATGAAACAAAAAATAAAAGATAATTATGAATAAAGCTCTACTTCAGAGCAGTATAAATGTTGATCTATTAAATATGTATTATGAATCTGAAGTTATAGTCCCCAAAGTGACCATAAGCCAGCTGTCAGGTAAATATGTAGGAGCCTGTGACATTTTACATAATGCTATGCTATGTGCCATAAAACAAAATAATGTTGCTTACTACTGGCTTTTTGAGTTGTTTTAGTTTGAAAGTTTAAAGTTTATACCAACACGATGTGAATTTATTTGTTTGAATGATAATGTAATGCTTACATTTTGTTGTGGACTCATAATTCCTTGGCATTAAACTTTGGACCAATGAGAAAGAGCAGACAAAAAAGAAGAGTTCATATGTTCTTAGTAAGTTTTTACTGAAATTAGTATTTTTATTATTCCCTGGTAGTCCATAAAAAGAAAATTTAAATTCATTTTTATAACAGGGCATCTATAATATGCAAACTATTATGCTAAGTATTACAGGAAATGAAAACAAGAATAAATCACAAGCGAAGTTGCTTTTAGAAATAATATCATGGGAGATGGCCAATCATAAGCTGAATAGAATGGTTACATGCCTACTATGGTTTGAATGAATAAGGCCATTACATGTCTACTGTTGTTTGAATGACTAGGATGATTATATACCTCTGCAGCTTAAAGTGATTCATCCTCACCAAAACTCATATTGCCACAAAATTCCTTAATGTAACTGGGGTCATTTAGAGATGATGATTAGCTCTTTAAGAGAAATTACTAGCATCCTCATGGGTGTGAGTTAGGTCTCCATGTAGTACATTCTCCTTTGCAGAACTGGATTCATTATGGTGAAACCTGGTAGCTCTCTTTCTTACTTCTTTACTATGTTATTTCTCTTGTTTTTTTCTCTCTCCTTCTCTTTCTCTGTCTCTTTCTCTCCCTCTCTGTCTTCTCTCACACACACACACACACACACACACACACACACACACACACACACACTGCAATGTGGTGCAATCTTCATCAATATAAGACCTGGCATGATACCTTCACTATATGTTAAGCCAGCACCATGCTCTTGAACCTCCAGTCTAGGAAAATGAAGTGCCTACTCTCAAGCGTTTTGTTGGAGCATCACAAAACATATTAAGACAATGACTTAAACAAGGGAGCCTTGGAGAAGGGCCAAAGGAAAATGAAAAGGAGGGAATGATTACATCTACCTGGGGGAACAGAAAAAGCTATATTCAGAAGGTTAGTTGGTATTTGTCATAAGAGTCAGTAAAATTTCAATATGGGCCTTCTATCTTGATAAATGATATTTTAGCACATCACAAATATATTAGCACATTTCAAAATTTATTATCTGTATAATGAAACTATTGATTACAAGTACAAGTTTGTCTCTGCATCATATGTCAATGAAAACATGAGGAAACTAACATCTTAACGCAGGTGCTTTAGTTTAACATCCTGGAGAACTGTGAATAAACCCCATAAGAGACCTATGTATCTTTCCCACAAGCACTTACTTTTCCCTCACACATACATATATATTCATAATTATATCATCACCTGTCTATATCTATCTATCTATGAATCATCTGTCTATCTATCTATCATCTGTCTATCATCTATCTATCTATCATCTATCTAACATCTATCACCTACCTACCTATATGTATTTGAAATAAGCTGTAAGTTCTGTTAAAGACAGAACAGATGCCTGTCAGTTCATCTCTCCCTCCCTCTCACTCTCTCTCTCTCTCTCACACACAAAAACACTCTCATACACACACAAACACACATACACATGCATACACTCACAAGCAAACATATATTTATGAAGTTCCTAGGTAAGTCTGCTTTCCATTAGAAAAATTAATCCCTAAGAGTATCAATATAAAAAAGGAAAGCTATGTTTTGGGTAATAATCATGGAGATTCCAATCCATGGTCACTTGACCATGCACCACACTAGTGAACTATTAGGCTGATGGTAAGGCAACACATGATGCCAGGGAGTACAGTAGCAGGAGTTACTTACCTCATGGTAGACAGAAAGAAGGAGAAAGCAGAGGACCCATGTCTGTGTTTTACAGTCTTCTTTGAAGGTACACATTAAATGATCCTGCAAGGAGGGGAGTAGATTCCAGAAAAAAAGTGTGGCCCTCCTTATAACATAGTACCAAATTCAGAGATTCAGAGCTCAAAAGAGATGAGCATCTTTAAGAGGAATAGTTTGAACTGTTTTTTTCATTCCAAATGCAGACAGTTCCAGGAAATATTAGTGCTGAATCTATTCCAGTGGAGTTGGGAAGGAAGTTTGGATCTCTTAGTTAAGATATTAAAAATGCTTTAATATTTATCACCATTGGTGGTATCTAAGGTAGCGTAGAAAGGAAAGCATTTGCAAAAGTAAAAAAAAAAAAATACATAATCTTGAAAAAATGACATAAATATGCTGTTATGAAAATTATGAGTTGGAAGAGAAATAAGATAAAGAAAGTGAGATAACACAAGGAAATCATTAAGACTTTACAAGTGATAGTAAGGATATTGAATATAAGTCTAAGTTATACAAAGCAAAACTGAAGAATACAAGTAAAAGCATGTAATGCAGTATTTGGGATATTTTATACAATTATTTCCAAAATTGACACAACAAGAAAAAGATAACTAAGAATAGAGAATTTCTGAGAATGACTCATCACAACATTGTATTAACAGTCATTTGCAGACTATCATGTTTCACAATAGGAATATAAATTATTTTCAGACACATGCAGTAATTATGATTAAATTGAAAAATAAAAAAAGAATGTATTAAAACAAATTATTCACAATTAAAAAATTGGGAAGGATAGATAGATGTTAAAAACTTAAGAAAATATGATTAGGGCTGGAGAGGTGGCTTAGTGGTTAAAGCACTTGCTGGCAAAGCCTAAAGACTCAGGTTCAATTCTCCAGTACCCAAGTAAGCCAGATACACAAGGTGGTGCCTGGGCTTGGAGTTCCTCTGCAGTGGTTGGAAGACCTGGCAGCCCATTAATTCACTTCCTCTCTTTCCCTCCTCTCTCTATTTCTCTTTCTGTATCTTTTCCTCTCTAATAAATAGGATAAAATAAAATATTATTAAAAGAAAATGTGATTAAACCGAGGTATATAAGAAAGTTCCAAAGTATCTGTATTGATTTACTTTCCAAGAGAAGCAATTTTGGGCTTATAAACCTGAGTAGTAAATAAGTAAGTTTTCATCATATCTTCATAGTTTTCTACAAGAATAAATATTTAATAATTAGAGAGGAAGATCTTGGAAATCAGTGGAGCTGGTTTGCATGAGTAAAAGGTAAAGAGAGGAAGGGAGACTTCCAGAAAAGCATGGTTATGAAGATGAAAGAACAGCATGTTCAAAATGTATCTTTAACGAAGTGAGATGACAAGTAAGATAATTAGATAATGATGCACATGTTTATATAGACAAGCATGAATAATTAAACTGTAGATGAAAGTGATCTGTGGAGAGATGTTTAAGGTATAGATAAAGGTAAAGGCAAAATTTCAATGCATGGTAGAATGAATGCACAGTAAGGCAAAGAAGAGCAGTAGTGTCATAGCATTGGGTTAGTTTGAGGAAAATAACTATTTTTAATATCTGTTGTGGAGACAATGAAAGAGATAAGGTATAATGGGTTATTTATATAAGAAATAATCTTCCAGAAACTTTGAAGAACCTCTTGAATTTGGGTAGCATGACTTCAGAAAGTTGCACACTCTACACTGTTATTTTCCCTGGTAGTTTAATAACCTGGACTTTGGATTGGGAAGGTGATAGTTTAAAAGTTGTGTGCACCCATTTGTTAGGTAGGGTATATGGAAGATAAAGGAGATGAATAATGAGCTAAAGAAAATCAAGGAATTTAATTATAATGGTACCATATGTAGATTGTGAGAATATAGCAGTTCTCCCTCTTAGAGTCTTCTTCCTCATATCCAATGTGCATTGCTTTAATAATTTTGTTAATGAACTATTCACAGAAGAGTCATAACTGAGATAAATAATAATGTCATCTATTATTTTTGTATCTGTGTCAATACAAATATTTCTTTGCACTACTCTGAAATAATACATTATATTTAGAAAGGTCCTATCAGTATGTTGCTCTATTAATCATGAGACCCAATAGCATACTACTAATATTGTCAGTAAGGATTTTTTTTTTCTCAAAAGTGTCAAATTATTGCCTGCAAAAAGTAGTCAAGGCATATAATTTATAGTAAAATTGATATAACAACATCTCTCTATTTATTTCCACTGATATTTCTTAACAAAGTGTACTTCTCTGTTATTTTATGACTATGCTAGTGTTCTTTGTCTTAGACATTATGGTAAAACTTATAATTTACTTTCAGGCATTCTTATATTTACTTTAGTCTCCTATAAGCAGCATAGAGCTGATTTTCTTATTCTTTTCTCTTATAATTATTTTTGGTTTTTATTCTGATATTTTCTTAGGTCATGGAATTGTGACACTTAGGCAAATTATAGTTAATATAATAAATGCAATTATACTTAAACTTAACATCTAAAATTTACATGGAATGTGTTTTTATTATTTTTCTCATTGTCTTGTTCTGTATTCTTTACTCTTTGCTTCTCTGGTAGTTTATTGTTAAAATACATTTTATTAACACTTTAATATTATAATTTTATCATTTAAGGGTCACAACATTTAAATTTATTACACACTACTTTCATTCTGAACAATGAAAGGATATTTCAAACCTGTACCCCCACTTATTCTATTCTTTAACACTTTGTTTCCTTTTAAAAGTCTACAAACATTTCAAATCCCTCCTAGCTAACACCATTGGGGTTAGTAACTTTTCTCTTTGCTATAAGCAAATGCCTGGCAGAAGTTAACGAGGAAGGATTGATTTTAATGTAGTTCAGAGAGCACAGTCCATCATGGAGGTAAGGTATGGCAGTGTGGATGGCTCCTGTCCAGGATGGTGGTAACATGAGGAGGTGGGTTAACATTACTGAGGCAGGCTCGAATCAGAGCTTTTTCCACAGAGAGCCAATGGAAACTACAAAGGGTTATTCAGCTTCAGGTCATGTGACTCATCAACTCACTTCCTCCACCTAGACCTCATCTCCCAAAGGTTCCACAGCTTCCCTAAACCAGTGCCATCAACTGGGATAAAGTGTTTAGACACATTTCACATCCGAACAATTAATGCATCAGATACCTTCCAACACTAAGCATCCTTAAGCAGGCTCCTAGCGGCTTTACCTTCCTCTACAAGCCTGCCATGCCTGATCCTCAAGAGAGGCGGACATGCTCGGAGTTACCATTCAACCACTGTGGGCTTGAAGTGACTTTAATCTCTGGGGTAACTCTGATGTGAAATCTGCAGTGTCTAAAAGGACAGAGCCATATCTTTGAAGGTAGTAAGTCTTTTATCCTCCTATTAAATTTATCAGTCTTTGTTTTCAGGAGCTTGTACTGCTTGATGTCTATCTGTGTTTTTCCATCTTTTAGGGTTTAGGATTACAATGTCCCCAACAGTATCATGTGTTGTGCAATTGATCCCTAGGATGATGGTGTTTTGGGATGCTGTGGAACCTTTAGCAAGTAGGACTAGGAATTGATTCCCTGGGAGTCAGCAGACCTTGAGGTTCATAGCTCGGACTCACTTCCTTCCAGTCTCTGTGTATTCTCCATAGTGATCCCAGGAGGGTAGGCGACCCAGCCATATAAGTCAGCTCTCATAGACCCACTTGCCACCAAGTGGTAATACCTGCCAAAATGGCCTATCTCTCTACAGACGATGAACAGAAATCAGTTTCTGCTCCCTTAAGTTGCTACTTGTCAGATATATGGTCACAGTAAGAGGGAATTAACAGACGTGGTGTGTGTTCAGACATTTTTCATCTTTTTGTTTGATTTCATAATCATCCAATTGAGGGCACTTCTGGTTCATCTTGTCATTTACTACATTTTTTTCTGCTATATGCTGTTAATTCTTGTTTTTCTCAGTGTATTTTTTTTTGATGATGTAGTTGATTATTTCCATAGCAAACAATAGTATTTGCTTCTCAGTTTTAAACCTTTTAATTATAAATTTAAAAATCCAAATTTAGTACCCCAATATTTCTCTATCTTAGGGATTGTATACATATTTAATTGTTTTGCATGTGTCTTATTTCTTGGCACAAGAAAAGGATATTGGGGGGCTGGAGAAATGGCTTAGCGGTTAAGGCGTTTGCCTGAGAAACCAAAGGATCCCGGTTCGATTCTCCAGCACCCACGTAAGCCAGATGCACAAGGGGCATATGCACCTGGAGTTCGTTTGCAGTGGCTAGAGGCCCTGGCATGCCCATTCTCTCTCTGTCTGCCTCTCTTCTCTCTGTCTCTCTTTCTCTGCTTGCAAATAAATAAATAAATTTAAAAAAAAAAAAAAAGAAAAGGATATTGGGTTATTATTATGCAGAGTTCATAATGAATTTTTTTGACTGTGACAACCCAATTTTCATATAAGTAGCATATCAGGCAGGGCAGCAGGAAGAAAAAAACTGTGGCTGGTTGCATTGGCCATAAGCATCCCATATCTGAAGTTCTGCTGAAGGATATATTCATGTATACTTTAGAACTTTGATATATATTTATTAAATCATGGAAAATGTTTTAGCATGATAATCTCCATGTGTTTATATGTAGATTAAATTATTACAGATAAATTAGCCCATCTACTGCTGGAAGGTGCTACATGAGCTACTGGGGGAAAGTGGTCAATATCTGTCCAATCAACTCAAAGTCTAAGTAACTCAGAAGCAAACAACCTTATGTGATGCTCACACAAGTGTAATTGTGGCACACAGCCATGGTGGGTAACCATCTGCTCTTGGATTGGCTGACAGATCCACTCAGTGGAAAGGAAACCATATCTGGAACTGGGAAACAAGTCAGAATCATATCCAGATAATGAGTCTGCTTTCCATTGTTAAGCTCCCACTAACCTTAGACTATAAGAGGGTCTACACCATTTTAATTCTTTCTAAACTAATGGTTAATGGTTATCTTATTTAACCGGTGCTCTCCACCCCAGGCCTAGCTGAAACCACAGAAGAATTGGGGAAATGAGCAAGAGTACTACTTTCTTAGTGAATCTGATATCAGCATAAGGGTGATGGAGACAGACACTGAGGACATTCAACACCTACCAAACCAGAGATCCAGAGGCTCCTAAGTGCCCATCACTGAAATAGATTTAAAATGCTCCCAGCATAGCTCAGGGTATTTTGCAGAAGAGGGTGTGGAAAGATTGTTAGAGCCAAAAGTTGGGACATTTTGCACAGAGACATTGCCCCCCATAATACATGAACCACAATCCCCATATGGGGTTGACCTGCATCCCCAACGAGGAAGATCTCTTCAGAAAATGGGAAGGGTCAGGGAGAAGAGAAAGGATGGTACCAACATGTGCTGCTTACACACAAAATATGTCCATATGTAATAAATAAATAAACAAATTAAAAATATTACAGATACCACTGCAGGCACCTTAATCTCACTCCAGGCCTGCATCAGTGGATATCTGGAAAGTATCATTCAATCAGTGATTGCTTTTCTTAGATGAGTCTAAGGATCAGTGTTGCTTTTATGAAATAAGTTGTAAAAAATATCTAGAAAAATGGTGAATATTTAGATATATATTATATATAATACAAATATATGTATTGGTTTAATAGTATGTGTATATAATATACATGTATAAATGCATCTCTGTTATTTTATGATTTTGCAATACAATATGTAGAAATATATATCCTCTGGATAGATCTGAAAAACATCTACTATCATATATTTTGCACATGGCATTTCCACTTATAAATATTGCATTAGCTTTTCTTATCTCTGACAAAATACTAAACATAAATAATTGAAGGAAGGGAGGGCTTAATTTGGCTCACAATTTCAAAGATTCCTGTGCATCATGGAAGAGAGGTTGTGAAGAACAGAGAGCTTCACATAATGGCAGCCAGGAAGCAAAGAGAATGGGAGAAAATGTCTGTGCTCTGGATTTTTCCATCTCTTTTCCCAGCCTATCAGGTGGTTCCTCCCATATTTTGGAAAGGTCTTCTCAACTTAGTTAATCTTCTTTTGAAACACCTTTCCAAAAACATTCAGTTCATCTTCTAGACATCTACAAATTCAATTGTGTTGACAATCATGACTAATCCTTACAAATATATGATAAAATTTATTGATGAAATTGTTCAGTTTAAAAAGTACATAAAATATCCTAATATTTTTTCAGAAATGTTTTACAAGACAATATTATAAAGTACTTTGAGCCAGAAATGTTAAAATTGGAGGTTAAAAAAGAGTTGGTATAAAGACAATTATTCATATTAAAAAGGAAGATATGTAAGGAAAGAAGTGAATATCTTCATAAACTTGAAGACAATAGCTATTGCCTCAGACCCCCACCTGAACGTCATGTACATGTCTCTTTATGAATAGCATTTACTTAATAGAACAAAAATGATTATCGAATTGTAGTGTAGACTTTGAAAAGACCTATACTCTGCAAAGAACAAGTTTCAAACACTATAGACTCAGCTTAAATAATTGAAATTTATTCTGTTAAGGTTGGGTAGTCCAGAATCAAGCACTTAGTTGATAAACTTAGGCCCCCCCTTCTGGTGTGGAGAGGGCTACTTGTGGGCTGTACAATATCCTTCTTGTGCAACTACTAGGCTCACCATGAGTAGTTCACTAATGACCATATACTCTGTGCTTCTGGAAAGTTCCTCTAAGAAGTACCACAATGGAAGAAGTGATAACTTACTATGCATTTTGTTGAAAAAAAAAAGTGTGTTGAAAAAAAAAACAAGTGTGTTTTCTGCTTACAGAACAGAACCTTTCCTGAAATGTGTGCAATGTCAAAGACATGGAAAGATTCACTTTACAAGAAAACCTAAGTGGACAAAGATAAAATTATTTTCCAGACTCCAGACCAATAATCAAAATGCCTGCTGTTACTGTAAAATTAACCTTTATAAATAAAAATATCTTGCTGCAAATCCTACAAGGTGTCCTTCTTCATATACAAATATATCTATATATTTAAAATGAAAAATAAAATTAAAAGAAGTTAAACTAAGCCTCCACATGAGCATAATCCTGGAAAATGGATTCTTTTAAAGGGGCAACATTGGAAAATAAACAAGGCAGCTTTTAAAGGGGCAACATTGGAAACAAGGCATTCAGGAAAGGAAGATTTCAGGGACTTGTATCCTTGGGACAACAAAATCCCTAATGGAACCCAAGGTGAGGGGATATAAGAGTATGTCAGATATATAGATGACAGATAGATATGATGAT
Source organism: Orientallactaga sibirica (assembly GCA_036365145.1). NCBI lineage: Eukaryota > Metazoa > Chordata > Mammalia > Rodentia > Dipodidae > Orientallactaga > Orientallactaga sibirica. The sequence goes on along the minus strand of JAEOAD010000043.1, from coordinate 3,208,192 downwards.
AGATAGGTGATAGATAGATAGATAGATAGATAGATAGATAGATAGATAGATAGATAGATAGATAGATAGATAGATAATAGATAATTTTAAAAAAAAACTCAAAGGATGTAAGCATAGCATTCTGCTTGTACATATTTCTCTGGGGTTTTAGCACATACAATGTGTACAAAAGACAAGATCTAAAAATGAAGCAGAAATTCCTGATGGAAAATCTGAAAAGGTTAAACAGAGTAACAGTGTTTCCACAGTCTCCAGTGGAGACAGCCCTGGACCTCAAGGATCAATGGCAAGAAGGGAATATTGTAATCATCATCAGTTCTCAGTTGAGACACCCAACATGTTAAAGGCTTAGGCATAAACCACTTACAAAGAGACCATTTGAAAGCAGTGTCTGTGTTTTATGTACTACCTGTGTCTATAGAAAACATTAGAGCACCAACATCGCTCTTCCTTCCTATGGAACTAACATAGGAGTCATTTTTTAAACTTTTCTTCTAACAGTGTAATTGTTATTGCTCTATTTCACACAGGTCTCTCATGTCCATTAGTCCCTTCAATAACTCATAGTTAATTTATCACAACCATGTTTATGCTCTTTCTAGGTATTCAAAACACTCAAAACACTCTGAGCATAATATCAAAACCATGTCAAATGCATTAAATAATTCATCCAACTTTTGTTCAACAAATACTCCCAACTGCCATACTCATCAATAAACTTCTACATACACTTTATATGATTGTCTTCAGCATCTATAGGACAATGCTTTATACAAATATGAGATTTTATGTCTTTGAACAATTGAGTATAATAGTAGCTTTATCTTAATCACTGTTCAAATATTACATATTCTACATAAAGCAATATTACAAAGGTGGAAAAGTGTTTGTTGGTTAATGAAATAAAACACACCCATTTAAACTATGCTAACTTTACCCTCCATTAGAGAATCTGTTCTTCTCTTTCAGAAGTTAGTGAGATAAACTAACTACCTTTGTACCTCAGTAAAGCCACATCTAAAACCACAGAGGAATTGGGGAGATGAGCATGAGTACTGCTTCCATGCTGAACCTGATAATCAGTGCCAGGGAGTAGGAGACAGACCATGAGGACACTCAACATTTTATTTTATTTTATTTTATTTATTTATTTATTTATTTATTTATTTATTTATTTATTTATTTTGGTTTTCCATTTTTCGGTTTTTCAAGGTAGGGTCTCACTCTAGCCCAGGCTGACCTGGAATTCACTATGTAATCTCAGGGTGGCCTCGAACTCATGGTGATCTTCCTACCTTGGCCTCTCAAATGCTGGGATTAAAGTCGTGCACCACCACCCTGGCTTTATTTATTTGAGAGGGAATGAGAGAGAGAATGAGGCAGAGAGAGAAAGAGAAAATGGGCATGCCAGGGCCTCTAGTCACTGGAAATAAACTCCAAATGTATGTCCCACCTTGTGCATATGGCTTCACTTAGGAACTGGGAAATCAATCTTGGATCCTTAGGCTTTGTAGGCAAGTGTCTTAATGGCCAAGTCATTTCTCCAGTCCCCAAAACATGGTTTTCCTAGACTCATAATGACAGTCATGCACACATGAACTCTTCCTTAGAGGATATAAAATTTCTAATTCTACCACTAAACTTTAGTAGACATGAAATCTTTTTATATATTTTTCATTTCCACAAATGCTTATTAGCTAAACCTAACTTGTCCTTATGGAAATAAAGAATACATACATGAAATTATTCTTCCAGACACATTAATTTGATATAAAATTTGTTCACAAACTTCTTTCAGAGAATTTTAAAAAGACAATAAAACAATCCTGATAAGTTTAAAATATTTTTGTAAATTATATGTGATGTATTGGTATAGTTTGTGTGTTATATGTCTGTGATGGTTAAATTTTGTTAACAAGCTTGATCTGTTTAGGAAGTCACAGACATTCGTCTTGAGTGGGTCTCTGAGGTTGCTTCCAGGAAGGATTAAGTGAAAGGAGGTCCTTCCCCCAGGTGGTCCCTAGAGGGCTTTATCTGAGGAAGCTCAGGGAGAAAAGAAGTTCTTCACCCCACCTTGCTGCTGGTGGTGCTTGCTGCCTTCCAGCATGGACTGATGACCAGTGTGGACAGGCGACCAGCTCACACTGAAGCCTCCAGGCCTTCATTGTCAGATAGGGACTGATGTGGCACCCAGCCTCATGGACTGAACAGCTACTGGGTTCCTTGACTCTCAGGCCTGCAGGCTGCTATTGTTGGACTGCTGTAAACTAATCCAATAATTTCCCTTTAATACATTCTAACAGTTCTTTTCTTCTAGAAAACCCTGACTAATACACTGTATATGTATAGGCAGATGTACATGTCCTTCTCAGAGAAGAGAGAGCGAGAGCGAGAGAGAGAGAATATAAATTAATGAGAGAATTAGAATGGGCATACAAGTCCTCTTGCAGCTGCAAGCAAACTCCAGATGCATGTGCCACTTTATACATCTGGCTTTATGTGGTTACTAGGGAGTAAAACCCAGGCTGGAAGAGTTTGCAAGTAAATGCTTATGACTGTTGCGCTACTTCCTCAGCCCAAATGTATGGATCTTGAAACATGAAAGTAAGTAGCTTAGAAAGTTCACAGAAGCTGGGCATGGTGGTGCAGGCCTTTAATCCTAGCACTCCAAGGCAGATGTAGGAGGATTGTCATGAGCCACCCTGAGAGTACAGAATTAATTCCAAATCAGCCTGGGACCCTACCTCAAAATACCAAAAAAAAAAAAAAAAAAAAAAAAAAAAAAAAGGAAAAGTTCACAGAGTTGTTCTGTTAAGACACTCCTAAAAGCCATACTAGATCTTAAAAAAGTAAATATAATTCTGGTTATAATAAATGATAGTGGTATAAGGTTCGGTATTCTGATCTGGTGCAAGTTGGGTGGACTTCTACTAATGCAAGCTACATTATTCCACCCACCGTTTCATCATCAGCCATACTCAAGACAACACAAATCTCAGTTTAGTTTTGGTCACTTCAATAAGGCAGAGTGGGGTAGATGTCTTTTTGTGCTTAGCAATGTGCTTATTTATTTTTCTAGTTTATCTCCTTTGTTAAGTTGTCTAATGAGCATAAAATACTAGGTTTCATTATGGTGTTTTCAAACTATATTTGTTTTTTGTTGATTTTCCTTCCCCTCGTTTTTCTTCATCCACCTCCCCTACCTTGTACCCTTCCATCCCTTATATCCTCCCTTCAGTTTTCATATCAAATATCTTTTGTTTCTCTCCACCCCTTCCTCAAAACTGTATTAACTTTAAAAAAAAAAAAAAAAGAAAGAAAAAAATATCTTCAGTTGGTTTAGAGTAATCCAGGAAAATCATATGCATGGTTTTAACTGGTAATTTGCAGCAAATAAGAATCTGGCCAACATAATTGTCAAATCCTTACCATTGAGTTGGGGTTGCAATTACAAATATTTAAAAGGAGATATTTGAATTTTTATAAAAAATAAATAAATGAATATCTCACTACATCTTTATAACAAGTTACAATTAAAAGCCCTTATACTGTTGCATGAAAATATTTACTCATTTCAAAACTATTCCGTGCCCATTTGAAGGTGAATGGCACAGTTAACAAAAGTAGGCTACCCTAACACGACCATATGCTGTTCATTTATAAATAAAATAAAATTCAATGCAGTGAATTAGGAGTGTAGATCAACTTAAAAATGATCTCTAAATTAGGAAGAAAACCTTAAGAAAAAGCTTCATATCTGTCTTTCCCATTCTTTGTTTTGCTCTTTAAATAACCTTTATAGATTATTTAGTGCTTTTTTTATTTTTAGTTGCATTTCCTTGGGGGGGGGATACTAAGTACTTTCAACCACACAAATGTAGTGGAAACAAGAAGCTGAAAGAGGTACTGAAAATGAGTAATTTGGAAGCAGAGTAGATTTTGGAAAGCATCTGATGGGAAAGGTCTTGACAGATAGGAACTTCACTATATTTGACATTCAAACAAGCAGTCAATATTTAAAGAGAAGAGAAGTTCTTTTCCTTGTTTTTGAAATATTGATTTGATGAAAATGTAAGTTGTTAGGAAGGACTCCAGCTTCTTGAAGTTCAAATCTCTCTCCACAAACAAGGCACCGATTGCCTGTCTTATAGATAAAAGGCATAAATACATTAGAAATGAGAATAATTATCCAGAATTTTAGGCTCAATATAAATGGGCCAAAGCTTTATTGATGAGGGTATATCTTAGATGCAACATGGAAAATTATTGTAGAAAATACACAGATATAAACAAAACAAAATTTAAAATCCTTGATGATTTCCTCATTGATAGTATTATCGTTTGTTATTCTGCAACATGACTGACATATAAGTTGATATTTTGCATATAGATATTATTTTTGTCTTAAAAGAAACAATATTTTGTTCAGGCTTCATATAAAGAAGGGAAACTGATTTATAATTTGACTATGAAACTCAAGATTCATATTATTTCAAAGTAAAACAAATTATCTGTAGAAATCACTTACATTTTTATTAAGCAACTTATTTTTAAGCTTCTAGAATATTCCAAATGATTTAAGTAATGAAGACATAACACCTAAGAACTCGCTGCACTTTAAAATTCACATTTTTTTCCAGTGCGGCTGCTACACCTGTGTGTAATCAGAAGTTTTCAGTTTCTTTTTTAGAAATTTTTTCCATCCCTCCTCAAATATTCACATTCTCCAGGTGTTTGGACGGTTGGTTTGGTAGCAAAGTTATGAAATCTTAATGCTACTTTTTCCTTCTGTCATTTCAAACTAATTTCTTTACCTTTGTTCCAACAGCATTGTGGGTAAAGTGCTTGTTATGTTCTGAGGAAGCTAAGATATCTTCCATTGACTTGAAATATTTCTATACTTTCTTTGAAAAAAGAAAAGAATGAAAAGAAACAACTAGATCTCAATTGTGTGATTTTAATTTGTCTCTATAAAAACTACATTTGTTGAAGGTAATTCATTTTCGCATATCATTGATTCATTTTGATTTCCCATTGGTAAGTTCAATAGGGACTTTTAAAAACCATTTTAAGTATTTATAGTATTGGCTAGTATGGATGCACATGTATGTATATATGTATGTATGTAATACCTATGTATGTATGGATATACATCATGAGTTAGTTTCATGACAGACTGAAAACTGGCAAATGACCCTATATACTGAAGTCTCTAAGTTCTGCCACTCATCATTTGAGGTTTATCTTGGTGAACCAAAACATACTGAGGTAGATAGGAAATAGTCAAGAGCTTCATATGAGATGCTTTTATAATTCCAGGGACTGTGCACAACTCCAGGTTAGTTCAGCTCGACCAGTGTTTAGGGAATTTACTCAGGAGTCTGTGCAACAGTCCCTGCCTGTAACAAACCACTTTCCAGTGAGATCTGAGCACACACATGCTGATCAAAGCATGGTACCTCTTGATGCTGTGAAGTAAATCTGAATATTTCTAAAGCTTCAGGACAGAACTATCTTTGGAAAGAGAAAAGTCACAATAAGCTAATCCAAGAAAAACACTGCCTTGAAGAGCTCCCAAAGGAGCAGGTGACAGCTGTCTAATCTGCTTCACACAAATCCTACTCAGACCCCAGGGGTCAGCAGAAACCTCTTCCATCCAACTCACTTAAGTTCCAGCCTTGCCTCACCTCAGTGAAAAACAAACAGGAAGACAGCACAAAATGAAACAGTGAACACAGTGAAATAGGGAACACTATTTTTGGTAGCTTATTATTTATTTATTGTTTGGCCAGGCAGTGACAAAAATGTCTTTGTTTGATGCCACCTTACCTGGGTGAAGGGTGTTGTAGGATTAATGGACTTGCTCCCCCTTTTCTCTTCCTGAAATATGCACTGATATTTAACTTTCATATTTTACATGTGACTTTTATTGTCACTGGTAGTTCTCATGGGACTCTCTCCAGCTCTTTTTTAAACTTGATAATCAGATTATTAATATTTTCATATTCATTGGTATATAATGCTTTCATTAAAGAATGCTACCGAGGCTCGAGCTGTAACTGAGTGGTAGAGTATGGGCTTACTACCATACTGGGTGAAATTTTCTACATTCACACACACCCAAACACACAATATACCTTTTCATAATGCATGCAGCTCAAGTACAGTCTTAATTTATGCCTTGCTTTTTATTTTTTTTTCTTATAATCTAATGTGTGAGGTATTCATTTAATTTTTATAAATTTGTTCTAGCTATTTTTATTTGTTGATTTGTTACTTTCTAATTTTTTTTTCTAAACACACAATTTATTTTAGTTTTATGCTTTTTCATCAGTCTTTTAATTTAATTTTTTTTTTTTTTTTGAGGTAGAGTCTTCTTGCTCTAGCCCAGGCTGACCTGAAATTGACTATGTAGTCTCAGGGTGGCCTTGAACTCATTAGCGATCTTTCTACCTCTGCTTCCCAAGTGCTAGGATTAAAGGTGTGTGCCACCACACCTGGCTCTTTTGCTTGTTTGATTTATAAAATGATATGGAACACATTTGTTTTCTTAAGTTTTAAAATTTTATGTATTTATTTATTTATTTATTTATTTATTTATTTATTTGAGAGAGGGATGGAAGGAAGGAAGGTGGAATAGAGAAAGAAAGAGACAGATAGAGAGAATGAATGGGCACACTAGGGCCTCCAGCCACTGCAAACAAACTCTAGATGCATGTGCTACCTTGTGCATCTGACTTATTTGGGTCCAAGGGAATTAAACCTGGGTCCTTAGGTTTTGCAGGTAAGTGCCATAACTGCTAAGCCATCTCTCTACCCATGGACTTTTATCTCAAATAATAATTAGTGTAGTTAGTAGTAATGCTCGAGTTTTTAGTGTCATTATTCTAAATGATTCTAAGATACTACTTATGCAGAGATAATTGCAGTTAAATTTATTATCGTTTTCTAACATGCTGTATGAAATAGATGGTACAAAATTATGTTTTTTTAGTCTGTTTTACTTACAACAAAGGAGCATAAGTATCTTCCATGCTGTTTTATCATTCTTTTTTCTACCAAAGTAATTTGGAGCTCATTCCAGGTCACTACAGTAGAGTAAAATTTGTGCACATGTGCACATAATACAGTTGCACTCAATGACAGCTTCTATGACAGTGGAAACATGTCATCATGGAATTTCAATAGGAACATAGAGTGAAGGACAGGATAGAGTGACAGATGGACCAAACAAAACTGCAGGAGGAGCAAAGAAAGAACATCAGGAAAATCCTCAGTGAAGGATGCCTCAGTGTTTGCAATCATAATGAATCAGTTTATAATGTTCATAGAATCCATTTTTATTGAAGTTATAATTTTCCCATCTTCATAATTTTTCATTCATTTCATTATTTTGAAAAATATAAGATAATTACTCTTATCTTCCTTTTAATTTTTTAAAAATATTATTTATTTATTTATTTATTTATTTATTTATTTATTTATTTATTTATTTGAGAGAGAGAAAGACAGAGAGAATGGGCGTGCCAGGGCCTCCAGCTACTGCAAAGGAACTCTAGATGCATGTGCCCCCTTGTGCATCTGCCTTATGTGGGTCCTGGAGAATTGAACCGAGATCCTTTGGCTTTGCAGGCAAATGCCTTAACTGATAAGCCATTTCTCCATCCCCTCATCTTCCTTTTAAATTTTTTATTAGTAAGCAGAGAGAGAGAGAGAGATAAAAGAAAGACAGAGAGAATGGGCTTGCCAGGGCCTCTAGCCACTTCAAGTGCACTCCAGATGCATGCACCACTTTGCGCATATGGCTTTACATGGGTACTGGGGAACTGAACCCTGGTCATTAGGCTTTGCAGGCAAGTGCTTTAACTGCTGAGCCATCTCCCCAGCCTTCATCTTCTATTAAAAAATGTTACTAGTATTTAGTCAGGGTTCTCTAGGGGAACATAAACAATAGAATGAATTTGCATTATAAACTGGATATTTTGGATTAGCTTACAGAATATGAGCTGGAAAGTTCAACAATATCTGTCTGCAAGCTTAAGCTTCAAGCCATTCAGTAGTTAGTTGCTCATTCCACAAGGCTGGATGCCTCAGTAGTCCCAGTCTGGAAGTGAAAGACTTGAGGACTTGTGGAGAGTCATTGGTCTTCAGTCACATTGGAAGGCTGATGAAACTCCATTCTAGTGACCACAAAGGAAAGCTGAAACAGGGTACATGCATGTCTGAGCGAGTGAGGGCAGGCAGATAAAAAGCACACATCAGTGAGTAGTAATGGCAGCTAGCAGAAAGGAGCTGCTTTCTCAGTTTCTTGTACATATGGTCCACCACCAGGGGATGCCCACTGTGGAGGAATTACTTCCTCAGCTAATCTTTTCTGGAAACACTTTTACAGACCCACCCAACAGATGTGCTTATTATTGGATCTCTAATTTAATTAAGTTGACAACAGAACTGAACCATCACAGTTAGCTTGGTGCAAATTTCTGTTATGGTATTACTCAGAAGCACTTTGAATATATTGATTTTTCTGTATATACTGACATATGTACAGGATATATATGTTTAGTTTTTCAATTGTGTGTGTGTGTATGTGTAAAATATATGTGTGGTGTATGATGTGTGGTATATGCACATGTGTGCGCAGATACCTGTACCCTGTGCATGAGCGTTGGGAAGCAAGAGGAGAACATTGAGAGTCCTCTTATCACCATTCACACATTTCCTTGAGACAAGGTCTCTCCTCAACAGGCAGCTTCTGTCTTCCAGTGAGTCCAGGATTTCTTTGGATCTACCTGCACTGGGGTTACAGATATGCATGGCCACACCCAGCTCTTTACTTGGATTCTGTGGAGTTGAACTTACCTTCTTGCTTAGGTAATAAGCACTCTTCACCCTTAAGCTATCTCCCCAGCCCAGTGCTTCATGGTTGTATATAGGATTTTGAACTGTAGCTACATACTTTAAGACTTTGGGTCAACGATTATTATTCCATTGTATACATTGCTCTTTATTTTGCTACTTTTAAAATATTTTGTACATTTTTGTTTTCTGTGTAGCATAAGTAGGGTTGGAACTCAGTAGGTGGCCCAAACAGGGCTCAAAGTCACAATCCTGTTTCAGTCTACCAACCTGAGACAAGTGGCACAAGAATGTCAATTTCTGGGATTATAGGTGTGCATTGCCATACCAGACATATATTTCCCATATTTCATATAATTTTAGATTAACTAATTGTGTTATATAGTGTTGCAGTCAGGGGTGCATTGCTGGTAGGAATCACCCGACTAAGAGCATCCTGTGGGTAAAGGGGTTTATTTTGGTTTACAGACTTGAGGGGAAGCTCCATGATGGCAAGGGGAAAGGATGGCATGAGCAACATCAGATGGACAAACAGCAACAGGACACTGTGCCAAATGCTGGCAAGGGAAAAGTGACTGTAATACCCATAAGCCTACACTGCTTCCAGGAGGCATTAATTCCCAAATCTCCAGCAGCTGGGAACCTAGTATTCAAAATTCCTAAATTGATGAGAGACACTTTAATAAAACCACCACATATAGTAATACTGTTTTTTTTTTTTTTTTTTTTTTTGTGGACAATAGCCCTTTTTTTTTTCTTAGTGAAACATATTTTAAAATCACTAGCTAATGCTTCCAATGTCTTCGACTGAATAATTTTCAGTTTTCCAAGTAATTTCTGTGCCTACTTAACCTTTGTGTTAATACAATTAATCAGTGAATCATAAGTTACTCTTTTTACTGCATTTTATTAGCTGTTTTGAGAATATTAACCATTCATTTTATTTGTATCTGTTTAGGTTTTTTCTTTCCCAAAGAAGTTGAGAACATGTGCTTCATGTTAGAATTGCATTATTTTTGAAAATTTACATTAGAATGTTCAAGCTTTCTCTTCTATAATATATTGAATATTGCATTTCCTTAGTTTACATATATTTAATATTTGATATTTTCTTCATATATGACTCATACTTTTCTTAACACATTTACTCAAATTATATTAAAAGTATATATACTTGTTACTGTGAATGAGGGGACTTCCTAGTATATATTTCTAACTAGTCTTTGCAGCATAGTTTTATGATCATGATTTTTCTTGTATGCACATATTCAATTAAAATTTCTTAACATTTTAAGTTAAGTTTTTTCTTCTTTGACTTAAATATAATTTACAATATTATAAAAGTAAAGACACGCCCTATCATGTGACATTTTTTCTGTATGTATTCGTATATTAGCTGCAATTTTTAGAAAAATACATGGAGAAGATATATAATTTAATTCTCCCAAATTTAGCAGAAAAGCTTCATGTGGCATGTTTATTAACATCCTAATGTTTAAGTCTTTTAAAAAAAATCTTACAAGTGCTATGAACTTTGTTTTTCATGATGATACAAAAAAAGCTTATATATTGGTCACAAATTTTAAAGGCTTCTTGAAGAATCTGAAATACCACTTACCTTAATCTATTGAGCATGAGCATTTTTCACACCTGATAGCCATGTAGTATAATTTTAATTTGAACATGAAATATGTAGAATAGTGAAGCAGATTCATTACCTTATTATTCACATCTATGCATCATCTAAGAAGAAGAATTATAAAAATATGCATAAGATTAAAAGATGCTGAGAAAAAAAAACATGCTGAGAAATATACTGGGCATGTTCTTAAATTAGGAAGTAATTCTGTATCTGTTACTACATATTTCATTTTTATTTTTTCTCTCATTTCGCATGTTTGATATAGAATTCAAGTTTAATCAAGTAACTGAAGTAATACTATTTAATGAGCATGAGGATAATTATTCCTGAATAGAGATTATTTTAAGCACATTTTGTCCCCATTGGCAGAATTTACAATAGTGTAAACAAATCTATTGACCTTGGCAATTCTACCAATGAGAAATAAAAATTTAGTAATTGCCTGAGAAATGTGGTGTAGGTCCTACAAAATAGGAAGATATAAAATAAGATAAATACAAATTTGAGAAATTAATTAGTCAAGTTTCTGAATGCTGTTAAATTTTATCCCAATTCTATATAGCTACAGACCTGAAACTTTCCCAAAAGATATTTATCTATATAGAAAGTTCCTAGCCTTCTTTAGGCTAGCTTCATTATTTTTCCATCAAGATAAAACAATATTATCATTGGTCCCAGCATCTTGAGAAGCAATACTGGTGCCTTTCCAATGTTCATTATAGGGTACGAGTAGAGCTGATAGAGCAGAAGAAATGACAATTAGCTGGTACCGTTTTCATACCTGTATGGCTTCCTGACTTGTGAGCAGGTTTATTATACTTGTCTGAGAAACACACTTAATCTCTGTCATCTCTCCCACCCAGCCATGCTTCCTATCTCCAAATCAATAAACCTTAAGAGTGCTTTGTAATAGTTACAGCATGTTTCTCCAGGGAGAAATTGTTGTGTTAGGGTTTTGATGGGTTCTGACACTATACCAATTTCATTTGACAATGACGTGAAAGTTGAACAGTGCATTGAGCCATGCTGGTGATTTAACACCACCCTTGGAATATTGCTTTTCAGCCTTAAGCAGGAAGCTGTCATTTTGTGAAAAGTGGCTTAACTTTTGTTCTCATGCCATTAGTTTGCCTTTTTTCATGAAAAAGGGATTAAGAAGACACATTTTACTAAGAACATGTTAAATTCTTGGTATCATCGTTGTGAATGTGTTTCTGAGGTTTAATTTCCAAAGTATAATTAATCACATTTTTACCTCTACACAATTGCTACAAGTCTTTGACTAAAAATATACACTAGACATTTTCTTATATCTCAGCTTTGTCCACAAATTAGATTGCCATAAGTAGATAATTTCAATGAATGAAGACTCATTTCATCTACAGATGGAAGGACACATGACAAAACCATGTTTGTTGCCAATTTTAAACAGTGATACAAATACAATTTCCTTGATGACATTTTACTAGTAAGAACTCTGCACTGAAGCTTCTCACAAGGGCAGTGGCTGTAATCTGCCTAGATCTTTCTAGTTTTCATTTCTGAAGACAATATCTCTGTACCTGAATGTTCCATATAGTAACCCTTCAGACAAAGGAGTTGAGGACCATGAAGGGCATGCATCAAATATAATTGGAATACTTGATAAAAAATTATTACTTCCAAGATTTGGAAAGATAGTTAAGTTAAAGTGCTTCTCTCATCAGCAAGTTCGGATGAAGAGGCAGGATGCACATTGTTAGCTCTGAGCCACCTGGACAACAACTAAGAAAGCTTTTCATGGGCAATGTATTGGTGGAAACTGACCTATCTGATAGAAAAAATAATAAAACATAATGTGGCATCTCATAAATTATCATAAGGGTATTCATTAAATATTAGATTTAAGTTCCATTTTAAATACTATTTCCTATGTTTTGGTGAACTTGTTAGAAAGTAATGTGCACGAGTCTATATGAAGTATATATCTGTTTTCTCTTTGATATATCTACATCTGCTTAAATTCACTAGTGTAAGAACAATTTGGATATAAAATAAATACAACCAGTCATGTGGCAACGTGCTATATGAAGTCCACCTTGGAGTCATGTAGCAATGTGATATAAGAAGTCCATTTGGAGAAAGGCTACTATGGAAACTCAAAGATGTTAGCAACCCATTCAGAATGAAGAAATAACTCTGAAGAATAAAGTTCACAATAAATGGAATGAAACAAAATACCTTACAAGGATCCTGTTGTTGAGAACAAAGACAGAGGGGGAGATGAAACTGTCTACAAAAATGATATGAAGCTTAGACAAAAAAAAGAAAGGAATAAAGAAGAAAGAAAGAAAGAAAGAAAGAAAGAAAGAAAGAAAGAAAGAAAGAAAGAAAGAAAAAGAAAGAGAGAGAGAGAGAAAGAAGATAGATAGATAGATAGATAGATAGATAGATAGATAGATAGATAGATAGAAAAAAAATAGAAACAAAGAAACAAAGAAAGCCATCCATCCACCTGGAAAGATGTGTTGGTACATAACTGCAATCCTTGCCTTATACAGTGGAGGAAGGAGGGGCAGGAACTTAAGGCTAGCCTTAGCTACATTGTAAATTTCAGGCCAGCCTGGTTTACATGAAAAGTTGTAAAAAAAAGAAGGATAAGAAGAAGAAAGAACAGGAAAAGTGGAGAAGAAGAAAATGAAGGAAGAAGATGAAAGAAAGCAACATTACCCATAAATTGATACTGGGTTTGCTTTTCCAGAATTGAAGCGAAATTTATTTCTATTTTTAAGCCAACAAGTATTATTAATTTATTATTATATTTATTTATTTCATTTATTTATTTATTTATTATTTTAGTAGATTTCTTAAAAGAAGAAAGGCTATTTCTTTGTGTGAATTTTACTTGTGTCAAAGATTGGAATAAATCTAGCAAGTAGGGAGAATTTTTTCCAAATTTTACAGTAAATTTTCCATATAAAACTATTATGCCACAGTGAGTAGAATTATCCTAGGTTGTAATTCTGTATTAAATAAGTGTAGTAGAAGCTTCAGTGATAGTCAGTGAAGGTCACAAGAAGCGTAAAGGATGCTTAGCAACCAAGATTTCAAGAAATCTTGATAGTCCTTTATAGTCACTGTATAAATGTGATTTGAGTGAGATAAAGCTGTCTCATAATTATTGGATGCTCTTTAGAAGTTAGTGATACAGTCAGTGGTCTCTAACCTTACATATTAGGACAGGTGCTTTCTAAGGTGCTGAGTGCCTAAGCAAGGACTGTTCCATGTAAGATCAATACTTATTTGCCAAATAACTATATAATAAGTAATACTAAAGTTTACACATATTTTTCTATTCAGGTTTTATTTAAAAAGCCATGCTCTATGGAAAATATTAACAACACTATGCGTATGAAACTAAACTAAGGTGGATAATGTCCTTTTAAATAGTAGCCAAAATGAATTTTTGCCCCTACTGTTTACTCTTGTGACTATAGATCTTGTTAAATAATATGAAGAGAAACTTGAGGAAATGTGTAATAAGAGCCATATGGAGGACAAGTTTGTTTGAATCTTATTTTATATAATACAGAAATAAATTATAACATCATAATAGAAATATAATTCTAATGATAATCACATTCACTGATAGATGAGTTGTGAGTAGAATTTTGTTTTCAGTTTTGTAGCACTGTGTTATTAATTTCACAGAAGGAAATATTACTGGAATTTACTAGATTGGACATTTAAAAATATAATCAGACTTCATAATTTTTAAAATATGACATAAAGGACATAGAAGAAGCACCTATAAATCAAATAAAGACACATGAAATTTCTTAGTGTTTACTAATAAGAGCTAAAATATTTTCAAACAAAAATCTACATATGAATGTTTATGGTAGTTCCCGTTATATTTACCCAAACTTGGAAATATACATGTGTATAAGTAAATTTTGGTATATCTGCCCAGACACTATTTTCCAAAGCTAACTACAAATAAGCTATATTGCATATAAATAAGGAAGATATGCCAATGTTAAAGGTTATAGACAAGTGGTTCCAATTATATGTCACTATGGAGGCTTGCTTTATGTGTCTGTGTGTGTGTCCATATGTGTGTGCTCTCACATGCATGCATGCGTGTTGTGTGATATGTGTGTGTGCTTTTAAGGAATATAAAGAATCAATTTTACCTGTTATTAGGTTATTTCCTCTTAATTTTTTGACATTCACTCCACTTTTTTTGGGGGGGGTTCCAAGGTAGGGTCTCACTCTAGCCAAGGCCAACCTGGATTTCACTGTGGAGTCTCAGGGTGGCTTCGAACTCACAGCGATCCTCCTACCTCTGCCCCCCGAGTGCTGGGATTAAAGACATGCATCACCACATCCAGCATTTACTCCACGTTTTAAGAAAAAAAGTATTTTAAACAACCATTTCAGAATTCTTATTAAGTAAGATGTTGATGAATTATAAGTGGTGTGTAATGATAATGCAAAAAGCACTATACCCTCTTTCAGCTTCAGTCTTGTTTTATGAAATGGAAATAATACAAGTAATTTTATTCCATGTCATTGTAAAGGCAAAATTAATTAGTGTATAAGAAAAAATATTTACATACAAGCATGATATGTTGCTAATTTGGCTGTAATAAATTTTATAAATTGCTGAATCACAACAGTATGATTCTAGAAAATATACAACTCAAAATTTCTTCTTCTTCATCTCTTCATTCATCAGAACATGGAACACTGAAGTATAGATAGAAGACCTAGAGCATTCCTTGCAGCATCATAGATACTAACTCAGTACTGAAAATTAACAACAACAAAAAAAAGGCAATACATGAAAAACACAGGAAAGTGCTGGAAGCAATTGGTAGAAAGAGAGCACTAAGGAATTGAAACCAGAAGCAAGTCCTTCAAATAAATGTGTATTTTGCAAGAACTGTTTCCCATGCATGTTTATAATCATCCTGGAATTGAATTGTACAACCAACCCAGATGAGTGGAGCAGGTGTCTGGCATTAGGAGATGAATGTGATTTTCTCCTCTCTCCCATAAAGAGGAAGAAGACATAATAGGATGGTAGACTGATTCCAAGGAGCATGCTATGCCAGCCCTGTAGAGCAGATGGAATTGGACAAGGCATCCTAAATGATTTAGAATAAAACAGTGTCAAGAAAGGATGCATGAATCACAAGTAAATAACTGAACTTTCCCCTTTAATGCTTGGTAAGTTTCACAAATATCTATACTAGAAAGTGACTATGTCTCCATTGCTAATGGACACTAAAGTAAAGTGTATGGCAAACTGGGACCTGAAATGTATATTTTTGATTAGTCATATATAAAATGATGTTACTATTATGCTGCTAACAAGGACAGTTTTAATCATGTGGTTTCACCTTCAGAGGATTGAAGTGACTGTCTGGATGTGTTACTTCCAGTAACACAGAAGAACATCAGTCAACTCTGGATTAACTCTGAAAATACATTATTTTAGCAATAGGCAACAAAATGTGCTACACCATTGCTTTGGACACACTGATATTTAGTATACTGAAATTGAATACTTCATAGAAAATTAAGACGTATGTGCTGTGCACTATAGAAATGTAGATTTCAAAGTCAATACTATATCCCCACAGCTCAGCAAGTGACAGGTAAAATATAAAACTACTAATGTGAAATAAAATCCAGTAAAATCACGCTTATATTTAAAACATGACCATCCTCTCTCTCTCTCTCCCTCTCTCTCTCTCTCTCTCTCTCTCTCTGTGTGTGTGTGTGTGTGTGTGTGTGTGTGTGTTTTATATGCAAAAATGTCTTTGGTACATGTAATCCAGAGGACCTTGAGTGTCATCTTTTTCACCTTTTCTGACATAAGGTCTCTCTCACTGGCCAGGAGCACAACAACTACTCAAGACAGCTGGCCAGCAAGTCCCAGTGTCTTTCCTTTCTCTACCTCCTCAGCATTGGGATTATGGGTGTGCACCACCGTTTCAGTGTTTTCACATGGTTACTGGAGATTGAACTTAGATCTTCATGCTTGGCATGCACATGCTTTACCAACTAAGCTATTTACCAAGCCCTTAAAACCTGATCTTAATTACATAAATAATACATTTCTTTAAAAGTCACTCTAGTAAGAAATTCATGGCAAATTCATGAGAACTTTAGCTCTACTTTGTATAATGGGTTTTATTTTTAGAGGAGTTTTAGATTCTCAGCAACACAGAAAAGGAACGGCTATTCTCCACATCACTGTACTCCTAGCCATGCATGTCCTTCATTGGCAGCAGAGAAAGCAGCACTTTGTAAAGATGATAAACTCACACTGACACACACTTTTGTCCTGGTACAATAATTCTGTGGTTTTATATAACACAGAATGGCAGGTGTTCACCAATATACTAATTATCCTTCTCTCACTAATTTCTCACAACCACTCATCTGTTTAATGACCCCAAAGTTTTGCTTTTCCATAATACCATATGTTTGGAGTCATTCTGCATGTTGTTGTTTAAGACTGATTATTTTTCAGCAATTAATATGCATTTAATGTTTTTCATTTACTTTTTATGGATTAATAGAACTCTTTCTAGTTAACTCTGAAAAATATTTCATGATATAGATACTAACATTTATTTTTATATGTTTTCTTTCAAGTTTGGGCAATTATAAAGGACACTTGTATAAACATTCATTCATTTTTTATTTCCCATATGTTTTCAACTCCTTTAAATAAATATCAAAAAGTAAAATTACTACAATGCACAAGAAGATTGTGTTTCATCTGTAAAATAGTGCTTGTTTGCAAGCCTGCTGGCCCAGGGTCCAGTCTCCTAGTAAAACACAACAGGGCTCAAGCATCTGGAATTCATTTTCAGTGGCAGGAAGTCCTGACATGCTCATTCTCATTCTCTTTCCTCCCAAATCAATAAATAAAAATAAAAATATGAAATAAACATTCACTGCCTCCAAAATTGTACCATTCTCTAGTCCCATGGAAATGAATGAGAATTTTTTTTCTTCTATTTCATACCCTTCTCAAATGTCCATGTAAGTTTTCAGGTGACCAGCCATTCTAATAGCTATGTAGTGGGTCCTCATTGCTGTTTTACTTTGCAATTAATCTCGTGACATGATTTGAAGCATATTTCCATGTGATTATTTCCCATCTACACATCTTCTCTGGTAACATCACAGATTGATCACACAATGTGTTAATCAGGTTATTTGTTCTGTTTTTGCTAAATTCTATACCACTTGTGTTGGGGTCTGATACATCTTCAGCAAACACACTCTCAGTCTATGACATGTCTTTTCATTTTCTTGTCAGTGGAGAAAAAGTACTTAATTTTAGGGAAGTTCAACTAACCAGGTTGTCCTTTCAGGGACTATTGCCATGAGTAAATAATAATAATAATAATAATAATAATAATAATAATAATAACAACAACAACAACAACAACAACAATTAAATAATACCATCACCAAAACCAGGGTCATTTACATTTTCTCTTTTGTGATCTTCTAGGAACTTGGTGGCTGTGTGGTTTATACTAAAGTCTGTGATCTACATTGAGGTATTATTGTGACAGCCATCGTGTCTCTATCTAGATTCATTTATTTTTTATTTTCCTCCTTCCTTCCTTCCTTCCTTCCTTCCTTCCTTCCTTCCTTCCTTCCTTTCTTTCTTTCTTTCTTTTTTTGGTTTTTCGAGGTAGGGTCTCACTCTGGCCCAGGCTGACCGGGAATTAACTATGTATTCTCAGGGTGGCCTTGAACTCATGGCGATCCTCCTACCTCTGCCTCCCGAGTGCTGGGATTAAAGGCGTGCGCCACCACACCCGGCTAGATTCATTTATTTTTACACACAGATGTCCAGTTTTTCCAACACCATTTGAAAAGTTCAATTTTGTCTCTTTTTGCCATTTTTTGGTCACACATCAGTTGACAACATGTATGTGGATCTATTTCTGGCCTTTGAATTCTGATACACATGACTTCTTTCTCCTTCTGTTATCTTGCCAGTGTTTGGCCATCTTTACTATACTAGCTTTGTTTTATATATTAAAACTATATATAACCAGGTACTACCAATCACTCAACTCTGTCCCTCTATTTTTAGTCTTAGTTCCTCAAGTTGGCAGCATGCCAGTAATGACTGAGATAATATTCAATTATATTTGAAATGAGTGGTGACTTCAGGAAAACCATAATTTTGTTGTTAAATGTTAATGAATCAATCAATAGGTTTACATGGTATGATGATATATTTTCTAAAAAAAACTTTTATATAAATAAGTTATCTCAACTCTATAGTTAAGAAAAAAGACAATTTTTGACTTATCACAAAGAAAAGGTACTAGTCTATAAACTAAACATTCATATTTTCTTAGTTATGTTTCATAACTAACATGGATTTATTGTATGAATTCTTCATTAGTAATATATCTAGATATATAGTCAATCTGAAAGGTTAGGACATAGACATTTGGAAATATATATTTTCCAGGCTGAATAGATGAGTCAGCAGTTAAAGGTGCTTACTTATAAAGCCTACTATACAGGACTTGATACCCAGTACCCATGCAAACCCAGCTAAACTCAAATTAATGCATCCATCTAGACCTCATATGCAGCATCAAGAAGCCCTTGTTTACCCATTCTCTCTCTCTCTCTCTCTCTCTCTCAAATTAATATAAGAAAACTAGCATTTAAATTCCACTTTAATTAGAACATATATTTTTTACATACCTGGAAATTCCAGAAGATTTTCCAAGCAATTACTAGTTTCTTAAGATTTTTATTATGGTTCTCAACATGTTATAGTGAAGATAAAATAAATGATAACAGCAATACAATACACGTTTCTGGACAACAACACACAACCCTGCTTCAGATATGATTTAATCAACAAATGATACAGCAGAATGCAACCTAAGTATCAGCATCCAGCATTCTCCTGAGTGTCATATTCTTCCTAGCTCTTGATTTGTTTATAACATTTAAAAAGTGTTAATTGATCACTCTGGAATTAAATAAATCATCTCAGTTTATACCCTGAGAATAAAGCAAAGGCTAATACTGTATCTATCAACCCAGGCATGGTAATATATGTCTCTAATCCCAGTAGTCATCATGGAAGCTGAGGGAGAAAGATCATGAGTTTTAACCATGTTAGGATACATAGTAATGTCTTGTTTCACAAAACCAAATATGTGACCAAAAATGCTACACACACACACACACTGTGACTTTAAGAAAACAGTAAATTATCGTTAAGTGTTAATGAATCAAGCAGTAAGTTTAAATATGCATTCAAAATCAAAATGTTTCTATTCCATTGTGAAGTGCAAAACTTGTGTATCTTTTACTATTTTACTATGTTAATATTTATGTTGTTTGTCCTTATAGTCACTGTAATTTTCACTACAGCCGAAATTTCCTCAGGTCATGGTTTGATTTTTTTTTTTTTTTTTTTTTTTTTTTTTTTTTTTGGAAATTTGTTTTAGTAAGGCTTCTATGACTTAGAATATCAATACATGGAACATAATTCCAACAATCTCACATTTTACTTTGGCAGACCTCTTCAGACTACACTCCAGATGTCTGAGGTCTTGACTCCTTTTTCCATGACTACTTTCTTCACCCTGCTTCATAACAGTCTTATTTTTCAGGCAAGTGCATTAACCATTGAGCCATCTCGCTGGCCCTCAGAGTTTTATTTTAAACTGAGAATATTTTATTTTTTAAAAAAGTTATAGAAAGTGAATCTTCATGAGATATTTTTTTTTCCTGACCTTCAAACAGAAATTGATTCAAAACATCAGACATTTATATAAAAAAAAAAAAAAAAAAAGTCATAGTACTGGAGTTATATAAAAGACCCAAGTAAAGAGAAACATGTGAGAAAAAAAACATTTCATGTTCAAAGAATTTCTTTCCATAGACATAAAAGGGTCTCTAATTTTCACCAAATGAGTGCTGCTTTGAGTGTATTTTATGAATGCCTTCACTGCTATTAGATCTTGAAATGTAATAAAATGACCCTAATACAGGACATCTCAAAACGTTTACTGGACACTCCAGGAATCTGCTTAGACCCCAAATTGGAAGCATTCCAAAAGTGTTGCTTAGTAACTCAATGGGGAGATTAACTTAAATTAATTTCATGTGAATAAGCAAGCCCATCTCATTTTTAATGGTTACTTAAAATAGCATTCTTTTGTGTCAGTGTTTCCTCTCTTGAACCTGTATTAGTCATTCCCCAAAGATGGATTGGGTTCTAGAAATGTCTCTGGACACCTGTGAAGAGTAAGGTTTGGCTCCTGGCCACCATTACACATTCCTTTTCTGTCCACCTTTTTTAATGAGTCCTTACCCAGAAATCTCAATGTAATAGAAGGTGTTAAATGATTGTGGATTGTGGACCACCCTGTGTTGAAGTAATGTTTACAATAATCACCATGGGAGAAGGTATAGAAGTAAACAGAAAAGAATGCTTCCCTGAAGAAGCTGTCATCTTAAATTAAGATAATGTGAAGTGGCAGAGCACAGATGTCCTGGTGTCTTTTTAATAATTAAGCCTTTGAACATAGCACTGGGTCCTGAGGTTCATATTGTGGCAGTTGCTTCAAATTAACAGAGAAGGAATTCTTGGATAGTAAGTTCAGAATCAAAAAGTACCTCTTGGGCTGGAGAGATGGCTTAGCGGTTAAATGCTTGCCTATGAATCCTAAGGACCCTGGTTCGAGGCTCGCTTCTCCAGGACCCACGTAAGCCAGATGCACAAGGGGGTGCATGCATCTGGAGTTTGTTTGCAGTGGCTGGAGGCCCTGGTGCACCCATTCTCTCTCTCTCTCTCTCCCTGCCTATTTCTGTATCTCTCTCTCAAATAAATAAATAAATAAATAATAAAATATTTTTAAAAAGTACCTCTCACTCTTTCTTTTAAGCTAAGATGAATCATTTTTAGACTTGACAATGGGCCCATTTTACTACTCTCATGCCTATGAAGAGGGAGCTTCATTTATGTAGCACTGATGAACTCTCTGTTGCCTTTCCTGTCGTACCCCCACCTCCATCACTATTGACTGGCACAAAAACATATAACATGTTTCTCTGATAAAACTAGAGCAAAAATGTTTGGAGGGGCTAAGAAGTTAACTCAGTACCTAAAAGGAACAGCCTTCAGTCCAAGTTCAATCCGCAGCTCCCATTTAAACCCTGACATAAAGTCAGGGACACATATCTACGCTCCCAACACAACTACAGCAATGAAAGTCAAAGCTGGGAGAAACCAGAAGCTTCAGGGTCCACTAGACTGGCACATAGACAAAGACGTGAACGCCACTCAAGCAGTGAATAAAGAGCACATACACACTACATCTGTTTTCAGACCTCCACATGTGTTGTGGCATGTGCATGTCCATACTCACACACATTGTACATAGCTACACATATATACACATGTAAAATTATTTCATGTGATTAAATTTTCTGTCATAATAATTAATAACAGTGTTTTCAATAGATTTATTCCTCTCTGGGCTCATTAGAATATGGTTTAATTTAGAATGAGTACAGCAAAAACTGCTCCACAGTGCTTAACACCATCTGCTTCTCCATATAAACATAGTATGTACAGTCATTAAGATCCTAGTTTCTTTCTTTATCAATGGATTCCTGAATATAACTTCAGTTTCTCAAACACACTCTGACTTTAAGCATGACAGCTTTCTAGGAAAAAACGGAACATAAAAAGTAAACCCCATGAAAATGGGCCAGCACGGAATTCTCCCCTTCTGGCCAGCGTACGGAAGCTGGGTAGCAGCTACTGCCACGTTCTCCCAGAGAACATGCTTCTGAAGGCCAGGTAGACAGTGATGGGATGTTGTAAACATACTGAGAAAGATTTATTTCTAGGAATGGTAGGGAGTCTCCTTGCATGAGAAATTTTGCCTCTGGTCTCCATGGGATCAGAGCTATGTGTGTTTATCACTGCAATTTGGTTGGGGATCCACCGTCTACCCTTCCTTTCTTAACTCTCTTCTTTAAAGATTCCAGAACAGAGCTGGTGTGGTGGTGCACACCTTTAATCCCAGCACTCGGGAGGCAGGGGTAGGAGGATCGCTGTGAGTTTGAGGCCAGCCTGAGACTACACAGTGAATTCCAGCAGGTCAGCCTGGACTAGAGTGAGACCCTACCTCGAAAAACCAAAGAAAAAAAAAAAAAAGATTCCAGAATATTCTTGTCACACTCTTCAGCGACCCCCTCCATTTTCCTTCATGGGTGTTTCCGCTAGTAAATCATTTTGTTAAATGTCTGACATTACATTGATGCCTGCTTCTTAAAGAATTAACAACTCCTTCCACCACTGGCAACCAGCTTGTCAAACCATTGCAATCTACCATGGCTTTCTTTGTTTCATCTGTATAGTAATAGCTTTATTATACAGTGACATTAGATGATTTTCAAAACTCATAAGGTATGTCTGCATTTGTATGGAAGCTGCAAGAATAAGCGATAAAATATTTTAGATATCTCTAGTTTTTCTTTAAAGTAGATTCCAAAATTCTAATTTGCTTTTGTTACATTTTGATTGCTATGACAAAATACCTAACAGGAAAAAAAATTACAAGGAGAAGGATTTATTTTTCTCATATTTCATAGGGTTCATTCCACGGTCACTTGGCCCCATGAGCTTGGACCAAACATCATGTTGGCAGGAATGTGTGATAGTAAGAGCTCTTTATCTCATGGCAAATATAAATCAGAGAAAGACAAGAAAAGGACAGGAACAAGTTACCCTACTTCTAGCAGTTAGGTCCCACCTCACAAAGTGTTCATAACTAATTGTGAAACAAAAATCTAAACCTGAGTTTGTTGGTGACATTTCACAGTAGTAAGGATTTGCTATATAATGTAAGTCTACTTTTCTACTATTTCCCCTAATTGTTTCTTTTCTTTTCCTCATTTTTGTTGTTGTTGCTATTGTATGCGTGTGTGTGTGTATGTGCATAGGTTCATATATTAGAACAGAGATGTTCATGTGTATGTATGTGCATATGTTTGTATATTAGAACACAGATGCTCATGTGTGACAGTACACATGAGGAAGTCAGGAAAAATTTTTTGGGTGTCCGTCCTTGCTTTTAACCTTGTCTCTCCATGTCACTGCTGTGTTTTCGAGGCTGGCTAGTTCACAGGGATCTGGGGTATTCGGCCTCTCTCCTCCTCCAATCTTGCAGTAAGTAATACATTGCATTTACAGCTATTCATGCTACAAGGTTATACTTTTCAATGTGTTCTGGGCACCCAAACTCCTGTATTCACTCTCTCACAGCAAGCACTTACCCCCTGAACCATTCCCCCAGCATTAAATTGTCTCTAATAAAATATTTTCATTTATTTTTGAAGGTTATAGTACAGAAATTTTATGACTTTTCTTAATGTTCTCTAGCTTCAGGAAATAGAAATATATAGTACAGTTATACCTATTTGCAAGATTTTAGAAATGTTACCATTCAATTTCTATGGAAAGTGAATCTGCTTTAATATGAAGATTGTTAATATATTTTAACTTATAAGATGTGCATCAATTATGGGATTTGGATGAAAATATAAATTTAGTATATCTCTTAACAGAAAACAGTGTTACCTAATTTGTAAAGCTAAATGAAGAAGAGAATCATCATGTCTAGAAGATTTCAGGATATTTCTTTTTAAAGACCATGGGTGATCCTCAGAGGAAGGTGACCCTTAGTACATAAGCCATGAGGGACAGCAGAGAAATGGATAGGTCTGCATAGTACAGTAGTAAGGAAACTATCAATACACAATTAGAGTTTTCCAAAAAGCCTCAAGGTCATGTGAGAGAGGAATGTGTGCAGACAAAAGACAGCACATCAGGGAAGGGTACGGGAGAAGCTGGAAGGCAGAATGTGCACATGAAGGCAAAGGCTTAAAGAAAGTGCCTATTTCAAACAATCTACATTGAATGCCAGAAAAGGTCAACTTTAGCCCAACTGATTCTGAGAAATCAGTTACTTTTCTTTAAGTATTGAGAGGAATTAAATTTCCAAGTGTAACTTGCCTAATGCCAATTCACATTTATTTATATTCTTATTTTGCATCCAAAGCATTTTACAGATAGATTTGGGGAATGGCTCTGGTTTTAGCAAATGAATATTATTGAAATAACTAATATAAATATTTTAATCCATTTTACCAAAAATTAATTGTTCTTAATTCATCAAATTTTATAATGAAATTCAGGTGGCCAATATTTTGGTTTTACATTAAATACATGTTAAAACAGATAAAAATTGACAGCTCATAGAAACCATCATCACCTTAAGAAATAACATGAAAGTATTTACAGATTTAATAATGGCATGAGAAATATAAAGAAATCTATGAAAATGTACTTAGAATATTTATAACCTATCAGATTCCAAAAAAAAAATTTTTTTTTAAAGATCAATGATGGGCTGGAGAGATGGCTTAGTGATTAAGGCTCTTGCCTGCAAAGCCAAAGGACCCAAGTGTGATTCACCAGGACCCATGAAACACAGATGCACAAGGTAGATAATGCATCTGGAGTTTGTTTGCAGTAGCTGGAGGCCCTGGGACACCCATTCCACCACCCCTTCTCTTTCTCTCTCCCTCTTTCTCTCTTGGCCTCTTTCAAATAAATAAATGAGTAATGAAATCTTTTAAAAAAATGATCAATGATACAAAGCTTAGAAGCCTTATATAGAAGATTTATACAGAAGACTTATATAGACTTATAGAAGAGGATATTTACTCCATTCTGAAATCCTATGTCCTGTTTTGGAAAGTAATTTGATAATTTGGGAACCAGATCAGACTCCTATGGAGACAAAGATTATGTTCTCCAGTGTCAAGCTCTCACCAGTCTTTGTCTAAAAGAGGGGTTACATATATCAAATTCTCCCTAAATTAATAATACTTATCCCATTTAAACTATCCTGACTTCACACTCAGTTGGAGAATCTGTTCTTTTTCAGAAGGTAGCAAGACCAGAGAAGATAAACTACTCCTTGCACTTTAGCCCACACAGAACTGAATCCACAGAGGAATGGGGAGATGAGCAAGAGTGCTACTTCTATGCGGTTCCTGATAATCAGAGCTAGGGTGTGGAGACAGACCCTGAGAATACTCAGCACCTCCCAAAGTAGAAATCCAGAGGCTCCTAAGAGCTGATCACTGAATAGATTTAAAACTCACCCACCAGGGCTCAGGGAATTTTGCAGAAGAGGGGGCAGAGAGATTGTAAGAACCACAGGTTGAGACAGCATGTCCAGAGGCATTACACACCCCCTAAAAAAAAAAAAAAAAACAACTGACTACTGTCCCACAAGGCATAAACTACAACCCCGTGGGGAATACCTTCAACCTCACTGAGGACAGTCCCTAATGGAATGGGGGCAGGGACGAGGGAAAAGAGGGTACTGACACATGATGTATCTATACGAAACATCTTGTTAATAATAATAATCATAATTTGAAAACTTCAAATATGCTTTCTTTTAGGTATAAGGCAACTGAAAATATAGAAATATACATTACCTAAATTGCCAAATGTCCTTATTAAAAAATGTCAGCCATAAAATGGGATACAATGTGAGTTCTCAGTGCCAAATGTGACATATTTATCATGCTATACAGGGAACATTGTGGAGGAGTGGGGAGGAAAGAATGTCAGAGGCAGAGGATGGGGACGTACCTTTGCACTTTATCTCCAGAGTTAGAAGTGGTCCATAGTATGACTTCAGTGCAGCTGTTGTTACTTCCACAAGACCTGCATAGTACTGAGCTCATCATTTTCCTATGGGTGATAGAGGACAAAACCATCAACAAACTAAAAGATGGAATGAGAAGTTAGAAAAGAAAAGGTCTTAGGAAGGGACTATGAACAAATTACATTATGTACCTGTATGACATGTATTAATAAAAAAATTTTCAAAAACCCTAGAAGTATACCCATGTCTGATGTTGAAGACATCACATGGTACACATTTGTAGATGATCCCTTCTTACTTTTAGAAAGTGGTGTGTGTGTGTTGTGTGTGTTGTGTGTGCGCATGCACATGGGCATATGCGTGCATTCTTAGTTATGATTTTCCAAAAAGGTACTGTAATCCATTATTGATAGCATGATCTTATTTTGTTTTAGGTAATAATATACATATTCTGTGTTTATTTTAAATTCAGGAGAGATATAAAGCCCATTACGAAGTGATTTACTTTAGGTTAAAGGGTTTACTGGTATTTTCATCTTGTATTTCATAAGATCCTGTATTATTAGGAAGATCTGTATGTTTTGGTAATAAAGATGAATAATTTTCATGATAGTAAGAGTAAACTATTATTTCTAAATCCATTATAATGGTGCCATATATATATATATATATATATATATATATATATATATATATATAGTTTTATGTAACTTTCTACTTCCATAATTATAAGTTATACTTATAAATTTATGTTTATATATTTAGCTCTTTTCCAATCATGTGGACTAATTTTCCTGTTTCTAGTCTAATAATTTCTGTTTCTGTAACTGAGAAGAAAATGCCACTGAAAATTTTATACTCATATAAAATAATGACTCACAAAATCCTATCATGTCAATGGCAGATATATATTTATAAGTTATTAATATGATGTATATACATATGTGTATATACAACTCAAATATTTTTAATGACTTAGTGTAGTTACAGACATGTGGCTTCCCATGGACATAGAAATGTAAAATTGTGGCTGGATATCTTCATAAGCTCCTTGTCAGTAATGTGCTGTTACGTAGAAATAGAGAATCTACTTCCACTCTGTCTTGAGTTCAGGCAGATTGTAAGCATAGACTTTTATAGTCAAAAGGTCTATTGAGGTAGTCATTCCTTAGGGTCAATTTCCAGCCTGCTTCCTTTCAACGTTTAAAACAATTACATTGCTATGATTTCAACATATGGAGGCCATCTAGAAGACCTCAGGGGCACTGTTGACAATCACCCAATCTGAAGGCTAGATGAATGATCCATTGTGTTTCCTTGAAGACTTCTAATGCAAGAAATGACAGACTGTGGAAGCTGCTGAGCTGTTAAACCATTTCACAAAGTGCTGGACCGGATATACGTCTCTTTCTTCCCTCCACAAAAGTGATGATTCAGCCATAATCAGGCTGTCATTTCAATACTATGGCTGGAATTTGGAAAATCTCAAATAACTTGTAATTATTTTTTTTCTAATACACTAGCAATTTTTTCATTCCTTCTCATTCTCTTTCTCTCCTTCTTCCATTTTAGGGTGTGAGGCAGGGGTATGTATTTTGGCTGTTCCCTTAATGAAAGTTCTTGAACATAACAGTTCTCCCCATGCCAGATGGAGAGGAACAGCATACTGAAGTTATTGGTGAAAAGCAAAAATGAAAATTGTAAATCAGTTCAAAGTTAAAGCACAGTGAGGAAGTCCTTGAGGATTTAGCTAAGAAAATAATGGAAACAGGATATGTTTTTTTTTTTTTTTTTTTTTTTTTTTTTTTGAAAGAGGATATTTATAAGTTGTTTTAACTTAGAAGATAAAAGAGAGGCAGATATGAGAAGATGAAAGAAGATGTGAGAAAATGCCTGGTTGTTATTAAGAGGAACTATCCTTGAATAATCATGGAAACCTGACATAAAGTATGTCGGCTTAAAAAAATCCCTGTGTTGGGACTGGACTTTCTACTACCTGGCACTTTCAGGAAAAGACATGTTTAATGTTACTACATAGCAGATAAAATTATTGATTGACAGCACTGATGGGTATGGGTATAAAAAATGTTTGCCTTTCTTTTCATACTGATATTTTTGCTGTAAATACAATGGAACATTTTACTTACCAATGTAGTATTTTCTGTATTTATTTGTCCACTGCAAATGAACTCCAGATGCATGTGCTACTCCCTGCATCTGGCTTTATGTGGGTACTGGAGAATTGAACTTGGGTCTTCAGGCTCTGCAGGCAAACACCTTAACCACTAAGCCATCTCTCTAGCCCCCAATATAGTATTTTTAATTAATTAATTAATTAACTTAAGAGAGAGAAAGAGACAGATAAAGAGAGAATGGGGCACATCAGGACCTCTAGCCACTACAAACAAACTCTAGACTCATGCACCACCTTGTGCATCTGGCTTTATGTGGGTACTAGGGAATCACATTTGGGTCCTTTGGCTTTTCTGGCAAGTGCCTTAACCACTAAGCCTACTCTTCACCCCAAATGTGGTATTTTTAAACATTTACTTCTATTGCACATGAGATGATAATATACATTTATCTTTAGTGTCAGCAGATACAGTTTCAAGTACCCTGAAAGTGATGAAAAAATTTAAAAAAATAACAAAACTAGTAAAGGAAACTGTCAAATCCTCATTACCAAAACCACTAAGTATCCAATATGAATATGGATGATAATGAGTTAAACTGAGCATGAATTTTGTCCTGATTGAATAGTATATGCTAAGTGATATGTGTTTGGGATAGAAAATCCTTTTCCACAAAGATAAAATCTTGTTTTTCACCATGCCTTATATTAGCATTATGTTTCTATTGAACTATGACATGAATATAGTATCATTTAGAATTATGGCTTATTTGTAATTTTGATAATTTTCCCCACAAAGCAAACACTCTATCACAAACACAAGCCCATCTATTCTGTTTATGAATTCATTTTTTAAAATTTATTGGCATATCTATTCAATGGCAAGTGTAATGATTATCTATTAATTTACTAATTGTCCCATTGTGCCTGGAATTGAGGATGTTCCCAGGACATGAGATTTGAGTACTAAAATAAGGAAAGTGCTGGAAATAGAGAAAACTTGCTCAGTGTAATCTATACACACAGGCCAATATAACAAGATAACTAAGAAAAACAATTTTACCAGTAAATTCTAGAAAATAAAGGAGCCACTTTAATATGAAAAAAAAAAAAACAGGTTTGCTTTATGAGAGAATTACCAAAATAGTCCAGTAAGGACTAAGGAACAATGAAAAATTATTCTATATGTCTGTGGGAGTTTTGACTCAAAATTATTTCTCACAAGAATGTTGCTTCCCTCCACACAGACTTTCCAAGTTCCCCCAAGTACCTTTCCATTTTGAGGATGGACCACTCCTGTTGGATGCTTTCAGTCTAGACATACCCTCTTTAAAGGAGATAATGGTTTTGAACTCTTATACCCCATGGTGTTCTGCAGTGTTGCATGGTCTCCGTCCTCATTAAGTCCCCTTCTGTTGAATATTTATTCCAACCACTATGGAAAGCATTTCAAGTACATTAGATAATTCAGTCCTCAAAATAATTTGTGGAGGTATGCATGAGTGTGTTGAAACTAACTTGTCACTACTCAAAGCAGTGAAGCAAGTTTCCTCTCAATTCCTTTTTCAATAGTGTCCTGCCAAACAGCTCAAAATTGGCCTTTGTAAGAGTAGTTATACTGCAGAAACTGGAAAAAATAGCTGCAAATCAGAAGTTGTTGATTTTGGATTGCTGACTAGTAGTAAAACTAGAGGAAGTTGTCTTAACTCCGTCATGTGTAGGAGCTGTCTGAGGTTCAGAGAAGCCCAATATAAGTCAATATTCATACACTGCCTTAGCTAGGATATAGATCTATGTCACTGTGACTCTAATGTCTATGTGATACATACATACAGTGCTTTTCTTTTTTATTTTTTAATTTTTATTTTTATTGACAAATTCTTTAATTGTAGACAATATCCCATGTTATTTCCCTCCCTCCCCCCACTTTCCCCCTTGAAACTTCACTCTCCATCATATCCCCTCCCCCTCTCAATCAGTCTCTCTTCTCAGTTTGATGTCATGATCTTTTCCTCCTATTATGATGGTCTTGTATAGGTAGTGTCAGGCACTGTGAGGTCACGGATATCCAGGCCATTTTGTGTCTGGAGGAGCACGTTGTAAGGAGTCCTACTCTTCCTTTGGTTCTTACATTCTTTCCGCCCCCTCTTCCGCAATGGACCCTGAGCCTTGGAAGGTAGGTTTGAGATGTTTCAGTGCTGAACACTCCTTTGTCACTTCTTCTCAGCACCATGGTGCCTTCTGAATCACCCAAGGTTGCCACCATCTGAAAAGAGAAGCTTCTCTAACCAAAATGAGAGTAGCATCAATATATGGGCATGGACATTAAGAGTAGTGCTTACTGGGCAGTTTGGTGAGCTTAGTGTATACATTTAGTGAGACTCCAGCAGACATTACACCCTTAGGGCTCATGACTACCCCTGTCGTACACTTTTAGTATCAGGGATATGTTACCTCCCAAAGAGCAGGCCTCCAGTCCAATTAGAGAGCAGTTGGTTTCCCCCATAACAGACATGCCACTATTGCACCCGCCGGCTCATTTGGCCTGGCTGGCCAAATTTAAAGCTTGCAGTGTTCACTGTTGAGTACCTTCACTGATGTTTTCTCTCTCCCATTGACCTGCATGCAATGGAGGCTTTTCCAATTTTCTGTCAGCTGGTCCTCACGGAGGAGGCTTTCAGCTCAGCTCCAGTAGGATTTCTCAGTGAACTTGCCACCCAAGTATGTGGAGTCTTCAGCAATAGGGTCTTACCATATATTCCTGGTGGGAAACCAAGGGCCTCAGCAATGGCCTATAATGTTTGGGGGGTATCTGTGACCTCCTTGGCCAACAACTCATTGGAAGGTATCCCATCCCTGGCACTAAAATGTTTCTAGTAACAATCTATGGCTTCTGAGTGTTCCATTGTCCAGAAAAGTAGGTTTCCATATGACTTATTTATATCCTTTTAGATTTTGATTAGCCCTCCCTCCACCTTTCCTTTACTCAGTCTCTTCCTCTGACCTCACTTAGGCCTTTTCACCCCCATTAATCTGTTCTTCTACTTACATATATACAGTACCATCCTATTAAGTCCCCCCTCCCTCCCTTTCTATTCCCTTTATGTCCCCTTTCGAGCTTACTGGCTTCTGCTACTGAAAACTATTCAATTCATTGTCTTCTGAAAGGTTGTGTATGTGTGATCTATGTTGTGTGACAGAAGAATTACATTGCCATAAATGTCCCTTTGTTATCTGTATAATTTAGATATTTTAAAATCAGTGCCTTAACTGTAATATAAGTACTTAATTTGCATTCTACTACCTAGTAACAAAATGAATTTAAGTCACTATTAAGTGTAAAAATAACACAAATCAAAATGAAATGTTCTGACATAAGTCAATTTTGCTGTTTTTTTTTTTTTTCTTTGTAAAGTCTCTCTTAGGTAAAAAAGAAAAGAAATTAAAAGTACATCTATAGATTAATATATTTAGTTATGTTTAGGTAATTTACTATTAAAATAAGAATATAACAAATATTAATTAATCACCTGATTGCATTGAACACAATAAAATGGTTCTAGAAATATATAGGCTTTACATTATATACTACATACAAGGAGAACTTATGTGGGTGATAGTCAAACTCTTAAAAATGAACTAAGTATCAATATAATGATGATCTTGTATGACTTTTCCAAGGGAGTTATGAACAAATACCTATTTACCTCAGCACCATTATGTGCCAAAGAAATGATTTTACCAAAGTGTAGCTTGGGGAACCAATGAAGTTATTAAGGTTACTTCCAGAAGCCTAGGTGAGGAGTTACTTGTAGGAACATAGATAACACAAAGGTACTTCCATCACCAAAAACTCCATCACAGAATGGGTGACAATGACAGAAGATGAAACCATGTAAGTCCTTTCACAGTGTTCAAGCATTTCCACCAGAATCTCCTCTCCCCAGAAAGATTCACTGCTTTTATAGATTTGGAATGCAGCCTTGTGACTTTTTTGAGATTCCTGAGCATCATAAATTTCATGAACTTCCTGAACTTTGTAAGTATGCTTAGATGACTCAGTCTTGTGGTTGTCCCCTTTCCTACTAGGATGGAATGTTTCAAAGAAGAAAAAATAGATACACAACAGATGGTTACGCTGAACATTTTGTTTTCCTCAGGTGTTCTTTGTTCTGAAAGTATCCTGTCCTGGGAATCCTCAGAATTCCAGACATAATAAGGCAATTATCTAGAATCCCTTTATAGTAAGCTCATACTCCATCCCTTGTTATAATTTCATTTTGCCTTTTCTTTTACAATGCATACATATCTACTGGCAGGAAAATCACAAACTCAAAGGAAGCCTTCAGTAAGAATCTATCTCAAAATATTAATTATTTGATTGATTAATCTTATGCTGATTTACATTCAGTAATTTTAATCAATAATACATACAATTTTCTATATATTATGCATTTAAAGTTTACTCATCTGCACAATGTAAATATTATGCAGTAAGGATTCTGGACTCTACTATATTCCCTTGAAAAATACTGATTTTTGTTGTTTAGCTATCTTAACTAAACAGAAAATAAGTGAAATTGATTACAACCTCTCTATCAGCTGGAAGTTCATAAATCAGTTCAATGTTTATATTATTCAATGTTTTATTCTTATTTTCAAACTTATTACAGAAAAATTTAGGAATCAATCAGACATCTGAGCAGAGTTTACCACACAGAGCTTAAAACTCTACATCTCTAATGCCATTTTTCTGGAATTATCCACAATGTCCAACTGTTTGATTTTGAGGATGTTTTTCTCAGAAATTCAGCCAGACCATGTGATAAAGACTAGAAAATCTCAGGGTAGAAACTCCAAAACTTGAAAATTGATCATATCCTTTCCTTCAGAAAAGTATTATTAATGTCTCCTGAAGTGATTTTTTAAACTTATTTTTTGTCACCCTTCAGTCCTCTCAATAGCTTTTACTTCATTTTGGTTTTTCTTTAGTGTCAAAGTATATAATTTGTACCTTGTAATTCTCATATTCTTTATATGACATATGCATATAACGCTTGGGTTACAAGTAAGAGAAGCACAACTTAGTCAATCTTAATCACAACAGGGTGATTAAAACAGTGGCTCATAATGTTGAAGTATTCAAGGGGTAGATTTAAGAATGTCTGTAACGTGTTTCTTAAAAAATTCCAAGAATAGTTTATTTTTCTTGTACTTACTGTGCATTAATTCTGATGCTTCTTCACAGTTGAAGGACACCTTTCTCAGATAGAAAAGTCTCAGATAACATGCTTGAAATTAATGACCTGAAGAGAAATAAAAGCCTCACACTCAGTGATTGTAGAAAAAATTGGAATGAATTTCTAATTTTGGGACAGTTCATTCATCCTCAGACTATAGTTATGACTGAGTTAACCAAAGGTAAACCACTGTTGGACCTCTTTGCAATGGGCTAAGTTCAATTCCATCTGAGTCATGTGGTCTGATAATTGAGGAATATGTCTCCATATGCAATATCCAGATAGCTCAACATTAAAGAGAGGGAGTATGTAGTTCTTCTGCATTACTGCAGACAAGAAAAGCATGTTGCCATCAGAGCAGCTACTGTAGCAGACAGCTTCAGGTTCGCTGAGATGAACTTCCAGACCAGGCACAATTATGGAGGAAGGGACTTATTTACTGAAGCTTATAAATCCAGGGGAAGTTCTATAATGACAGAAGAAGCTGGCCTGCTTTCACAGGACCAAAACACAGAGAACAAAGCCACAAGCTAAAAGCCACACAGCACAGCACCCCTCAGGAACTCCAGCTAGGCACACTTTGCATATCTTTAGATTGAAATCCTAAGCCCACCAGCACACCTTAAGACCTGCCCAGTGACACTGCCTCCAGCAAGGTGGCTGCAGATACAAACTACAAACTAATAAAAACACTGAATATATTGGGGCCCATCTACTCACACTACCACTACCACAGGGACAAAAGTAGACTCTTGGTCATTATCTGTCTTCTCTTCAGTCCCCTTAAATGTACATTTTCATTCCCTTACTATTTTTGCCAGAGCTGTTATTCTTTTCTTGACCAACATAAGTTATGATTTAGCTGGGTTTCCTTTTAACAACGTCAAACAACAAGTTTCCTTACATAACATCAAAACAGTTAGGGATCTGTCCCCAGAAGACACTTTTGGCCTTCAAAATCCTCTAAATACCCACTGCTTTCTGTAGACAACATGCCAAGAAAACAAAATAAAGCATATACTGGGTAAAATAATGTGCTATTTTGAAAAAAAATTCAGAACATAATTCTTTTAGGGTACAAAGAAGTGTTTGTTCTGTGTGTAAATCATACAGGTATATAAAGAGACTGTGAAATATTCCCAACTTACAGTTAATATTTATTTACATTTACATGAATGCATATTATAATGACTTTTAGTATTCAACTATGTAGCCACTAGGAAGTTCACTGTTTAACTCAAGTTAAACTTTTTTAGATAGCATGCACTCAAATGCCCTGGCACAAATTTCTTAATATATAAAGCAATCATTTTTGACACTAATCATTCTTTTCTATTTGTTAATTTACTCGACAGATTGAAATGATTTGCTTTAATTAATATTTGAAAAATATTTTCACCAGTACTATTGCTGAAGACAACACAGGGCATTAAGAGACCATGCTATTTGCATATAAAATTCCCTCCAAAATATCTATGGCCATCCCATCTATCTAGTACTAACTTCTCTCTCCGTTGGAAAATTTGCTTATATTTTTCAGATGGACAACGAACCTGAAGGGAGGACCAGCCAATCACACCTCACCAGGGCCCCAGCTGAAACCATAGAGTAATGCAGGGTAAGAGCAAGAGTCCAGCGTTCTTGATGATCATGACCCCAGAAAAAGGCTGAAGGAGATAAACACAGAGAACATCCAATTCCTACTAAGCCAGATATCAAGAGACACAGAGGCTCCCAAAACCTCATCACTGAAGTACAACTAAAATGACCCCAATGTGGCTCAGGGAAACTCATGGAAGAGGGGGTGGAAAGAATGTTAGAGCCACAAGTTGGGGCATTATGCACAGAGACTTGGCCTATCCCTCATGACTCTTGATTACCCCCACAATGCATGATCTACATTCCCCATTGATGAGGGTCCCTTTGGAAGAGGGAGGCCAGAGAGGAGGATAATGGAGTCACCATTATGAATGTAAAATTAGAATAATATAAGTTAAAAATTATTTAATAAAAAAGAGACAGTGCTAGAATTTCAAAGGCATCTCCTGGCCAACTAGGTCTTGTGCTAATGGAAAGCATTATGTGAGCCATTGAATGATAATGCTCATCAACAGCATAAACAAGCAATGGAGCCTGCAAACTACAAAATCAACCAGCCAGGCAAGTCATCCACACTGTTATAACAGTGGCACACAGGTTATAGGGGTAATCAATTGCTCTCTGATTTGATATGAGGCCCACTCAGTGAGAAGGAATTCATAACTGATATTGAGAACCAAGACAGAAGCCTATGGCTTGGAAAGTCATTGACAGTAGAAGGAAGTTCCCACTATTGTTTGCCTAAAAGGAGAGGGTATACTCATCCAAAAATCTTCTAAATGTCTGTATTTACCCCCTCTGATACATGTTGCTCTGTTTCTGAGTTATAGAATCTGCTTTTTCCCCCCAAATGGCAGCAAAAACCAAGACCCAATATCCACAAGTACAAGGAAATAAATCTGACTGCATAACACAAGAGAAGTTAGCTCTGTCATATCTTCCATAGGTACAGGAAACATTAGAGAAGAAGTGGCAGATTAAATATTAGCACTGCTCTCATTGCTAGCTTGAGAACCTCTTCAAGGGAGATGGTACAAGACAATGAAAAGATTCAGCACTCATCAAAGCAGAAAATCAGTTTCTACTGAGAGCTTAATAATAAAGGAGATGTATAACATGCCCTCCAGGTTCGCAAGAGGGGACAGAAAAAATGTAAGAACCATGGGGTGGGAAGGTATACTCTGAGGCATTATCCTCCACCACAGAGACTGACTTGTGAACTCATGATCCCACAATGATTACTATTAACCCCACCAAAGACGTCTCTCAGTGGAATGGGAGTGGGATAGAAGGAACACAAGAGTATAAAATGGGAATATGACCAATTTGCAATATGTTCATATATTAAAATTCCCAATTCATAAAAAGAATCAAATATGAAATTATTTCTTTCTGCTTTTATCTAAAGTCATAACATATCCCATGATTAAACTTCTGTATTCTGTTCAGCTCCTACACCTCCTAATTTTCCTTATTATTCTGTGTTTCATAGCCACCATTTGCACAAGTATGCTGAGAAAGTGGAAACACTGGCTACTTACTAGAGGCTGCCTATTAAACAGAAGATTCCCTGGAGATTCTGCACTAGCAAAGCCGGGCAAATCTTATTCTTCATGTCCAGATGCTTCCTCTGCAAATAAAAGTAAAATACCAAAGCAAGTACTGGGAACTGCAATCTGTCAACTCTATCATATGATTTCTGATATAAATATTTCCTGCACAAGCAAGAACATAATTTCCCTAAGAACCATTAATACCATCCTGCACAATATCAATGGGTCTCTACCATTGTTTTTTTAAATTATAGAAGAAAAAGAAACTGAAGTTTGTCACCGGGCAAGATAATGTAAGCTACAGTATAAATTATAAATTCACTTTAAAAACATCCATTCACTGGGAGAAATTAAGTAAACAAGACTGTTTGCTGAATTGTCCATTGATTATAACATGAGAATTAGCAGAATTCTGCCTAGAGATCTAAGTAGTATGTACATGCATGTGTGTATTTCCACTCACTTATATGGATAGATATTAATAATAATAAATATGTTATTACTTTGTACTTAGTGACAGCATTTATAAAGTCTTGCATCAGCAACTTACTCTATCCAGAGATTGTGTTAATTGCTCTGTTATACTAATGGTTTATATATAGCCTAGACTTCAATGGCGCTTCATTTAAAATTGGCAATGGTAACTTACACCTGCAAAAACTTGACTATTTTTCTCCTAGCATGGGAATATAGGAATCTGCTTCTCATCAAACAGCATATGCCTGAGGAATTATACTCTTGTTTGCTTTGATTATTCAAAGCCAGAAGGCAGACTCCTATATTAAAAGAACTTTGCTAAAGAACTTGAGGGAAAACTTAAGGCTTTCACAAAGCAACCACATGCTGGATGGGGTTTTTATTTAAAACATTTGTTTGAATACCCATGAGATACCCTGAGTAAAATTACACAATGATCCAACTTTTAAATTTATCATCATATGATTTACATAGCATTTGCTAACTTAGAAATACAATGTTTGTTATCTTAAGATAACTTATTAATGAAAAGTATTTTCTTATTCTATACAACATGAGCCAGCAACATTCAGCTATTTATAGCAGTTCTTTTTCACACTCATTTAAAAGCATAGATTAAGTGATTTGGGTACATTTGAGGTAATCTAATTCTAGCATGTGAAGTGTGATAAAAGATTAACTAGAAGCAGCCTCCCATGATCTAAGGTAAAGCATCCTATGTAACTTTTAGACTTTGTCCCTTACATGAGATTTTTCTTTTTACACTGCTGTGGTTTGGATATTCTTTCAATGTGTCCCGCAAGAGTTCAGGTGCTAAAATGTAACACCCATGGCTAGTTATTAAATGAGTGGACTCTAACTAGGGTCATTTGAAGTGGAGCTTTTGGAGGTAATTAGGATTAGAGAAGTTCATCAGGTAGATGTGAGTGAATCCTGGTGACTTTAAGTAAAGAGGGAGAGTTAAAACAAAATGTCCGTGAGGCTCAAAGAAACCTTAGAATTTATGGTTTTGTATTTCTGTGATGGTTGTTAGAGTTGAGTTCATGTAGAAGGCTTTGCATTCAGGTTATTGGTGGGATGAATAAAGTCTATAGTGCCTCATGGACCAAAATAAAAGTAAATAAGTACATAAATAAATAAGTAAACCATCACCAGATATGTTTGGATCCTTAAACCTCCAGATTTTGAGCTAACAATAAAGTATTATATTTATAAAGTTTCACATATTTATTTATAGTAATACAAAAGAGAGTAATACTCATACTGACATCAAGGTCATCTTAAAGATCCTAACCATAACATGAGCTTTGTGAAGGCAGGGACCAGAGGTATTGACAACTAGGTCCATGTCTATGTCCTGAACACTTTGGATATTACCTCAATCACCAAATGCCAGTTTAATGAGTGAGTGATTTACAGGCAAACATGCAACTATTTTTTTCTAGAATTTTTGAGCTTGTATGTGGGGAAGTGTGTCAACATGAGAAAGAGATGCTGAGTGTTAGTGTACTGCAGCTTCATTTTTCACATGGAGTTGTTTAACATGAAAATTATTGAGTTGATAACTTATAATAGTGAATTTTGGTACAGTTTCCTCCTTGAATAGTTGTGCCTTCCTAGAATTCTCACTTATATTATATTTATTGAATACCTACTAAATACCTATTAGGGACACAACCAATAGTGTGGATGAAAGAAAAAAAAAAAAAAGGTTTGAATGTTTATCTCATTGTTTTCATAGTGTAATAAATACATTTCTTTTTTAAAATAAATTTCTTAAAATGATGCTTAAAGAGAAATAATTCAACATATTTTCTAAGGCTTAAAAAAGCTAGCTAGCATCATCCCTATTACATTCCCTTTCTTTTTTATTACAATTTTTTAATATGTCTAGGACTTTAACAAAAATGATAAGTGATATGTTAAAAATGTAGAATCTGGGGCTGGAGAGTCGGCTTAGGGGTTAAGGTGCCTGCCTCCTAAGCCTAAGAACACTGGTTCCAATCTCCAGCGGTTCC
Organism: Orientallactaga sibirica; assembly: GCA_036365145.1. Taxonomy (NCBI): domain Eukaryota; kingdom Metazoa; phylum Chordata; class Mammalia; order Rodentia; family Dipodidae; genus Orientallactaga; species Orientallactaga sibirica. The sequence continues at coordinate 3,168,915 of JAEOAD010000043.1, read as the reverse complement.
AATCTCCAGGTCCCACGTTTAGCCAGACACAAAGTGAGGCAAGGGCGCAATGCCGCACTTGACCACAAGGGGGCGCACACATCTGGATTCCGTTCACAGCAGCTGAGACACTGCTGCCGCACCCATCTCTGTCTTCCTCTCTGTCTCTCTCTCTCTCTCTCTGTCTCTCTCTGTGTGTCTCTCTCCAAAATAAATAAATTAATTAATTAATTAATTAATTAATTAATTAAAAAATGTAGAATCTGGGCTGGAGAGATGGCTTAAGGTTAAGGCCTGCTAAGCCTAAGAACCTGCCTGGTTCCAATCTCCAGGTCCCACGTTTAGCCAGATGCAAAATGATGCAAGGGCGCAATGCCGAACTTGCTCACAAGGGGGCGTACGCATCTGGATTTCCTTTGCAGCAGCTGAGAGACTGATGGTGCGCCCATTCTCTATCTGTCTCCCCCTCCCTCTCTGTCTGTCTCTCTCTGCATCTCTCTCCAAAAATAAATTCAAAAACATTTTTTAAAAATGTAGAATCTGATTTCTTCTACCTCTTAACTAATGTTGCAACAAGTCATTCTGTATTGCTATGAAGATAAACCTGAATAATGACATTATACATCCTTTTTGTATAGAAACTTAGTCATTGCAATAAATAAAATGAGTGCCCTAAAGTAAATTTACCATTCACTGAGATATCTACAAGAAGGGAAATTGTTAAATAGATAGATTTATTATTCAATCAATTTGTTCAGATAAGTAAGAAGTCAAACTCAGGAGAGCTTTTATACTAGACTGGCTTGAATGGAGAAACTAGATGCACAGATCATAAATTAGTGCCTGGAAAAGCCTGTGAATGTCTGCCAGCAACAGCTAATTTGCAACAATGGGGGCTTCATGAAAATGACAGTTTCAGCCAGTGTGGGGAGGCAAGGAGAGCCATTTGAGAGAATGGAGAGCTATGGTGCCTGCCAATTGATGTTGGCAGGAGACAGTCAACCCACTGAGTGCCAGGACTCATCAGCATATTTCATGTTATGAGCACAGACATTGTCTCTAAAAACATGAGCCATGAGAGGGCAATGTGGCTGAAGCCTGCAGAGAATATCTTTTCAGCAGGTGGATGACACAGACTCTTAGAACAGTTGTGGGGTGGTAAGTGGGAAATAGGGAAAGAAAGGAGCCAGAGAGAGAGAGAGAGAGGAAGTGAGAAGCTGAACATAAAAGCTAGTCTAGCAGGTTTAATAAGGTTTTCTAAATATGAAATTGATAATTATTCAGTGCCAAAAAGGAAAAGAAAGTTTAAACAAGAAACAATGCTCTAAAATATGGGAAAGACATTACTTGGAGGGACCATTATTTCCAAGCAATACTGGTAAAACTTACCATGCTTATCTGGCAATATTGACTTAGTAATTTAGAAAACTAATGTTAAATAAGATGGATTCAGTTATATTCCCCAAATGTATTATAAAGAAATTGATAACTTTTCATAAATTATATAAAACTAACATTGAAATTGTAATTGCTGCAATCCACACAAATATTTTCATAGCTTTCTGTTACCTTGTAATGTGAACTGAGTAATACAATATTTTTAAAAGAAATGCTAATATATTCATAAAAATGACACCAGATTTCTCTATCCTAATTGTCTTACATTAAGTTTCTGAACTTCAAAATGTTTGTGCACAGGTATAGGGCATCACAGAAAACATTTTAAGTGTTAATTACTCTTACTGAATTCTACCCATTGAGTTCTTTCTGTTCAGTATTGGAAATTTAAGTAGTAATATTTGGTTAGGTATGATAGGGAAGGATGTTAACATGCTAAATGATAAATTTGGGTTTCATGAAATATCTCCAGTTATGTCAATAATCTTTGTCTAAGCATTGATGTCACATGCTTCTCTATAAAACCAACCTTGTAGATTCCCACATGTTTTCCAACCCTTGCTTTCCCAAACTCTGAATACATAATGACATTATGAGAAGGGATAAAGTGATGTTCAAGAAAAAAAAAAAACATGTAAGATAAATAGAGTCTGGCGCTGAATGGTGCTCAGAGTGGGCTGACAGTAGGAGTTGATGTATACCCCATGAAATAGGCTAGGCATTAGACATCATGTAAGAAAAAAAGCAAAACAAACTTTTCTAGTGTTTCTGATAAGGTTTCAAAGTTTAATTGAGAAAAAAAAATGTAATAGAGAGGTTTTAAGGGTAATGTTGACATGAACTGCCAATACAGCATAGATTTTGAAAGCTGGAAAACCGCAAATTTCAAAAGAAAAATCTGTCATTTACATTTGAAACTATAGACTGTGTCAACTGTGGCAAGAGAGAAGATGGTCTCTCACCTCCCTATCTTGTACCAAATCTAATCCCATATTGTCACATTAACTCCCCTGGTCTAATGAAAACTGATTTGATTAGATTTTTCATCCAGATGATAGAATATCCAGAACTCTTAAAATTTAGTTATAATAAAAAATAACCCATACACTCATATTGGGATGGAGAGATGGTACTTCTCTGCAAAGCCTAAGGACCCAGGTTTGATTACTGAGTACCCATGTAAGCAAGATGCACAAGGTGGCTCATGTATCTGGAGTTTGCAGTAGCTAGAAGCCCTAGTATGCCCATTCTCACTCTCTCTCTCTCTTTTCTCTCTCTTTTTTCTCTCTCTCCCTTCTTCCCTCTCTTTCTCCCTCTCCTTGCAAATAAATAAATATGAACATTTTAAAAAGAAGAGACATTCACATTAAGAACCTCAATAAGAGGGTATGCAGAGCAAGGGAAATTCAGAACCAAATGATTTTGTTTTGATTAGCTGAAAGGAAAAACTAAAGAATTCATAGAAACCAATTTTACCCTCAGATTCTATTAACTTAATTTCTTTCATCACTAAAATTTGGATTTAAAGACTTTAGATGAAAAGTAAAATTGAAATTATAAAATTTTAATCTGAAGACCTTTCCTATCTTTCAATGTGATGAATATCTATTGTATATTTTCTGCTACATAGTTCCAGCGGGTTCTCCTACAGAAAGACTGTCTTCCAAAATGAACATAGATGGTTTTGTTATATTTATTTCTATTTCAACCTGTATAATATTATAGGTTCATACTCTAAAATGAAAGCACTACTCATGAGGTCCAAATAGGCCATGACTCATTTTTATTCAGTTTAGGTTAGACTTGAAGCAGCATCATCATATCATACTCATAGATATAAAAGCAGTCATTCTTTTTTTTTTTATGCTCCTGGAAATTTAAAACATCTTAAACAGAGTTTGAGTGGTCTCTTACTGTCCAGAGGTAGCAAATGAGAGTACCCTAGATACATTCAGGCAGGACCTGATGGAGTTCCAGTATTTCAGACAGGCTTCAACCCTGCCATCCGTCCTTTATCACATCACACTGTCTTCTTAAAGAGAGCCTGCTTAGAAATTATGCACTATTAAAATAGAAACAGAGAATGTAGTGATGACAGAACATGAGAGAAACAAAGTATTTGCATTTAAAAATTGAGACAAAGCTATAAATCTGGATGTACCTCAAATTCTAAGTCGTTAGCTTGAATATCAAAGTGAATAGCTGCATGAAGGCTACAGAACAAAATGTAATCAGATAACAGAAAAAATATGGCTGGCCATTCTCTCTGTAGACGAAAAGTCTATTTAAAGATGCTTCATTATCTTAGTCACTGATTCACTAACAAATCCCTTGACCATTTTCTGTTGAGCCCCTGTTCAGTGTTAGCAACTTTCCAGAGATCACATGACCCATGGGGCCCATATCCCCTCTCACAACATATACTCCAGTGGGAAAATGGGCAGCATCAAGAAAATAAACACACTGGTGTTGGATGATATATCATTTTCCCTGTGGTTGATTCAACAATGTGCCACATTTTTTTTTGTTGTTGTTTATAACAATGTAGAATTTTTTTTATGGTTTTGGAGGCCAGGTATCTGCTACAAGGTGGTAAAGAACACATCTTTACTTTAAGAAAGCTATTTTTAATCCATCCTTCCCTTCTTTTCCCTCTCTTTCCTTTCCTTCCTTTCCTTCTTTTTTCTTCCCTTTTTTCGTTCTTCTTTACTTCTTATTTCTTTCTTTCTTCTTTAACTCCTTAGAATCTACTTTTTGTGTGTGTGTGTTCTTGGTGGGGAAGAAGAATGAACCCCAAAATTATTGGTTGTGCCATATTTTTCTCCTGTAGAATTGTCCCACAGAAGAATAATAAACCGATCTGAGAGGCAGAACTTCCTCAGTGAATTCTCACATTTCTTCCTACAAATGTAGGATGCAGAAGAATTTCCTGAACTTGGCCGTGATTTCTTCATGGTGCTGTTTTTCACTTGTGATCCTCTCAAAATACTCTAAATTATGAATTGATGATATCTTTCAGTTCAAGCTTGTATTTACAGTTGCTGCTTTCTTCAGGCTCAGCTGGAGACCCTAACACTTCCTTTCCACTGGTCTGAACTGAGAGGATGTGATCCTTAAGGTCCTCAAAGCTCATGGTGTGGAAACCCCTGCTTGGCTAAGGTTCATGTAAGCAAATTTCAATTGCTCCTTCCCAGACCCAGGGCCAGGTGGACATAAAAGCTCTTAACATGAAGACCAACATCTAAATGAGATTTCCCATGGCTGTCCTTTCTTCTCTGCCTATAAGCAACCTCATCATTTCTGGTCCTGTTGTGCTCTTTTATTTTATATACACAGCTACAAGTACAGTTTTTTTTTTTTTTTAACTGTTAACACCTACGTATGTTTTGACTGAACAGCTGAAAAGCAGTTCAGTCTACAAGCTAAATGGACCTGGAATTCCCCACACTTCTTTTGTATTTTAACTTTTATTGCCCTTTTCAGATCTGAATAAAAAGAGTTGTTCAAACATATTAAACATAATAAAAGTCTACCTTTCATGTTTTATGAATTTTGTTCTTATTTTGAGTTCCCTTGATTTTATTAATATATTTTAACAATTTCTAAAAATGTTTTCAAGATAATTCTTAAACAAAATAATATTTCTGCTATGAGAAACAAAACGTACTAGGCTCATTATTTGATAATTATTTGAACACTCAATAAATCCCCACATGAAATCTAATTAGAACACTTTCTAAAGTCTCAGCAAACATACACTTTTAGAAATTGCATTATATTAAATTTATTGGGAAATGAGACATTATTTAAAACCACTCAGAATCACTTAAAATGCTAAATATGGTATCCCTTATGGGAAAATTGTTGTATTATTAAGTATAATGAAGTTTCTGTTGCTTCATTATATAAACTTGCTAATCATATTCATATTAGTGGCCTTTGTCAAAATAAGTGTAATTCAAAATGGCTTTAAACCTTATTGGAACTAAGTGGTGAAGATAGTCTTCCTCACCAAAATGATTACCTATATAATAGAATGAAAGTAATCATCTTTGGACACTTTTAATTTTTTCCTTAATAACTGATTTGATTATAGAAACAGTATACATTTAAAATTTTAAATTGCCAGTGGAGGTGAGTTACAAAAATATTCAACATAGATAACATATTTGAGATTCATAACAAATTTCAGCAAAAATGAACCACATGCAAGCTTTTGAAACAATTCTCTATTACCATAGTTGGAAATCAGTGTGATAAAGTAGGAAGGGTGACAACATTGTGAATCTAAATAAATGAGGAGAGGGAAACATGAAGTAGAAGAAAAATATTATACTACATTCTTCCTTCCTCATCCACAGGTCTATGGCAGGCCAAACATATGATGGTGTTCTCTTGAGATATGATCGCCTATTGCCATCCTAGCTGTCTTCATTTGCATATACATGCTCTTTGATCTCACAGTGATGAAATGACTTAAAACTGTATCCCTCAGAACATAGCTCCATCTGTATTAACTTACTGAAAACTTACTTGGGAGCTGGAGAGATGGATGAGCAGTTCAAGCTCTTGTCTGCAAAGTCTAAGGCCCAGATTTGCTTCCCCAGTACCCATGTAGGCCAGATGCACATAGTAGTGTGTGTGTCTGGAGTTCTTTTGCAGTGGCTAGAGGCCCGGACAAGCCCATTCTCTCTCTTTCTATCTGCCTCTTTCTCTATCTCTCTCAAATAAATAAATAAAAACTTACTTGGATATGACAAGATTTTAACAGGACACTTGGTGGTGAAAGACTCAAACTCAACAAAATGCTGAGAATAAGTGGATGTTGAGTACTCAGTGCTAAAAGAGACACCTCTATGTCATGCCTGTGAGGCCCACAGAATATGGCAAAAGAGGAGCTGGAAAGCTGGAAACAAAATAAGAGTCAAAGAATGGGGAAGAGGGATTTGGATGGCTATCTTACCAACAAGAAGAGGCTGTTGCATTTATGACCTCACAGGAGCCATTGAAACCTGCACAAGACATAGAAAAGATGGGGTCCATTGATATTTTGACATGGATGATGCAGATATTAAGGCAAGTATCAATTTCTTTGTAAAGACACTGGTATTCATTATCATACAAATTGGAATAATCACCATTATTTTCTTGCTACAGCTAGTATGTCCATTATCATCAGTAGTATAGGCCAAGGAATACTAATTTTCCAAGAACACACCTTAATTTTTGCTTCCATTAATTTACTAGTGACATAGTAATATTGAGTTTGGCCCATGAGCTTTTGTTATTGTTCTCTTGCAGAAAAGTGGTTCCAATGTCAACCTTACTAAATTCATCTCATTACAAAAAGCAGTTTTTAAAATACATAATGGGCCTGAGAGATGCCTTAGTGGCTAATGTGCCTGCTCATAACCCTGACAACTCAAATTCAAATCCCCAGGGCCCACAAAAGCCAGATGCACAAGGTGGCATGTGCATCTGGAGTTGGTGTGCAGTAGCAAGAGGCCTGGCAAACCTGTACTCTTTGTATCTCCTTTTTCTCTCCCCCTCCTTGCAAATAATAAGTAAAAAAATACATTATGAAATAGCAAACATGATATTATGTCCTCATAAAATAATAAATAAAGTCCCTTCCATATACCATCAACTATTTTTTATGTTAGAATAACATCTTGGGATGATATTCCTTCAACTTACTGAATATAAATGAATATAAGATGGAATGGCAATTAGTATTTCAAACACTCACAATCTTGGGTTTTTTTTTTTCTGATTATAAAGCCAGCATGTTTGGCATATGCATTGTTTCATCACTATATAGAAAGCCACTGTTTGTATAATGCTGTTTTGCCTCATCAGTACTATCAAACTTTTTATAACTATGCTTATTTAGCTGATCTATCTCCAGCTGGAATACTCATTATGCTCATTTTCAAAGAAAAATATGCCTGAGTAGCATAATGCCATTCTTTACATATATCATAATCAACTTGTGCTGACATTATCCGTGATGTGCAAAACTGGTCAATAGGTGTTCACTGAGCAGACATATGATTAACAATTATTAAATACAGAGGAAGTGTACTTTGACTTACTTCCTATCTTGGATACTATTGATTGGATTGTTGTTTCTATATTAGTTTTCCATGACAAAGCCATCTCCAGAGTGATGTTGACCATGGTGCGAGCTATTTTAATGAACAGTGGGTAGATTTCTCTAATGTGAAGAATATAGCACCTTAGTCACGCTATTCATGTTTAATTTCTCCACAAACTCATATAGTTAGAAAGTATTACACTGGATAATACTAGCCAGCAATTCCCACATAACTGGTTTCACCTGATAACATCCATATAAGGTCTCAGTTTTGGTCCAAAATTCCCCCACAAGCATAAGCTCTGACTTGATATAGGGTCAATTTTACTTTTACAACATTTAGCCCCTTTCATGTTTTCTAGGCATCCTTGTAACACTCTAAAATGAAGGAGTATCTTTCTTTGAGTTATATGCACACTAGCTACCCAGTATAGTTTTTTCATTCTTAAGTTGTTCTCCTGATCTATAATTCATTCATTTACTATTCAATTATTCACCAAACACTTACCCTTTCGAATCAAGGCACTGAGTTGAAATAGCAGATTTCTGGGGAATTTTGAAATAATGAGTATAGAGATTCTAACTTTAATCTAAACTGTGTGGAATAAACTAAAGACAGGTCCAAGATCTATTAGATTATAAAATTTCATAGCTTTAACTCACTATAGTCACATAGATAGTGCCTGTGTCTTGTGACTTTTTTCAATAATAAAGCTTTCATTTGTTTATTCCTGATTTTTCATAGTTTTCAATGCTTACAAAATATATTTTCAAGAAAAACTTATTACATTTAAATTCACTGATATATATATATATATAGGAGTGGCTGTCAGAATCAATGGTCTATTTTCCTCCATGCAAGAAAAAAAAGAGCACATATTGTTCTGAGTAAAGAATGATTTTCAATGTAATTTTAAAGAACTGCAATGTAAAATAAACTATATGTTCAACTACAGATATACACTATAACTTAGTTCCTGCAAAGACAAACAAATGTAATAACAAGGTTTTTACCTACTCAGTTATTTGGCATAATGCATTCCAGACAAAGAAAGAACCTTTATTTTTTTATTTGTTCTTTGACAATTTCATATATGCACATATTGTATTTTGAAAATATGTATTCTCATTACCATCGCATATCCCTTTGTCATTCCTGCTGAACCCTTTCTTGACACCACTTACCAGTGGCTACAGCACTGAAGAAAATGACTCCCCTTAACTAGCAGACATTAACTGACATTAGCTCTATAAGAAGGGGAGTTGCCTCCTAAGTCCTTTTCTCTCTTTTGAGTTAAAGAATCACAGTGAGAGGTGAAAATGAATAGCCACGAATGGGCCATTTGACCCAGAGCAGCAAACATCTTTCCATGTGGCTTTAACTAGCACCTCCCAAAATGCTCCTAATGGAGGAGTTTTTTTTTTTTCCAAGGTAGTAGTGAGAATAGAGTTACCTTTGGAAAGCACAATGAAAAGTAATTTGTGAATAAGGGGAAATTCTTGAAAGTTTTATAAGTTTATTCTTGAATTAATAGTCTTAGTGAATATACTTTTACAATTAAACTTGTTTTTAGCTCTAGTAAAGAATCATGGGGAAAAAAAGAAAAGCACAAGCTTTACATACAAGGAAAATACTCTTGGATCTCAGTGAGATATTTCTCAGGGCACTTCACACAGGGCTACTAATGTGGGTCATAATCTTTATCGCTGATGATAAATCCTTAAGCAATAACAACTCTATTAGAAAAAGTTACATGCTGGTTATCAACTTATTTACCATTAGTATTTCATGCAAAGCTGTTCACTGTGCATGATCCCCTCCCCCATGAGTTCATGATATTTGGCATTACTGCTGAAAGCAGCGACAATGTTCTCTAGTGATTCCATGGTGGAACATTCCCTCCTCTTAACACAGTTTCTGTATTTCCAAATATGACCTGCTGTTATGTGGTCAGTTTTCCTCCATCAAATACAGTTTGTAAAAGATTATAGAAGAGATGAGAGTCCTTAATGTCTTAGGGTATTAAGAGTGGTATGAGGGAAAATTAAATGAAACAAATGGCAATGAATGAGGAATAAATGTTTTAGACAGCATTCCTTTTATTTATTTATTTTTGCATGGAATTATATAAATTCTAATATTAATAAACAAGAGTGCTGGGCAAATAGTTCAAAAGATAAAGGTGCTTGCTTGCAAATCTGTTGGCCTAACTTTAATCATCCCTTGCACCCACACAAACTGACACAATTGTCTGTGATCATAATACATCTAAGATAATGGGAGGCAAAACCAGGAAAATCTCAAATTGGCAAGCTATATTGGCAAGTACAGAAGTAAAACAAGTGGGGAAGAGAGAACCAACACCCTGAGGTAATCTGCCAACCTCTGCATGAATACTATGGCACATGTATGTCCCACCCACATTTTAACATGCATGCATATACATAAATTTGTAAATAAGATAAAAATAGAAGCCTTCTGAATACCATTCAATGTAAACTACAGGGAAAAATGATGAGCCTAGTGTTTGGAGAAAGGAATATCTTTTGGAATATAACAGCATTAGGAATAGATTATCTTAATCATGGTGCAAATTAAAATTTAATTTAATTTAAAATAAATTAAATTTATTTTACTTGATACATATATTAAAACATCATAATTATACATGTTGAAGGAATAATGTCAGGCTTAAATAAAGATACATTGTGAATGTTTAAATAGTTTAAAATATCTCCTCAAATTATTTTTATTAATATTTAGTTGTCGTTGTTTACATTTCCCCATTTCTCCCTCTCCTCTTGTCTCATTTCCCCTAAAATTCTTAAGGTCATTTCTCTTCTTTGATTGCTTTACTCACCTGCTGTCCCAGTAATTGCTTTTGGGTTTAATTTACTTAGTTTCATATAATGGATTTGTTCATTAGTTACAGAAACACACCTATTGTGTTACAACAGATATAAACAAACAGGAAATAAGAGAAGGGGAGGGAGGAAAAATTAAACTCGCAAAGGTCCATATCATAAAAGACATTCCTTAGTTTACTGCTTCCCTTTCTATTTGCCAACAACAGTTTTCATGTGACTTGAAGTATCTTTTTTTTTAAGAATCACGAGTCCACATTTTACACTAATTTCAAGCTTCATTTCTTTGTGTAAGGATATTCATCCCATCTATACAGAAAGTTCAAAAGGTGAACCAGTGGCATCTGTAGATGAAACAGCACAGAGGATAATAACATGTCTGGAAGGTAAGGACTAAGTTTGTTGTGATACTTACTCATCTTCCTCTGACCTTTCTACCTTTCAAAATACCAGCACTTGAGAAGCAGAGGTATCACCGTGAGTTTGAGGCCAACGTGAGACTGGTGGTGGAGCAATTCCTCAAAAATTGCTGGAACTTGGAAATAAGTCAAAACCAGCAAAAAAATGAGCTCAGTCTTAATACCAGCACTTGGGAAGCAGAGGTAGGAGGATCACCGTGAATTTGAGGCCAACGTGAGACTACATAGCGAATTCCAGGTCAGCCTGGACTAGAGAGTGAGACTCCACCTCAAAAAACAAAAAACAAACAAAAAAATTTGTCTGGTGTAGATATTGTCCATTCCACTACAATAAGCACTTTTGTTTTAATTCCGTAGTCTTGAATTTGGCAGAGGTGAGATGTGTAAGACATTGATTGATGTTCTCCAAGTGTTAGATGTTCAGGTTATTGGACTAACTTTCATAAAACATGACACGTGGTATACCTGTATTATTACTGCTATTGCCACAAACTTCTAAACCACTCTAGCTTGCCCTAAATGCCACCCATTAGTGCTTTATGGCCCAACTGGAATATCTGACTCAAATCACAAAAACCCAGTGTTCCAAAGTTCCCTGAGATCAAAAGTTCAATATACATTATTTCAGAATTGAATAAAATACAATCCAATGTGATGAAATTGTGTACATATTTACTCAGCAAGCTTATGCATGGTAAATATTTTTTATAAAGGATTTGGGCTGGGAAGATTACTCAGTAGTTGAAGGCACTTATTGGCAAATCCTTGAGCTCCTAGTTTAATTCCTCAGTATGTACTCAAACCCAGAATCACAAACTGGCACATACATATGGAGTTTGTATGCAGTGGCAATGATGAGTCACTGGCATGCTCTCTATCTATCTATCTATCTATCTATCTATCTATCTATCTATCTCCCTAAAATAAATAAATGCAATAATTATTTTTAAAGAATTTATTCTAAAGGGAATCTAAGCATCACAGTTTGCAATGGCTTTTGTAATATTCTGTGCTCATTGTTGTATATGTACATATTTTATATCATGTATATGGATTGATTTTCAGAACGGGTTATTGGTCTTGGTTAGATGAAGAAAATTGCAGTTGAGAATTATGGAATAGACACAAGGAAAAACACAATCCAGAATATCATTTCAAATGCTCTACATTTTAGAGAAACCCTTTGTCATACTACACAAGTTTATCATCTCAGTTTATCTAATGAATTGCTTTCTCACTATAGTATTTGTAAGAATGCTTGTTTTCACCTAAAAAAAAATGTTTCACTGTGTATTTTCTAAAAATTCATAGTGTATAATTCTGCCATACACCTGGTGTTCCCAATTTGTAAAATATAATCTGCATGTTTTAATAAAGTATACTCACTATTGATTGATTAAAATGTCAATAACATAATCATTGTCTAGTGGATTATATATAAATGAATTGATTCATCTTACTTTCTTCTAAATAGCAGCATTCTTCTTAAAACAATGACATGACATATACTTTTTACTAAATGATTTTCTGCAAAAATTGCCCTCTAGTAGAAAATATAGACAACATGACTTTTCTTGCTCTCTTAATTTTAACATTAATATTATTAAAAATATAATTTGGTGGATATGTTCCATTAAATATATAATGCTATATATCAAGATTACAAGGCTCTATAAAGTTTCATATTTTCAAAAGCCCTGACTTCCTCTGCAAGTAAATCCCAAATAGGATATAGAGAAATTATTTCCTACATCTTTGGATACATTCTTCTGTTTGTAATGTAATGAATACCTCAGAGGCTCTATATGGAAAATGAACAATTTTCTCAAATAGACTAAACAGAAAATAGATTAATGTAGGATTATACCTCATTTTGGGGGTAGGGTATGAACAGAGTTATCTCCTAGTAGTATTTACTGCCTATTAAATATAAGTTGAAGGTAATCCATAAAGCCTGCAGTAGAGGTTGAACTTGGCCCTTGTTACATCCCTGTACATACTATGAGAGATAGTAGTACACCATGGAAATGCCAGGGTTTAGAACAAATGTTAATGTGTGTGACACAAACATATGACTCCAAGAAAATATGAAACTCTATGGTGATCATTGCTCATAATGAAATGCTTCAGCATGTTAATAGTTTGACCCCAAGATGAAAACATTAGAGAAAAGTGAAAAGGTGCTATGTCAGGACTTATATTTGAGTGATTGGCTGTAAATGGCTAGTGGTAAGTATTTCAAGGACCTAAGTTTCTACTCATGCTAAAATTATTCCAAGAAATTCATTATGATTCAGTTATTTCATGACAATTGCATCTTTTCTCTATATTCATCTTTTATTTGCCTCCTAAATTTACTCCCAAGTAAACATTTTCACATATGGTTGAAACCGCTATGATTTGGTTGGAGAAATGGCTCAGTGGTTAAAGGTGCTTGCATGCAAAGCCTGACTTCCCAGGTTCAATTCCCCATTACCTACTTTGTTCATCTGACTAGATTAACAAAATGACAAAAGCACATTGAATTTTTTGCAGCAGAAAGAAGCACTGGCCCAGCTATCCTGTCTCTCCCTTCTTTCAAATAAGTAATAATTTTTTTTTTAAAAAAAAAAAACAATGCTGCCTTCATTCTGGGTTGCCTGTGTGAACAGTGTGTGGGCGGGAGCATGGGACTGGAGTGAATAGCCCAGTTCCCTGTGTTCTGGATCCTCACACCAACCTGGTCTGGACTCCCTGGTCTGTGTGCTGGAGCATGATGCATGAAGTAGGCCAGACCCTTGTTCCCTTGCTCCTCCCAGTCCACTGGTACTGGTTGGTCCCATTGTACCTTGCTTGGGAAGGCCTGGTCCCTATGTGAGCTGTGGAATCAGGCCTTTTGCTCTGGTATCCTGACTGTCCACTGGGTACCAACAGCCCTGTTCACCTGAGTCACAGTATGAATGGGCCAAAGGGTGGGGGGGAAACTTGCTACATCCTCAATAAAATAAAGAGTTTATAAAATGGGTAGACAACAAGCAAAAAAGCCAATGAAAGTCAGAAAACTAAGAAATCTTCACCACCAAGGATGCCTAGTCCTATAATGGAAGTCTCCAATGAAGTCATAGAGAAGTCATCAGAAATCCATTCCCAAAATGTAAACGCAACAACCAATGAGACACTGATCAAAAAAAAAAAAAAATCAGTGAACTAGAAGCAAACTATCAAAGAACAGACAATCTTATAAATGAAATTGAACAGAATCCTCTCTCAGAATGTTCAGTTTTTGACAGTAGGCTTAACTTGATTGAAGGAAATATTAGAACACTCCAAAGAGATATGAATAAATTGAAGGTAAGTCAAGAAATGGAAGATCTCAACAACGGGTTGATTAAGCTTAATGAAAACTTGATCAAATACAAGAATTAACTCCACAAAACATCAAGAAAATCAGAACTTGAATTGAAATCATACCTCAAAAAAGAGATTGAGGGCTGGAAAGATGGCTTAGCGGTTAAGGCGCCTGCCTCCTAAGCCTAAGAATGCCGGTTCCAATCTCCAGCGGTTCCAATCTCCAGGCCCCACATTTAGCCAGACGCAAAGGGCACAATTCCACACTTGACTACAAGGGGGATTTTGTTCACAGCCGCTGAAAGGCTGCTGGCATGCCCATCTCTAGCTGTATTCCTCTCCCTCTCTCTCTGTCTCTCTCTGTGTCTCTCTCCAAAAAAAAAAAAAAAAAAAAGAGAGAGAGAGAGATTGACATGATAAAAAAATAACACAACAAGAAAACAAAAATCAAATAGAAATTATAAAAACTTCTCTAGAACCCCCCACCAACAGAGTTACTCATGTGGAACACAGAACAATTGACCTGGAAGATAAGACAGAAGAAATTGATCAGGAGACCAAAAACATTGCCAAGTTCAAAAAAATCAAGTGAACAGAATATGAGTGAAATGTGGGGCACCTTAAAATGACCAAACATCCAGATCATGGGTATACCAGCAGGAGAGGAAATCCAGGCCAGAGACATAAAGGACATATTCAACAAGATTATTAAAGAAAATTTTGAGAATATCTCAAAGGGGAGGCCCATCCATATACAAGGAACCCACAGAACAAAAACACAGAAGACCAAAGAAGAAACTCTCCAAGACACATCATAGTTAAAACTCTTAACAATGAAATCAAAGAAAGAGTATTAAAAGCAGCAAGAGAGAAACAATTTACAACATACAAAGGCAGTCCCATCAGAATTACATTAGATTTCTCAATATAAACCCTGAAAGGAGAAGGGCCTGGAATGGAATATGTTAAAGTCTGAAAAACTATGGCTTCAAACCCAATCTACACTATCCAGCAAAAGTATCACTCATAATAGATGGTGAAAGAAAAACTTTCCATGAAAAAATATTCCACTCTATGACTATATGAATACAAAGCCAAAATACAGAGAATACATGAGGGAATACTCCACATAGAACAGTCAAACAACCAATCTCAAGAGCCAACAAAAAGATGATCACAATAACCAAAATTGACCAGACTCAAAAATAGCACAAAGCAGAAGAAAGCACCAACTCCATAAAACACCTCATCATGGCAGGGATTAATTCAAACCTTACAGTAATAACCTGAAATATGAATGCTCTTAACTCACCCATCAAAAGACACAGGTTATCAGGGTGGATCTGGAAAGGCTTACACAAATTGAGGTAACCCAGACCCATAAAGCCAAACATTGCATGTTCTCTCTTATATGTGGATCATAGCACAAATGAATAGACTTGTGTGTGAGCTGGAACATTGCTTCCACCCCCTTCATAATGCATGACCCACAATCCCCACGGGGTTGACCTGAATCCCTAACAAAGAAAGCTCTTCAGAAAAGGGGCAGGGAGGAGGGAAAGGATGGTACCAACATGTGTTGTTTATAAACTAAATATGTCCATATCTAATAAAAAAAAAAGGAAAACAAACTGCTATGATTGCTAATGACAATACATTTGCCTCATGTGATGGTCACTTGTTTTCAGTTTACCTTCTTAACCTTTTTATGGAATCAACATGGTTGGCACTACTTAATATCTTTTATTTTGTTCTTGACTTCTGTCTCATTGTTTACTACCCTGTTTTATTTTGGTTCATCCACTTTCTCTTGTCTTTCTCAAATATCTTTTCTGATTTGTTTATTTGTTTATTTTTTTTCCATTTGACATATGAGTGTTGATATTTCCTAAGTTATAACTCTATGGACCCTTATTTTTGAGTACATTTTTTTTCTATGTCCATTCAATTTCTTACCTAAATAGGACATCCATCATTTGGCCTAAGAATGATGCTGACCCCCAGGCTCAAATACAGAGATACTGAGACATAAAATTTTAAGGAAGATGCTTGTTAGTGGTGGTAATTATGTCATGAAAGAACATGTCAGGCTTCCAAAGTCAGTGAAAGGCTTTGGTTCTACAAAAGTGAGGAATTGTCTCTTCTTATAGAAGAGGGGGAATGAGAAGTTCCATGCTCAATGATCCAGCCTATAATTCTAGGTACCACATAGCAATAGGAGTGAAAGAGTCAGGAAGAAACTAGATAACCCAGAAGGCCATAATACAGATGGAATTTGGGCCCGTGGCATCTAGGGTTGGTCTTGTGTTTCCATTTGGCCTTGGGACTTGCCACAGGAACACCAGCGGTTTGGCCAGTTTCCTGTCTTGCTCACAGTAGAGGTACATTGGTCTCCATGTTTTTATTTATATGCTGACGTATTACAGAATATTTCTTCTTCTCATACAATGCAAGTGTCCTGTCCTAGGACCTTACTCCTCTTAATCTCTATGCATCTTACCATGCAAGCCTAGAGCTATAGAGATGGTTTTGCAAGCTAGCACAATGACCAATTTTCATTTAGTCCAAACTCCTCCCATGGAGATTGGTCTTCTATCATACAAAAACAAAACAAGCCATGTGTGATGGTACATACCTGCAATCCAAAAACTTGGGAGGTGAGGAAAGAGGATCATAAATTTGAAGCCAATCTAGATTACATAGCAAAACTTTACCTCAAAGAATAAAGAAGTGGGAAGTGGTAGTGCATGCCTTTAAAGTCAACACATGGAAGGCTGGATTAATGGGATCACCATGAGTTTGAGGCCAGCCTGGGTCTATAGAGTGAGTTCCAAAGCGGTCTGGGCAAAAGAGAGACCCTATATGATAATAAATTATTATTATTATTTAAAATACTATTATATTATTATTATTATTATAAAAGAAAGAGTAAGAGGGAGAGAAGGAAGGAAGGAATAAAGGAAGAAAATAAATAGAAACATCACCACAATCAATTTAGCATAAGTTGTTAGAAATTGGGAAAGGAAACAAAATGAATGCATTTGACATTTTATTTTATTTTATTTATTTGAAAGTGACAGAGAGACAGAGAGAGAAAGATGCACAGAAAGAGAGAGAGTAGGCGCATCAGGGCTTCCAGCCACTGCAAACAAACTCCATATGCATGAGCCACCTTTTCATCTGGCTTATGTGTATACTGCGGGATTGAGCCTTGATCCAAGGTCCTTAGGCTTCATAGGCAGGCACTTAACCACTAAGCCATCTCTCCAGCCCCTCAATATCTATTTTTACTGAAATGTCCTTATTGATATTTTTTAAAAAGGATTATCTGTGAAACCATTAAATCCATTGAAGTTCTCTGTGAGAATATAATATTGTATATAGTAGACTTAATAATTGTATCACAAATTATTTTCAACACAAGGTCCAATGCATATAATAGTTATATTTCAACTATAAATAAATATTTATTTATTTATTAATAGCTATACACATAAATAATTATATCTCAAATTTCGGAAGCCATTGAAAATACCTGAGATAATGAAATTAAAGTGGACAAAGGTTGATCTGGGCACACATTTTAGAGGTTTCAACTCATAATCCATGGTCCCTGTTGTGTTTTGCCTGTGTTGAGATAATGACTGGAGTATATTGTGGATATATAGGCCTCATGATAGCTGAGGAAACAGAACAGACAAAAAGACCCAGAGTCTCAATATCCTTTTCAAATGTATGCCTTTGATGATTTAAATTCCTTCTGTTAGGCTCTATGTCCAATAATGTCAGAGGTTGGGGACAAAGCCTTTAATATTTGGGCCTTTGGGGGACATTCAAGATTTAAGCCATGATACATGTATTTGTTGAGCACAAAAATGAATCAACTAAGTAGAAATAGCAATTGCTTTGCTATCAAACAATTTGACATCCAGTCCCATGTGACAAGGCCCTTTGGACATTCTCCATCTTTAAGTAAATGCTCTCATTAGGTGTAATTTATTATTCTCATTTGTTGAACATGAGATTGCTGTAAAATTTCGTATTGGAAGATAAAGAATGTGAAAAAAATTTGCTGTCTAAACAATTTAGGAGGGAAGGAAAAAAAGGCAGTGGAATCCTTTTTAACAAAATATGAATTTAGGGATAAAGCTAATTTATAGATACACATAACTCCTGAGATGGGTTGTAGAAGGAAGAGGATGAATATAGACCAATAGGGTCCACTTTATCCTCAAATTTGGAGATTTCAGAAAGCAAAAGTATGAAGAGAGTCCTTAGCTTATATTGCTACACTATCAAAGTAGATAGGAAGTTCTTATATAGATAGGTACTGGAAAACATCCTGGCAAATTGGCTAAAATCCAGTTTTGTTCTGTTTATTTTTATTTTACTCATGAGAATGTGAGATGAGCTCATAAGTTTTTTAAAGCTGGAAATCAGACCCAAGAAAGACTTGCTCCCCTTTGAGTCTATAAATGCCACAAGCTTCTCTAAAGTACATGAGAGGACAAAGAAAACAACAGTAAAACAACAGGCTGTTTTCTGGGATTTTTGGTTTTTGTTTGGTTGGTTTTTTTTTTTTTTTTTTTTTTTTTGCTTTTTTTAAATGATCATGCAAGGTTTTTGGGTTAGATGACTACAGAAGCTGGAAAATCTGTGGCTGCTATTGACCACACAACATACCTGTGTGTGTGTGTGTATGTGTGTGTGTGTGTATATATATATATATATATATATATATATATAATGTTTGGAAATTTTATCTGTGCTGTCAACATATCCTTGCTTATCATGTTGAGTTGGCATTATACATAAATTAACATCCCTGTTGATCTAGAAACATTACAGTTATTTTTTCTGTGTGTACAGGGGTAACAAACTGTATTAAATATGAAAGCTCTTATCTACATAGGTTTTATTACAGAAATAAAGTAATCTCTAAGTTTAAAAAAAAACCTTCAAGAACATGAGAAAATAAAATTCTAAGCCAGCAGTGTGGAAAACCAAACACTCATCTGATAAGCAATTCAAATTGCTTGATAGCCTAAATACTGGTACCACTAGTGCTTTAGACAATAGATATAGAAAGAAGAAACTAAAAAGAATGGCACAAATAGACGTATCTGTAGAAATCAAGTAGGATCCTAGTTTACCTACCAGTAGCAGTTGCCCTTCTATTACTTTGAAAGAAAACTGGACATTTAGTAGAGGATGACTGGACTTAGGATCACATGGTTTGTATGAACAATATATCCAGCAAACTAGAGTCAAATGGCTACTGTGTAACCCACAAGTGTCTGAGCTGCCTGCCTATTTCCAAGACCCTTTCATTTATATCCCAGAGTCCTGGAAACTAGAACTTAACTCACTGAGAAATGTAAAGATAACAACTCTGTTCTAGACAAATCTTAGATGAATGCCATAGGTACATCACTACATCATATGGCTCATGAGGTGCAGGAAGTAGCCATACTTTCCTAGATTCCAATCTGCTTTATAATTTCCCACTTCTAGATGAGAATAATCTTTTTAAATATATTTTTATTTATTTTAATTTTACATTCTTGTTGATGCCTTCAGTAGCCTCTTCCCTGTCCTCCCCCCTCTGAAGGGACCCTCATTATTGGGGAATGTGGGTCCTGCATTATGGGGGTAGCCAACAGTTATGGGGAAGAGGCAATGTCTCTATGCATAATGACCCAATTTGTGGTTCTAACACTCTTTCCACCCCTCTTCAGCAAATTTCCCTGAGCAAAGTTGGGTTCATTTTAGTTTTACTTCAGTGATGAAGTCTAGGGAGATTCTGTGTCTGGATATCCTGTAAAATTTATATGTGAAAGATGGAAATAAATGCAAACAAAATAAAAAGTAAGTGGAATTGAAGGAGCAAAACAAAGACTGTGCTGAAAGATTAAAACTTGGAAAGAAAAACAATATGTGGACAAATATAAGAGAAAATATTTAATTCAAGGGCAAAAAACAGGATATTATTTTTTAAAGAGTGTTATGTTCTTGGAAATTAAAAACATAAGAAAATTTGAAGTATCAATAAAAACGAAAGATAAATTTTAGACTTTTACTCTTTCAGTAAGGAAAAAAAATATATATATATATAAAAATCATGCCTTAGTAGATACCAAAGAAGAATAACTTAAATAAGATAGAATTAGTACACACACACACACACACACACAAATCCAAACTAGTCATCAATCCAGGAAAAATATTTATACTTAATGCAAACACACAGTGCTCCAAATTCTTTCTTTCTTTCTTTCTTTCTTTCTTTTTTTTTTTTTTTTTTTTTGCTAACTCATTTTGCTAAAATTTTCTGTGGCTTAACAAGACCATTACATACATATCATAGCAGGATGAAAGGGGAAATGAAAGGAGTATGCAGCTTCTTTTAAGGACTGTAGTGTCTCTATATGGGACATGTACCCCTTACACTCATATGCAGTATTCAAGAGTTTAGTCCCATAATACTAACCTACTAATAAGGAGAACAGAAAATTCAAGGTCAGTTGTCAATGCATAACAGAGATAACTGATATTTTCTGTCACAAAGAAAGAAATGAGACTAGAATTGGAAGGTTTTGCTGAGAGTTCAGTAGCCAAATAATAGAAAATTTTAAAACAGAAAGGAAAAATATCATTGCAATAATTTTTCATGAAAAATATATCAATTTGCCAAGTGAAATAAAAGAAAATAGTCCTATGTCAAGAGATATTATTGTGAAATTTCAGAGTATAGAGACATATACAAAATTCTAAGTGAATTAAGTACACACAAACTGAGAATTCAAATACCATAGACTAGACAAGTAAAGTTTCAAAAAATGTATTTCTAAAGCAGAAATATTTAATCTATTAATTCTGAAAGTTATAAGCAAGCATGCTATAATCTTATTTACTATGTGAATATATTGAGAAAACTGCTAGCAAATTAGCAATTTCAAAGTAAAATTAAACCAAGAGCAAATACAATGCAGGCTTTCAACAAATGACAAAAAAGAGAGGATCTCAGGACTGATAATGAGAAAGAAACCCATTGAAATTGCTGACCATGGGATAGAGACAAATTATTTCAGAATGAAAGAATTTAAAAGTTCAGGAAAGATTTATAAAGCAAAGATTTTATTTCTCTCTCTCTCTCTCTCTCTCTCTCTCTCTCTCTCTCTCCTCCCTCCACATATCCTCACGTATTTTTATTAGATATGGACATATTAATATGTAAACAACACATATTGGTACCATCCTTTCCCTCCTTCCAACCCCATGGGGAGTCTGGGTCATGCAGTATGGGGAGGGGAAAGGCAATGTCTCTATGCAAAATGTCCCAATTTATGGCTCTAACAATCTTTCTGTCCCTCTTCCACAAAATTCCCTGAGCCATGCTGGGAGCATTTTAAGTCTGCTTCAGTGATGTGCACTTAGGAGCCTCTGGATCTGTGGTTTGAGTAAGCTCCCTACTTAGAGCCCTGCTGGGCTTGTGTCACTGGGGGTGAAGCTTTATTCTAGTCGACCCTGTGTTCAGGTGCAGCTTGAACTCTGGTCTCTTGTCTCTATTTCTCTCCCTCTCTTCCGCCCCCACTGTCTCTCTCATGGATGTGTGATGAACCTATCCAACTTCCCCTGTAAACTGTAAGACTGAAATTAACCCTTTCTTCTCATAAGCTGCCTCTGGCCATGTGTTTATCCTAGCAAAAAGGAAGATAAGATAATTAAAACTGCAACTGATGCCTTGCTGCCATCAAGACAAGTGCCTATCTGTAAATCCCCAACAAACCAAACATTGTGAAATCTGAGATCCGTCTTTACTTGGTTTCAAGTACTTTCTACAGATGCCCACAGTTTCTCAAAACCAGTTTTATGGGACATAAATAAAGTACTGAAATAATAACCTATAATGAAAGTGATCACCTTATGGGAAGGATAAAATGAGGGAAGAGAAATGGAATATTGACTTTTTAAAGTAGCATTCATTAAATATTTACTAGTTATAAAATGTGGCGAATACCCATTGCCCAGTTGAAGATACAGGATATTGTCACTAACTGTAAATGTCTGTCCCTTCTCAATATAGAAAAAGGAAAGAAAACAGGGGAAACAGGAAGAGAAAGGGTGTGAAGAAAGAAGAGGGAAAGAAAGAGGAAATCTCCCATGAGATCTATACTAATAAAGAAGAATTTGGACATGATCTTACTGTAGAAAGCAAAGAAAAAGTGCAATTTTTACCTCAAAGAAATAACACAAAGGCAAATATGATCATAAAATGCCATTTGACATGCATGAGTCAAGAAGTGTATTATAATTACATTTTAAAAATCATAGTAAATTGAGAATTGATTATTGACAAACTAAAACTATCATACACTGGGAAGATGAAAGGTGTGTAAGTGAGGAAATGAGATGTGGAGTGGGTGAATGAAATGTACAAATAAAAACTAAATGTTCATATATCATAAGAAAATAAACCACACCTAAAATAAAGAATAAAACAGTGTGAGAATTTATGTTTTGGAAATAAATACCAAGTGACATATTTAAGTAATTTTAAAATAGTTGTTTCTAGAGGTATGGTAGCTGATTGTATAGGGAAATTATCATAGGAAAAGGAAAAAAAATTCTATAATTGCTTTTGTAAACTTATGCTATTATTTTAATATTCAAAATATGTGCATATATAAATTATATATTTTTATTTTCTTTAATATATATATAATATTGAATATAAAAGCATAAAAAGTGTGCAAACATTCTATATACATATATATAGGTATATTTCTGCATTCATATGTCACAATCTATGAGTATTTTAATACTTAGTTCAAATGTATATGAATTTTATCAATTTTTAAAGTTTTAATTGAGAAATAACTAAGATGAGCTTTATGGTTGTTTACTGAATATATTGGCCTGCTTTGGGAATACATAATTAATGGCAGTGAAATGTTTTTCAACATAGTTGAAATGAGTACATGAGTTTTCTTTTAGTTTTAATATGTCAAAGAATGTACATGCCTTGGGTAATGCAAAAGAATTTCCAAGGAGGTGGCCTCCCCATTCATTTTACATGGAAGGTCTGACTCCATTCTTAAACTTAACAACTTCAGAATGCTTCCAGTCTCTTCAAGTCTCTATCTCTTTCACTCCTCTCTCTCTCTCTCTCTCTCTCTCTCTCTTTTGAGGTAGGATCTAACTCTAGCCCAGGCTGACCTAGAACTCACTATGTAGTCTCAGGGTGGCCTTGAACTCATGGCGATCTTACTACCTCTGCCTTCCAAGTACTGGGATTAAAGGCTTGAGCCACCACACCTGGATATATAAATCATCTTGCTATGAAGCCCAGGCTGGTCTTGAACTCATAAACTTCTTTCCTCAACCTCCCAGAGTATTGGGGTAGCAGGTTAGTACTATCACACCCAGCCCTTTCTTTACTCTTTCCCCAAATTCATACACAGGTGCAAATTCAATCAACATACTCTACAGTAAAATGACATTATCCATCTTCATCGCATGTCACTGTGATTCACTCATCCTGAGTTTATCCTTGTTCATGAAGCAAAGCAAGAGAAAGAGAGGAGGGTGTTTGGACTATGTGCCACAGAAACAAACCAAATGCAAAACCTCCTGCATTCCCGTCCCCACACACATGCTCAGTTCCCTGTTCTCTCATGTCTAATTGCAAGCTGTGAATATCTACCACCTTACTGTTTCTCAGAAGTCTCATTAGAAGCCTACGTGGTTCTGAATTAGAATAAAGCACAACGTTTGCCAATGACGTCTGTGTTTTGCAGGTGTCAATGCCAAGTGCCAATGCTATCCAATATTTGCTTATGACTGCCCACGTGGGACCAAACCCACACTTAATAAGACGGAGACTACATTGTCATGACATATGTGCAATAATATTCCTTGCATTTAAGCCCCAGAAGCACAGTTATTTAGGTAACATAGTCTTGTGCTATAATCATAGCAGTTTTTCTTCCAGCAGTAAAAGTCTCAGCAACTACAGTTAGGCATTTTCTGCTTTCCAATTACTTGCTGATGCTATGCCAAGTAGAGTCATATTTTCATGTATCATTAAACAAATGCAGTTTTGCTCCCCAAACAGGTTTCAGTTTGGGCTAAACTGCATCCATTAAAGCTTTCATAAATGGCACACCCTTCAACTTGTCGTTTCTTCTTACTCATAAATATTTAAACTGCACAGATAATGCCTCAACTTCCCAGCAAGTACTGCATTAGCTGGGCAATTTTTAAACCATAAACTTTGTAGAAAACTAGGAAGAGAGAAATGAGTTGTACTAAGATCAAGTATCACACTAGAATACTAATATTTTCTTATTTCCAAGAAAGAATCTATTTCATCTCTGTGTGTGTGTGCATGTGTTCAATCATTTGAAATATCTTCAAACAAGTGATACATCTTCAAATATAAAAATCTTATTTCTAAACATTGATAATTGTTTACAAAAGTGAACAAAATTGGGCTGCAGGCATGGCTTCAAGGTTAAGACACTTGCCTGCAGAGCCAAAGACCCAGTCTCAATTCCCCAGGATCCACATAAGTCAGATGTGCAAGGTAGCACATGCATCTGGAGTACATTACAGTGGCTGGAGGCCCTAGCATGCCCATTCTCTCCCTCTCCCTCTCCCTCCCTCTCCCTCTCCCTCTCCCTCCCTCTCACCCCCTCAAATAAATAAATAATTTTTAAAGTGAATAAAATTAAACCTAAGTCTTGAAATAGAAATGTGGTAATTATATGGTCAAAGAAATTGGGAAATCTAATGTTTTCATCAAAGGGAAGTTTGAATGTTTGAGAGAAACTGAGTGGATAAACTACTTTTGTCTTTCTCTTTCCTCTAATCCTGAGTCCTAGTTCTCTCTGTTTTCCACAAGGCAAGAGCTCCAGAGCTCAGTACATCCTCACTCTACCCATTTCTATTAGCTCTGTAAAACCGTCAGTGAAATCTAGTTTCAGTTTTCATAATTTCAGTTTATAGGAGGTTTTGTGTCAACCCTGGGTCAAACTTCATTATGATTTACATAATGCTAGAATTTCAAGGCCATCTTAAAATTTTTTGTGTAAGTCAAGTCTAATTCTTGAAAGAAAGAATATTATGTCCACTTGGATCTAGTGCCCAGCTCAGTCCAACTACATGGAATAAACATAGGTTTCTAGATTTTCCTTCATTAAAGACTAGGAACATTGAAAATAGTGATATTGGGCTGGAGAGATGGCTTAGCGGTTAAGGCGTCTGCCTGCTAAGCCTAAGAACTCGCTTCCAATCTCCAGGTCCCACATTTGGCCAGATGAAAATTGACGCAAGGGCGCAATGCTGCACTTGACCACAAGGGGGCACACGCATCTGGATTTCGTTCACAGCAGCTGAGAGACTGCTGGTGCTGTCTATCTCTGTCTCCCTCTCCCTCTCTGTCTGTCTCTCTCTGTGTCTCTCTCCAAAAATAAATAAAATAATTTTTAAAATTTTTTAAAAAAGAAAATAATGATATAAATGAGAATATGTTCAATGTATATCTGCTTAGAAAAATAAATAAAGTTTGAGAATTGGGATGAATTATTTTCCTAAGATGATTATATATTTCAACATTCTAATTTACAAATTGAACCATGCCTTATAGTATAACATATAATCCTGTTATAATACTAGGATGATTTTAAAAAGGTTAAACAGTGAAGGCAGACCATGATGGCTTTTAGATACATAATTTTAACATAACCTGTTTAATAATTATTAATTCTTCAATGTTTATATTGTGCACAACTTAGGAATTTAAACCAAATCCTTACTATTAAAACAGAGATATATTAATGCAGGTACTATGAAAAAAACTGAACTAGTTCCACCTATCCCTCATATTTCCATCCTAGAGTTCCATAAAAATTATTTTAATTATCACCCATTTGTCACTACATGCAGATTAAGGTTACAATAAACAAATAACTATCGATTAAATTGGTTAAATTAAAAGGACACTATTTATAATTAAGTTAGGATGACAAATATAGGCCTGGGTTGGACTGGGTCAAACCAGCTATGTAGTCACCTTCTAATGATGTAATGTAATGATTTCTGCTAAAGTATAAATCAAACTTAAGGATACAATCTTTTTGTCCTAGGAAAAAAAAATATTGGGGTAAAATTGATTTGGGGGGTTAAAAAAATAAATGTGAATACAAGAAGTAATGACTTGAAATATGGCCAAGAAGATATCTTTTAGAGGTTTCCATCTATTGTTTGCTATGGATAAGCCTGGTTTTACCAAGGCAGTTTCATTACCCTAGAGATATTTAAGCTATATTTATGGGAAAGTTTTGAAATTATGAAGCCCATATTTTTAACTGTACAACTATTCTGTCCATCTGTTTCTTTTTAAATGATATTGGTTGTTACTTCTGATGACTGTGTCTCAGTTGTTCTAACTGTTGAAATTATCATGAAGCTCTTTGAATTGCAGTGGATTCTAAACAGGGTATAGTAATACCTTTTAATCCAGCACGCAGGAGTGTGAGGCCAGTCTGGGCTGCATAGTGCTTCATGGTCAACCTGAGCTTAACAAATCAACCTAGATTTGAAAAAAAAAATACTGAGGATTTCATAAACCATCCCTCTTTGTAATTTATGTCTATTGTATGGAATGACAAGTTAAACTGAAATATATTTGAGTATAAGAATGTGGATACAACCATTCTCAGGGAGAAGCTGGGAGATCGACCAGTGGTTAATGAGGTTGCCTCTCAAGCATAAAGACCTGAGTTTGATTCTTGGTCCTCACCTCAAAAGCCTAAGCACAGTGGTGCAGACTTTCAATTCCTACACAGAGGAGGCAGAGACAGGAGGACCACTGGGCTCACTAGCTAGCCTATTTGGAGATCTCCAGGCCATGGAGAGATGTTATAACCACAAAACAGGTGGATCGCACCTGAGAAATGATACCCAATGTTGTCGTGTGCACTCTGCAAGCATCCACACACAGGCACATACACACACATGCGTGTGTATATGTACATAGCCACATACTGATACATACATAAAGATATATGTAGACACATATGCACACACACAAACATAGATGCTTTCATCCATCTCTCTAACTATCCTATTTCTTAAGTAGCTTAAACAAGAGACACTGAAAAAATTCTCAACCCATGTTACTCACAACCCATATCTAATTATCTGATTCTTCAATGACATAGAGCCAAAATACAGGTTTAATATGTTTATTTATTTTAATCACTCTATATTTCAATATGTCTTGTTCATATGACTGTCATTGTCTTTACCTCTTAACCATCACAGTTTTACATCTAAGTATATCATACTATTAAAATTTGTCCCATGTCTAGTTATTTATCATGTCATCTTGTTTATAAATTGGCTGGATTCAGTGATCTTGCCTAGGATGACTACCGTGAGGCTGTATTGCTGCCTGGTCCTCTACTGATATGATTCCTCTACTGATAGTCTCATTCTCCCTTCCTCTCTGGAACTCTCAAATATCAAAACAGAGCAAAGAAGCAAAGCACTTATAAGGCTGCTTTTATGATCATTTCTGAACATTTAGGTCCCTGATTCTAAAACCGTTTTCAAGTTCACTGTGCTTACAGTTCAATCCATCTGTTTGGATTCAGACCCTCACTGGATCCTACTTCTATAGCCATGGGCATAATTTGTGTTTTTGTCTTCTTAGGATTTTATAGTATGTTTTCCTAACTTCTTCACTCTTTATAATAAACACTTTATCCTTAGCTCCAACCTGCTAACATCCAGGTCTGTCATGGACAACCAAGTGTTGGCTAAATTGTTCCTTCATCACAGATAACCATTGGCTCCTGTATCTTCATTACTCTTGGACTTTACATTAAGACATGTGGAAAAATCATAATAATTATTCCCATTCCCCTTTTATTAGCAGGATCTGATAAAATACCATTTCTGAAAGTGCATTAGTTACACTCTCATTGTTGTTACAAAATACCTGACAAAGTGAACTTAAAGAAGGGAAGATTTATTTTGGATGACAATTTTAAGATTACAGTCAATCAAGGTGGGAAAGGAATGGCAGCAGGTATTTGAGGCAGCTGATCACATTGCACCCACAGTTAGGAAGAAGAGAAATGAATACTGGTGCTCAGATGATGTCTCCTTTCCATTCAGTCCAGGCCCCCATCACATGGGATAGTGCTGCCCATATTCAGGGATCAGTTAAAATCTTCTGGGAACCCTCTCACAGATATGACCAGATATTCATCTCCTATGTGATGCTAAACTTTGTCATGTTAAAAATCAAGATTAACAACTACAGGAGGTAATACTTTTCACAGATTTGGGCATTTTAAAGAAAATAAATTAATATTCTCTGTCAGAATCCAGTGTTATAGCCAACAGATTTTAAATGAGACCCAAGGACTGCCAGGAACATATGGTTCTGTTTAGAGCCTGATCATATTGAAATAGGTGTATGAACATCCTTTATACATCCAACACTAGATCTCATTATAACTTTCTGAATCACATATTGAATTCATATAGCATGCCTTGGGACAACTGCAAAGAGCCATTGACAGAAGGTCATCATTATGTCCTTGCAAATGACTCAGCCAAAAAGGTAATCACCATAAAAGCCACATTTTTTAAATGTTAATGCAGGATTAGTTGGCAAACAGAAACATGAATTATAAGAAAGGAAAAAGTAGCAACATATACAATGTTTTTACATTTCTGAGAACAAGAACTTTTCGAGATTGTGATTGGCATCTTAAATAGCTATCAGGGAGAATCAAAAATGGGGACCAGTATGTTAATCTTAGGCAGAGCTATCATATGGATTTTTTTTTTTTTTTTTGCTTTACAACAACCTTAATAGGTTATGTTGGCTCCTCTATTGATGCATATTTTAATTGTACAAATGAAGCAAGCCATTTGGATAACATCATTTCATACTAAGAAATGCTTAGTTGTATTTTCTATCTTGGTCATACTTGGCTCTATAATTAGAATCACTCCATTACCTTTATTTGACTACTACTTATATTCCACTTGTTTGTTCGGTCAAATACTCAGTGTTTTAATCTCCTCTTCCTGGAACCTAGTGCTGTATAAGATGAAAGTAATAATCTTTGTAAGCTGCTGGGTTATAAAAAGTAACATGACAATTTCTTATGCACTTTGAAATTTTATGACTGATTTCCACACAAACATTAATGTTTATAAAATGAATATCTCATTAATGTCATGACTTCCTGTGTGTCTGGAACTGCCTTCCTGCCTCACTCCCCAAGAATAAATGTTCCAGTTTCTAACTAACATAACCTTGGGGAGTGGTTGTGTCAACTTGAACTTTAGGTCTCCCAGACTTAACCTCCTGAATCAGAGACACCTTTCTTTCTTCAGGAAAGAATATTTCCATTTGGAAGAATCTGCTACACATCAGAAAGATAGACAGAGATGAGAGATATATACAGAGTTCTCTACTATGTCTCCATGCAAAGGAAGCTACTTTGAGGACCCAGCTCCTTTGGAAAATGAAAGCCCCTGGGAGAAGATCTAGAAGCTTGTGGTTAACAGTTTACAAGCTGCTTACATGTGGGGTGGCTGCTCAAGACTGCTTTAGTCCATTTGGGCTGCTCTAGTAAATTATCAGGGGATTGTGTTAAAGTGGCAAATATCTTATATCTCAGAGTTGTTGAGGCTGAATCTCCTCAATCTGTGTGACAAAGCAGTTCGGGTCTTTGATAGGGCTGTCTTCTTGGTTCTCTTCAGAGCATAGCCTTCCATTGGTGTGTGAGAGAGTGAGATCTCATGCCATTGGAGGATGGACCCTCATGACCTAGTTTCACCCAAATTAATGTCCAGATTTCATCGGATCCAGATCTGGGTTCTAAGAGAATTTTGAGGAGAGACAAATGCCCAATCTGTAGAAGCAATGAATTCAAAGTGGGAAAAAAATTACAATAAAATTCATGTGATTAGGCTGACATCTGCCAAGAAGTCTTTTGTGTTGCTTCATGTAAAACATGACTATTTATGATGGTATCTGAATAACTTATTCTAACTTAGGTTCAGTATAAACTTGAGTCATACTATATCCATCCTACAGATTGGATCCCTTTCTGTAAATTGAGTAAAGCACAAATTAAGAAATTTAAAAATGAGTTTAGTGGAGATATTACATTTAACTAAATAGCAGTTACACTCTATCCATATATTCCTTTCTCCAAAATAATACTATTAAATGAAAATCTATATAATAATGAAGATAGTGCCATAACAATTTTAATTTATTTACTGTTGCTTTAGTGATAATGTAATACATCATTTGTAATATCAAAAATCCAGCCTAGGCCGGGCGTGGTGGCGCACGCCTTTAGTCCCAGCACTTGGGAGGCAGAGGTAGGAGGATCACTGAGAGTTCGAGGCCACCCTGAGACTACATAGTTAATTCCAGGTCAGCCTGGACCAGAGTGAGACCCTACCTTGCAAAACCAAAAAAAAAAAAAAAAAAAATCCAGCCTAGGGCCTGGGGAAATGGCTTAGCTGTTAAGACATTTGCCTGTGAAGCCTAAGGACCCTGGTTCGATTCCCCAGGACCCACGTAAGTCAGATGCACAAGGGGGCACATGTGTCTGGAGTTCATTTGCAGTGGCTGGAGTCCCTGGCAAGCCCATTCACTCTTTCTTTTTTTTTTTTTTTTTTACATTTTTTATTGACAACTTCTATACTTACAGACAATAAACCATAATATTTCCCACACCTCCCCTATTCCCTTCAGAACTCCACTCTCTGTCATCCCCTCCCTCTCTCCATTAGTCTCTCTTTTAATTTGATGCCATCATCTTTTTCCCCTGTTATGAGGGTCTTGTAAAGGTATTGCTAGGTACTGCAAGGTCATGGCTATCAAAGCCAATTTCTGTCTGGATGATTGCATTGTAAGGAGTCATACCCTTCCTTTGGCTCTTACATTCTATCTGCTTCCTCTTCCACAATGGTCCCTGAGCCTTACAGGGTGTGACAGAGGTGTTTCAGTGCTGGGCACTCCTCCATCCCTTCTTCTCAGCATTATGTTGTCTTTTGGGTCATCCCAGTGATCATTTCAATCTGAAAAGAGAAGCTTCTCTAACCAGAAGTGAGAGTAGAATTAATATATGAATATGAACATTAAGTGAGGTGCCTTCAGGGCAGTTTTGTGGGAATAATATATAAATTTCAACAGACAAGAGCAGGCTTTATACCCCTAAGGCTCATGACCTCCCCTGCCATAGACTTTTGATTATGTTTTTTAGTACCAGGTATGTATTCCACCCCCATAGAGAGGGGCTTCAGTCCAATTAGGGAGCAATTGGTTTTCCCCAGAGCAGAAATGCCACTATTGCACCCGTTTGGTCATTGGGCCTGTCTGGCCAAACACGAAGTTTCCAGTGTCCACTGTTTCCACCGCTGATGATTTCTGTCTCCCATATGGCTGCATTCAGTGTTGCTTTTTACAGCTTTCAGTTGGCTGGTCTACAGGGAGGAGGTTTTCTGCTCAGCACCAGCTTGATTTCTCAGTGACCTTGCCGAATGTATCGGAGGCAACAGTGACCTCCCTGGCCAACAACTCACTGAAGAGTATTCCATGCCTGGCACTGAAAATTTTCTAGTAACTATCTGTAGATTCTGGATGTGCCATTATTCAAAAAAGTAGGTTTACATAAGTCTTATTCAGAATATCTTCAAATTTGATTGACCCTTACCCCACCCTTCTTTTACACATTCTCTTCCCCTGGCCTCACTTCACTCTTTCTCTCTGCCTCTTCCTCTTCCTCTTCCTCTCCCTCTCTCTCTCTCAAATAAATAAATTTAAAAAATATGTAGCCCAACATTGAGTTTCTCTATTTCAATAACTAAGACTCCAGGCGCTTTCTTCACAAAACACATTAAAGGTCATGATTTTATAGCTACTAATATTTTTATTTTTAATATAACCTTTAACACTCTTGGACTCTGCTATAGATGGTAAACACTTTCCATTTATTGTATAGTAGATTTAGCAGTCATAAAGAAAAACACTGTTCTTGTTATTCATTGAATAAGCTTTAGTCTGAAATTTATGAATGTTGAAGAAACACAACCCAATGTTCAATACATAATTGAATGACTTTACTGTGTAACATGACTATGCTTTCTTAGATGGGTAGTATATATTTAAATAATTAATTCAGACATTACCTTTCAAGTATCAACTTGGATTTTCTGAAGAAAAGCACTTGTTCATTAGGTAAGTAAAAAACACTATAAAATATCATTGTCTATTAGGAAATTGTCTTATTCTAATTATAGGTTAAAATCACTTTGATTTTGCAGTTAAGTCTCAGACTTTTTTTTTTTAATTTTGACATGTTTAACAATGTGTGGTATGCATGGGTTTGTGTATGTGTTCATATTGTGTGCCATCATCTGTGCATGAACATGTTTGCATGTGTGTTAAAGGACAGAGGTCAATGTCAAGGTGTAATCTTCAGCTGCTCCCTGCACTTTATTCATGTAGACAACATTTCTTGTTCATGGATGTAGCTAGATTAGTTAGTCAGTGAGCTTCAGATTCCATATCTCACCCCCCACCTTAGCACTGATGGTATTAGGCATGCAGCACTATACCTGGAAGTCTGTATCAGTGCTGGGATCTGAATTGGCCATCTCCAGAGTCCACATCACTTTTGGTTTTTGGTTTTGATTGGTAAAAGTGATTTTCTTTTTTGTTTGTATTTTTAACAATATTGTACTTGTATACAATGTACTTTAATCATATTCACTCCCCCATTACCCTCTCCTGTCTCCCTATCACTTTTGCTGGTTCCTTTCTTCTTCGCAGCTAGTCCTTTCTTCTATTTTCATGTCCATTTCTCTTGTGACCCACTAAGATTAATTAGGAAATTGGTTTCCATAATGTTTTGGGAGATGATAACATGACTTTCCTTTGAAATCAAATACTTTATGTTAAAAAATATAACTGAGTTAGGAGCATAGCTAAGAATGGGTATAATTATCAATTGTAAACAGGAAATTTTGAAATTAAATAGAACATCTTTGGCTAAGTGATCTTGCTTCAGCTAAAATGAACTTGGCAAAAATGCAAAACTAAAACAGAAACAAGCATATGGTTGAAGGGCTCAGGACCTAGCAGGGCCATCTGTTAGCACACAAAGCTGTGTGTTCTCTGGGTAGGGTGGATTTGGTGGATGTGTGTAGTGGCACTGAAAGAGTGTTAGTTTCACACTAAACTCAGATGTTCAGTAACTACCACTTGGGTGATTGTTTGACTTTTCCATACTGTTAACAATCACTTTTTAGATTGCTTATAAATATGATAAGTTAACATATTTATTCAGCCAGTCAGTCTCAAGGTTGACTGACAAAGAACTGCAGAGAATTTATTTATTTCACATCCATATTTCCTAACTCAGGATGTGGTCAGAATCTTAATGAAGCCATGTAGCTTGCACACAGGCACCTTACAATCCCTTAGGGCCCACTTGTGGGCAATATGTCTAAATTCTAAGAGGAATCCGCACACTTGTAAATCACTGAGAAGCTTGTGGAAGCATGCAATGTTTTCCATTCTCAAAGTGTTGAGCTGACCAATAAGACAAGAAGATGAATCTATACCTGTTTTCCCTGAGGCAAGCCAAGCATGGTGGTGGAGAGACTCGCAACTGATCCTGAAAGCACTATTCATGCTCCAGTCTGTAACCACTGATGGTGACCTTGGACAGGCCTCTCCAACTCTCTGTCTCAGTCTGCTCAATGGCAATGCAGACACTACTAATGTGTACTGAGAGGGGTTGTTTTAAGGAATAAGTTAATGCACATAAAATGTTTTCACTGTACTAATATACATGCATACACTCATATATATATACATATATATACATACATACACACATATGTATGTATAAATATGTGTGTGTGTATACATGCAAAGGTGTATAGAGCAATTTTTTTTGGAGAGAGTCACAGAGAGAGAGAGAGAGAGAGAGGAGAATGGGCATACCAGCAGCCTCTCATCCACTGTGAATGAATTCCAGATGCATGCGCCCCCTTGTGAGCAAGTGTGGCAATGCGCTCTTGCATCACTTTGTGTCTGGCTATACGTGGGACCTGGAGAATCGAACGGGCATTCTTTTATTTTTTAATATTTTGTTATTTATTTATTTGAGAGAGAGAGAGACACAGAAATAGGCAGGTAGAGAGAGAGAGAGAGAGAGAGAACAGGCATGCCAAGGCCTCCAGCCACTGCAAACGAACTCCAGATGTGTGTGCCACCTTGTGCATCTGGCTTACGTGGGTCCTGGAGAATCGAGCCTTGAACCGGGTCCTTAGGCTTCACAGGCAAGTGCTTAACCACTAAGCCATCTCTCCAGCCCAGAATGGGCATTCTCAAGCTTAGCAGGCAGGTGCCTTAACTGCTAAGCCATCTCTCCAGCCCTAGAGAGCAATTTTTAAGCAATCTGTTACCCTCTGTATTTTCACTGCCTAATGCAGGGATGGACAGGAAATAGGAGTTATTCCACCAAAGAAACTGTGTGTTTAGGAATCCAACTTTACCGTTAAGTCTATGAGAGAATGTTTAATTATTTCTCTTCTATAGTTAAATAGACTATCTGGGCTTGAATCCAAGTTTGCTACATAAAAGTAGCATTATCTAAGGACAGTTACTTAACCACTGTGCTTCTAAGTTTCATCATTGATAAAATAGAGATAATTGTTGCCACTCAAGATTGCTGTCAGTGTCAAGTGAATTAACACATATGTTAACAAGAGGTGATTGCATTATGAGGGTGCTGCCTTCATCCATTCATGAATTCATAGTGAATGCCCTACAAGGTATGGTTAGAGGAAGTAGGTCACTGAGGCCATATCTTTAACTGGTACATCTTTCTCTGAGTGTTTCCTGTCTGTCCCTTTCTATTCCCTATCCATCATGAGGTGCGCATCTCCGCTAAGCCACACACTCCTGCTGCCATGATGCTGTGCTTCATCATAAGCTCATAGCAATAGAGCAAGCTGGTCAAGGACTAACACTTCTGAAGCCCTGAGCCAAATCAAATCCATCCTCCCTGGACGTGGTTTCTCAGTCATTTTGATACAGCAATGAAAGGCTGACTAATACAACATAAAGTCCTGAGGCTATTGTTCGGCACATGGTAAGTATTATGTAAGTGGTAGCTCTTTTATCTAGAAAAAGAGAATGAAAGCCAAAATGAATGTCAAGGTATTAATTGGGAAGGAGTATAGAGTCGTAAGTAGTAACGGGATGTACTCAATGATAAATGGAAACACAGAACATGTTACTGAAGAATGATGAGGTTCAGCGAGAATGCTTAAGTGTATAAATTTGCAACTTAATCATTATTCAGCCAATATTGATTAACAAACTTGTCAGATTCTATTTTTCCTTTAATAAATTATTTCTACATTTAAAACTAAGTCTTCAATTTTTTTTAAATTAATTGTCAACCGTGGTTTATATGTCTGTTTCCACAGACACATGGAGGTAACATATGTTATTTTAAATCTTTGGATAGTTAGAGGATCTCTGACATGTGAAAACAGTTGTTTGGATGGAGAGCCATAGGAAAAAAGCATATGATAAAAGCTGATAAGGTCAGGGTTCACTGGTACAATGACAATCGAGCAATGTCATCTCACTGCTGTTTCTAAAGTATGAGGCTGTCACATAAGCAGACATTCACATAAGACAAATTCACATTTCTCTCTACTAAAAATATTCCTACATGAAGAAATACATTGTATATTCTGTTTTAATAAATATTTTAAGATCCGAACAACTGAGAGAATGAGTGAATAATAAATATTTAACCCATGAACACAAAAAGATTATGATATTGTTGAGGTATGATAAGTGAATTATCTTCTGAAGTATTTATGAAAGTCCTACAATTTATTTAAGTGATAAGATTTTAATAACAATTATAAGGAACAATTATAATCAAATAATCAGCTATTTTTATTTAGACTACTCAAAGTGGGGGTCATGGACCACCATCATTAAAATTATATAAAAATTTATTGGAATTGCAGATTCTTGGACTTCACTAAGTTACTGAATTGAAATCTACATGTTAAGTCTACATATGTTTTTATGTGCATATAATTTTGAGTAATACATATTTCAATGAGTCACCTAAGATAAGTTATAGGCAATTACCCATCAATATACAAATGTGTGTGTGTGTGTATATACATATATATATATATATATATATATATATATATATATATATATATACAGTATTTCCCAAAACTAATCAACAGAGATTTTACTTAATTAGTCTACAGTGAGCCACGTCAATATTTTAAGTTTCAGGACATTCTGTTTGGCTTTGCCATTGAGAAGACATTATCTAGATTAGCAAAATTACTATGAACTACTCCAAACCTTATTTAGAAATAAGTAAGTCCCCTCTTTTCTAAAAAATAGTATTGCCACAGTAAGAAATTAACTCATTGAACAAAGTTGGAAATGTATTTAACCTTAATACACTTCATGCCTCCTTTCCACCACTAAGGTAATAGGTTGGGTCATGAGGTGGCTAGAGGGTATATTTTAAGAAATATATCAAGGAAGATAAAAATTTCTATAGATAAATATTGACTGTGTCAAGAGAGAATTAATTTCTAAAAATTTTAGAGAAGGACATTAAGAATGTGTGAAAGATAAATTATTTTATCATTTCTTGTTTTTTGATACATTTACTAATACCTCATTAAATTTGTGTTTATTTCTATCACCACATACTTACAAAGCAATGATGTAAATAAAGATTAATAGCACAATGATCTAATCCAAGCTAAAGAATCTACATAATTTATAAATGAATTTAAACTGACATTATAGGCAATTACCCATCAATATGCAAGTGTGTGTGTGTGTGTGTGTGTGTGTGTGTGTGTGTGTGTGTGTGTGATGGTTAAGGTGTTGTCAGCTTGATCTGTTTAGTATCCCACAGGTCAAAAGAATGACATAAATGAGTATATGTACTAATTAAATTAGTAGGGACATCATCTAGGATGGCTATAGCAAGACTGGGAAACTTTAGATTTTATTTGTTCCATACAGTATTCTTCACTTGAGTGTTGGTGAGTATGAAGGATATGATAACTTCTAAGACATTTGCCTAACAGGAAAATATCATACTAGATACAAAAGTTAAGGTAAACAGTGATTAAAGAGCCTAAAATTGCCCATGATAATTTCAGTACCATCGTTAGCCTTCTCCCTGTCCTTCCCCCATGGGTAATGTGGGCCTTGCCTTGTGGGAGTAGCTGTCAGTTATGGGGGAGAGGCAATGTCTCTGTGCATAACAACAACAATCTCCCCACAGTCAACACAGTTTTCAGGATCTGATTCTATGTGGCAATTTTATAGATGATAGAACTTTTCATTTGCAAGTATCTTTAATCGTAAAATGTCTATTTCAGGAATGTATACAGACTATAAGATGTGATACAGTTTCTCATTTTTTTTTTCACTTTTTGCAATAATCAGATTTATAGTCTCTTTCTCTGTCACACTTTTCTAGTATCTCTTATCATCCAATTCTGTAATGTTTTTACTAAAATTTAAATTCCTTATGCTTTCTGAGGCTCTCCTCTGATACATTCATATCAAGATAGTTTTTCTTCCTCATAAATCTCTGCTTAAACTCACAAAGTCAACTTCTTATATTGATGGCAAGCCATGTAGAAAATTAGGATGGGGAAATGTTCTCTTGTAGCAGGATAGAGACTTGATAGTCTGTTTATGAATTGTACAATTAACCTCTGGAACTTTTTTGATTATTTACTAAAGAATGATTTGTAACTTGAATATAAATGCTGACAACTGCTAAAGGAAATGGCTATGGGCTATTTAACACCTTACTTGTCTAAGGAGAAAGGTCTGAATTTATTTCAAAACCTGGAAGGTTTCATTGAAATCTATGAGTTCAATAAAATCTGTCAATGTGAGTATAGAGTCAAT
The DNA here is from genome assembly GCA_036365145.1 of Orientallactaga sibirica. Lineage (NCBI taxonomy): Eukaryota > Metazoa > Chordata > Mammalia > Rodentia > Dipodidae > Orientallactaga > Orientallactaga sibirica. Next base: position 3,130,778 of record JAEOAD010000043.1, on the reverse strand, counting down.
TTAAACAAACAAAATATAAATTCTGTCTCCCTCTTCCTCTCTCAAATAATTAAATAAAAATACTTAAAAATAAGTATATAGAGAATAAATAAATAAAAGGCAAGAGAAACTTACTGAAGGAAAGGGGTCATTGGCAATGTCTTGAGGTTTATAGCCCCACCCACTTTCTGTTCACTGTCTGCTTCATGAGCAGGAATGCAATGTGGCCTGCCACATCTGCTTCTTGCTTAAAGGGCTGGACCCCCTGAAAACATAAACTGAAATAAATCTTTCCTTCCTTAAGTTGATTTTGTTCAGGTATTTGGTCATGAGCTCCAGAAAAGTAGCTGACTCGGGGTTTTGATAATGTGGTGCTATGTAGTGGGGCTGCATCATCAAAGGCTATTCTTTCATATCTGCCTACCACCAGTTTCTAAGGAAGGGAGTGAGGACAACTGTCTCAATGTGTGTGTGTGTGTGTGTGTGTGTGTGTGTGTGTGTGTGTGTGGTGGTTAAGGTGTTGCCAACTTGATCTGTTTAGAAATCCAAAGAAATCCCTTTTGGTTGTTTCTCCCAGGTTGTTGCTTCCAGGAAGGATTAACTAAAGGAGGAAGTCCTTCCCCCAGGGTGAGCCCTTGTCCCAGATCAGGAGGCCCCTCTCAGATGAGGACTTTATATATGGAAGCTCTGGGTGAAAAGAGACCCTTCCTTCAACACCGCTGCCTTCCAGAGTGAACTGAAGACCAGTGTCAACTGAAGACCAGCATGGGTTGAAGACTAGCAGCTCCTCAGGAAGCCTCCAGACCTTCAGTGCTGGATTGGACTGCTGAGGCATCTGGCCACGTGAACTGAGCAGCTACTGGGTTCCTTGATTCTTGGGACTGCAACTGCTATTGGACTTTTAAAAAATAATCCTTTCAGGGCTAGAGGGATTGCTTAGAGGTTAAAGCATTTGCCTGCAAAGCAAAAGGACCCAAGTTTGATTCCCTAAGAACCACATTAGCCAGATGCACAAGAGGGCGCAAACATCTGGAGTTCGTTTGTTATGGCTGGAAGTCCTGGCACACCCATTATCTGCCTCTCTCCCCCCACTTCTCTCTCAAATAAATAAATATATACATTAAAAAAAAAAAAAAAGAGCTGGAGGTATGGCTTAGCAGTTAAGGTGTATGCCTACAAAGCCAAAGAACCCAGGTTCGATTCCCCAGGACCCATGTTAGCCAGATGTACAAGGGGGCACATGTGTCTGGAGTTCATTTGCAGTGGCTGGAGGCCCTGGTGTGTCCATTCTCTCTCTCCCTCTTTCTCTGTCAACTAAATAAATAAAAATAAAATATTAAAAGAAACAACCAGCCAGGCATGGTGGCATACACCTTTAATCCCAGCACTCAGGAGGCAGAGGCAGGAGGATCACCATGAGTTCAAGCCTGCCCTGAGACTACATAGTGAATTCCAGGTCAGCCTAGGCTAGAGTGAGACCCTACTTCAAAAAAACCAAAAAAAAAAAAAAAAAAAAATTAAAAAATATATATTTTCCTTAGGTCTCAGATAACTAGTTGCATGAGGCCAAACCCCATTATGATTTTCCTGTGTGATCAAGACCTTCCATTCCAAAGAACCTCTTGATAATGCCCCCAGACTCACCATAAAGCACCTAGAACAAGAGTCACCCCACATCTCACTGATTGAAAAAATATATATATTTTTTTTTATTTTTGGAGAGAGAGACAGAGAGAGATAGAGAGGGAGAGAGAGACAGAGATGGGCTCGCCAGCAGTCTCTCAGCTGCTGTGAATGAAATCCAGATGTGTGCGCCCCCTTGTGGGCAAGTGCGGCGTTGTGCCCTTGCGTAACTTTGCATCTGGTTAAACTTGGGACCTGGAGATTGGAGCCACTGGAGATTGGAACCAGCGTTCTTAGGCTTAGCAGGCAGGCGCCTTAGCCGCTAAGCCATCTCTCCAGCCCATCTCACTGATTTAAAATAGAAGGTTGATGATGGGAGAATGTGCCAGTGCATGTAGAAACTATATTTTTATTGTACGTATGAAAGGTTTAGTCTCAATTGCTTTCCTTTAGTGTTTTCTAGATACTTGTCATTGCTACTAGGAACTCTCTCTGGTCTCCTCTCAGCTCTCTGGTCTCCTCTCAGCTCTCTGGTCCCAGAGATCTTCATTAAGATTTCTGATACTGGGCTAGACATGGCTCAGTGAATAAACTACTCACCACTCAAGCTGGAGCACCTGAGTTCAATCCCCAGATCTCACATAAAAAGCCAGAACCCATGGCGGGCCCAGCTCACTAATGCTGACACTGCGATGGGAAATGAAAGCAGGAGGATTTGCCTGGAAACTTGGAGTGAGCAGAGCAACGAAAAAGATGAGTGCAAGTATACAAAGCAAGAAAACCTGACTCAGTTGTGGGAGAAAGTCACGACTCAACACAAAAGTCATCCTTAGCCCTCCACACTGTGCTGGGGCAAGCATGAGCTCCCCTGGGCCTCCTGCCACAGACGCACTAATTTATAAAGAATGAGACATATAGCATAAAGTGTAAATGGTGGCACCCTCACGAGATGGGAGTGGACAAAAATCAGATACTATTGTGTAGATCACACACTTAAGATATGAAAATGGACAATGCCCAGGGGGAGCCTTGTGGGAATCTGCATTTTTGGTAGGCATCGTGCTATTTCTTAAAATTCCTAGAACCAATGGCTTTCCTGCAGTGTATTTTCTGTCCAGATGATTGATAGTCTCTTGAGGCAGCTCTGTTCTTCACCAGACTGCATTTAGTTATATAATAACAGTATTGTCTTTGGGGCAGGCTAGATCACTCAGGGCCAGAGACACAAGTCAGATTCCATGCTTTTTGTCAGTAATTGTGGTTGTGGACTCTGGTTGTCAGTTTGACTGTGGCATACATGTGTGGTTGAGATTTCCTAGATTAGGACCCAGCTTAACTTGGCAGAGGCCTTTCATGGGCCAAGATCCTAGACTTACTAAAAAGTAGTAGATTCGCTGAGCAACATGCTGTATTCATGTCTCTTTCTTTCCAGCTGATATGGTGATGTAATGGCAGCTTCCTGCTCCTACTATGTTTTGCCAAGCTTTATGATGGACTTCCTGCCAAAACTGAAAACTGAATGAATATTGTGAATAAGACTTATATAAACCTACTTTTTTTTGAATAATGGCACATCTAGAAGCTGTAGACTGTTCCTAGAAAATTTTCAGTGCCTGGGATGGGATACCTTCCAGTGAGTTGTTGGCCAAGGAGGTCCTGGTAGCCTCCAAAACATTAAAAGCTTTTGCCAAAGCCCTTGGTTTCCCTTGAGAAACAAATAGCAAGACCCTATTGCTGAATACATCTCTTGCCTGAGAGGCAAGGTCACTGAGAAAGCAAGCTGGTGCTGAGCAGAAAACCTTCTCCCTGTAGACCAGCCAAGTGAAAGCTGGAAAAAGCTGCACTGCATGCAGAGTATGGGAGACAGAAGTCATCAGTAGTGAAAACAGTGGACAATGAATATTCAAGTTTGGCCATAGAGGCCCAATGACTGAACGGGTGCAATAGTGGAATGTCTACTCTTGGGGTAACCAGCTGCTCCATAATCAGACTGAAGGCCCTCTCCATGGGAGGGAATACATGCCTGGTACTGAAAAACCTAAGCAAAAGTCTATGGCAGGGGAGGTCGTGAGCCTTAGGGGTATAAAGCCTGCTCTTGTTTGACTAAATGTATGTATTATTCCCACCAAGCTGCCCTGGGGACACTACACTTAATGTTCATGTTCACATATTAACGCTACTCTCTATTCTGGTTAGAGAAGCTTCTCTTTTCAGATGGCGATGACCACTGGGATGACCCAAAAAGGCAACCTAGTAATGAGAAGAAGGGATGGAGGAGTGCTCAGCACTGAAACACCTCTGTCACATCCTCCAAGGCTCAGGGACCATTGCGGAAGAGGGGCGGATAGAATGGAAAAGCCAAAGGAAGGGTATGACTTCTTACAATGCAACTGCCCAGACAGAAATTGGCCTTGATATCCATGACCTTCCAGTGCCTAGCAATACCTTCGCAAGACCCCCAAAATAGAAGAAAAAGATGATGACATCAAATTAAAAGAAAGACTAATGGAGAGAAGGAGGGAATAGGATGGAGATTGATGTTCTAAAGTGGAATGTGGGGAGGGGAGGGAAATATATGTTTTTTGTATGTAAGTATAGAAGGGGGTCAATAAAAAAAGAAATTATATATATATAATTTCTTACATTTTTCTTAAAGCTTACTTGATATCTAATCATTTCCCTGCCAATTTCCTGGTTAACTGATATATTATCCTAACACATACATACTGAAATACTGAAATGCCTTTTAATAACTGTTATTTCTACCTATGATAGGTAATAATTAAGCTTTGCACAAGAGGAAGCTTTCCAGAAGGTAACTATATGAAAATTCACCAGAGAAAGACCACCGGTAGGAGATATACATATATAATTACAATACGACATTTGCTAAGTGATTATGAAAGCTGGTAAGTTCCCAGTCTTCAGTGAGGATGCCCCAGCTAGAGTCTGAAATCTGGACTCACGAATAGGTGATGACCCATTGAGAAGGCTTTCAGATGATTTTTCTCTTATTTGAAGAAAGGTCAGCTTTTTATTTCCTTCTTCATGTTTTCACTTAGTTGATATATGAATGTGAAAAAGATTAGTGAAGGCCATTTGCTCTCCTCGATTTACCAACTTAAATGTTAATTTCATCCCAACACTTTCTAGAAACATCCAAAATGATGCTTAGTCAAATATTTGTGGACCCCCTAATCCAGTAAATTTGACACATAAGAATTATGGTGATATGGGCTGGAGAGATGGTTTAGCTGATAAGGCACTTGCCTGAAAAGCCAAATGACCCCGGTTTGATTCCCCAGAACCCACTTAAGCCAAATGCACAAGGTGGTGCCTGCATCTGGAGTTCATTTGCAGTGGCTGGAAAGCCTGGCATGCCCATTTTCTCTCTCTCTCTCTCATTCTGCCTCTTTCCCTTGTAATAGTAATTACTATAGTCAAGTAAATTAAAATATCCATCATCTTATATGCTATGTCTTTAGAACAAATGAATATTTTATGAAATATACTAGAGGTAGAATTTTTGTTTTTGTTTTGTTTTCTTTGTCCCTCAACAGCCAATCATGTCCCTTTTGAGTGACTTTTACTAGGTTTAACATTAGAAAATGAATTTCATTTTTCTAATGTGAGGGAACATATTGATCTTTAAATTAAACTCCATGCCTGCCTTGCTTTTCACTCTATCCTTGAAAGCACAGCACTGTTACAGCTTTGCATTGCTTCCTCCCAATGTAAGGAGTTAGTTGGATATTGTTGCAGTCAGGTTCTCATTGCTGGCAGAAATCACTCAACCAAGAACAGCTTGTGGGAAAAAAAAAAAAGAGGTTTATTTTGGCTTACAGACCCAAGGGGGAAGCTCCATGATGGCAGGGTAAATGATGGCATGAGCAGAGGATGGACATCACCCCCTGGCCAACATAAGGTAGACAATAGCCACAGGAAAGTGTGCCAAACACTGGCAAGGGGAGACTGGCTGTAATATCCATAAGCTCACCCCCCCACAGATACACTGTCTCCTGGAAGTGTTTATTCCCCAATCTCCATCATCTGGGAACCTAGCATTCAGAACGCCTAAGTTTATGGGGGAACACCTGAATCAAACCACCATAGATATCCCAGTCCTCTGTAATTATACCTGTAAAACAGAACTCAGCTTTGCAACTGGATCCACACTAAAGTTTTCATTATGGTAATAATAAATAAAATAATAAAAATAAATATAAATATAATAATAATAATAATATAAAAATAATAAAACATTATGGTATAATGGCATATTTCTGGTTATTGATAACCTATTGAGGTGAAAACATTCAGATAAATAGTCTTAACTACCCAAAGCCCTTAAACAGATTCTTACCTTTATTTAAATATTGTGATGAAGAAACTGTTACTGGTTAAAAATAGTTGGTCATTAAAATTAATAATTTCAGCAATGCAGGGATTCTTTTGGATGTTATATGTTGCCATAGAGGGCAAGAGGGTAAATGTATCAAAAATGTTGACATAATCCAGGTGAAATTATACAGTTTGTTATTATCTCTCACTGCAAAATGAGGAAAGTTTGCTTCTATGTTTCACAAATTGGCAAGAATACTACTATCCCTTTCAGTAAGTACAGAAATTAAAGTGTGGCATAGACCAGTATATATTCTCCCTTAATACAAACGTTCCAGGAAGCTCAACACCCTTCCAGAACAAGGATTTTTTTCAATCATGGGGATTCTTTTTTTTTTTTTTTGGGGGGGGGGGTTTCGAGGTAGGGTTTCACTCTAGCCCAGGCTGACCTGGAATTCACTTTGTATTCTCTGGGTGGCCTCAAACTCATGGCAACCCTCCTACCTCTGCATCCCGAGTGCTGGGATTAAAGACGTGTGCCACCATGCCCAGCGAATCATGGGGATTCTTATACACATTCTTCCTTTTTCCCACTGGCTAATCACTTGTGCAGTTTATAATATTTACACATTATAGAGAATTATACAGAATTGGATCTGATTCGTGGATCTGTCATTTAATTGGGTGACCCTGCACCCAAATTAACTTTGCTTCCAAAAATTCATTTTACTCAGTTCCAAAATGAAGATAATTATAATTGGGACCAGAGAGAATGATAATACAGATTAAATAAGTGAGCTATCTGAAATATTTAGCAGAGTGTCTAGGACATATTAGACATTCAAAGAGTGCCATCAGTAGTTATTTTCAATATAATCTAGTGTTCTTTTCTGAAAATAAATAGGAGAAAATAGCTTTAGTTTGATTCCTCAGAATGATAAAACTTGTTTCTTTTTAAGAAAGATGAATTACTTTGAAGAGACATTGGGCTCTTATAACCTTTTGACTATAAAACATGTTGATATTATCAAATTACATAAAGATAAATTTAAGAACCCTTAAGTTGTTCATGCTTTACTCCTTTGAGGTCTAGCTACATAGCCTTCTCTTTACTAAGAGTTCGTTCATATACATTTTCCTATTTGTCCTACTTGGAAATCCTACATGCTTTCATTCCCATTTATTCCTCTTCTTGTTCTTTTCCTTCCTAATCAAGCATCTTTGTGATGTATTGGGACATAGATTGCTCTTCATCAATAAAAGCTACTTCAAACATTTAGAGAGGGAGGCATAAGATCATGAAGATTGCTACTCAACAAAATGGAGTAGCCTGTTCTGAAACCAGTAGGCACTAGCATCTCCCTGTGAGACCCATGGTTTAGCAAAGGAGAACTTTCCCCTTGCATGGCATGGTATCCATCACTCTTGTCAATCATGGAGTTAAAAAGAAATTAGATGGGGCTGAGAAGATGGCAAAGTGGTTAAAGGCACTTGCTTGGAAAGCCTGGCCTGGATTTCATTCTGCAGTACCCACATAAAGGCAGAAGCACAAAGTGCTGCTGTGTCTGGAGTTCATTTGCAGCTATGGCACTAAGCTCTGGTGTACCCATTATCACATATTCTCTCTCTTTCTCTCCTTGCAAATAAATAAATAAAATATGTTTAGATGACATTTTTAATTTTTTTTATTATTTTATTTATTTTTTTTGGAGAGAAACACAGAGAGAGACAGAGAGGGAGAGGGAGACAGAGATGGGTGTGCCAGCAGCCTCTCAGCTGCTGAGAACGAAATACAGCGCCCCTTGTGGTCAAGTGCAGCATTGTGCCCTTGCGTCACTTTGCATCTGGCTAAACGTGGGACCTGGAGATTGGAACCGGGTTCTTAGGCTTAGCAGGCAGGCGCCTTAACCGCTAAGCCATCTCTCCAGCCCGAGATGACATTCTTTACTATTAGCCTGCACTCACACCACATACCAGCACCTCAAGAATCTCATCAAGCAACAGATTTTCAAATTTGACCTGTTGAAAACATAAGCAGTACAAAGCCATCAAATCATATGTTCTTGGAATGGTTATGTAGAGTTTAATTAGAAGTTAGCAAATATCTTTTGCATCAAACAATCTGATTTGTGAATTTATCAAGTTTTTACTTATCATAAAACCTGGTAACTTGTTTTCAAAGTTCTTTAGAAAACAAATCTTTCTGTTGATTTACATGTCTGAAGGCATGAAATATTTGCTTAAATATGAGGAAGTTAAACAAGGCACATGATCCTTTTTTCCTGAATTAGATCAATGAAATATTAAAATTTTTTTAAAGATGAAGAAAAGAAGAATTTTCATCTTGTTGATAATGTAATTCTCTTCATTGCTATGATCACACAGCCATTTCAAAGGAAGGTCCCAACTGAGATCTACCATTGTCAAAAGAGAAACAACACAGCTTGTATCAGCCAACAGGGCTCAGCTCAGTCTGCCCATTCCATCAGCAGCATCACTGGCTGGATGTCAGTGGCACCCCCACCTAAGAAAGCCAGGGCTCAGGGAGCAGACTCAGCAGGCCTTATCTCTCTGTATCACTCTTAAAACCCGCTGGATCCATAGCAGACCCCCTTAGAGACGGAGAGAAAGGCTGCACTTTTAATTTCCATGACTACACACGTTTTGAGCATTTAAAGAGAACACACAATTATAAGGTGCTTTGAATCTTGTTGTAGAATTCAAGTTCGTTTTGCTTGTATGCCCTGCTAAATTAAATTTTGGATGGATTCAATTAGTTTTTGCCAGCACTCTAAAGTAAAAGGAATGAAGTGAGCTCTGAACAAGCAATAAGAATCAGGACATGTCTGTAACCAAGGTGCTACACATATATTAGCATCAGTATAGAGTATTTAAGCTGGAAACAGAAAGCATGTCAGGAGCAAATGAGCTCTGTTGCAAAGTCATTGTGAGAAAACCATGAATGAGAAATAACGTTTAACCCTTACTCCATGTGATAGCATGTCACCCATTCCTGGAGGCTCTAAAGAGGAATTTCTCATTGAGTAGCCTTCTCAATCCTAATAATAATAAAAGCATTGAGAGGAAAACCTATTTGTTAAAAGGAAAATTGGCATGCTTGTATCTTATGAGTAAGTAGGACAAAAATTAGAAGTCAGTATTAGAACATAATACATGCAAAGTAGCATCCTCAGCATTGACAATCATAAAATTATATTATTGATCAACTTAAAAACATGGAGGCTACCCCACTTACTTCAATAGCAAATACTCAGGTAAACTTTAATTTAATCCATCAAAATAAACAAATATATCCATCTCATTCAGATGCAAATTACTTTTCTCTTTAATAAATGGTAAAATTATTTGTATACCAAAAAATGATGTATGTTTTTAATAATTTATTATCAATAAATGTTTGGTTTGTTATCCCATTTTATATGGCCATATGCCTGAGATCTCGTAAAAGTTTCTCCTTTGAAAAGGAGCCATGAGTAGAGAAAGATTCAGAAGTCCTGAACTAGCTGATAAAAATAGTGCATGTGAGAAGAGCAGTACCAAAAAACTATGAAGCATTCACTGTACCCTACCATGGAAGCTGGCTGATTCTATTTAAACAGACTCGATCAAAGAACAAGTTTGTAAAGTATATTTTGAAATATGAACAGCCACAGGGTAGAAGGTGGACAAAATACATGAGATATAACAAAAGTGCATATATTCATGAAAATGTTCATGAAAATCTGTCACTAGATTGCTTTATTTGGACTGCAAAAATAAAGACAATCCATTAGAGATGGCAGTGGAGAAGATGAAGAGTCCAGACCCAGAAATCTTGTCTACTATGGGAATTAAATTGAATTTTACTCAGCAGATGATGGGACACTACTGGTAAAGCATGAAGAACATTTAGGAAGACTAGACTTGAGAAAGTTATCATAGATAATAATTTTAAGAATAAAATGCGATTAAGAATCTGCTTCAATATTTGTTTTTATCCAAAGACAAATGATGAGATTGTGTACCACCAGATTTTTGATGTTTTTGAGAGGGTTGTTAATTTTTGTTTTGGATATCAGATTTTATTGTAATGAGGGAGATGGAAAAAGGTTGTAGGTGAGAGAGAGAGAAAGAGAATAGGACAAAGAGAGAAAGTAGAGGGGGAAAAAAGGAGTATGCATGCACCTTGAACAGAAGAGCTTAAAAAAGAATAAGGATTTTTTATTTTAAAAGTAAATATACAAAAGGACTGATTTTTTTTTTTTTTCAATTCAAAAGCAGTCCATGACTAGCAGACATGATACTAGTACAAAAGCTGCACAGATGGTCTCTGGTACAACCTGACAGGGAGTGTGACGGGGAAGAAGAAAGAGTACAGTGAACAGAGGAGGCAGAGGAGGACCTCTGGTAGGGAGAGTCTCCAGGAGTGCAGACAGCACTGTCTAGCTGAAGAGGGCCTTCCCAGCCAAGGCAATGCATTGTAATCTGCTCAGGTGGATTTTGGCAATACCAACAGACCTGTGTCCACTTTCCAAATCCTAGAGGTCCTTTTTCTTCTATTTAATTTATAATTTCAATGATGCTACTCTAATTGTAATATTGTGCTAGAATGGGATGTCATCATATGTTGTGTGGAAGGGAGCAAATGATTTGTTGATTCATTGAAGCAAAAGGAAGAAAAATATACCAAGCCCAGAGGTCCTTCATTTTAATCAGGATAAAAGTTCAGAATGAATGACTCCGTAGTTTGGTGCCCTTGGAAAAAAAGATGAATCTTTTAATATGCACATATAAAGGAGGGAGTTTATTGTGGGGAGGATGTTCAGAAGAAAAGATGATGAGATAATCAATCACTCTTCCATCAAAGTCTAGCCTTTATATTTCCTTTTACTAATATAACAGAGATTACATTACCTTAGTTTCCCTGAAGTGGCCTTGTACTAGAATGTCATTGGCATAATATAAACAGAAGGCACATGTGCAAGTTCTGTATGATTTCCATCATCCCACATAATAGAATTCAGTGAGGACTGAAGGTAGCCTCAGCAAGTGTTGTGCAAGAGCCAGCTTATATTGCTTGCAGGGGCTCTCTACTAAAGTTTAAGAAATTTCAAGCACTGTTTAAAAAATAACATAAATTTAGAGTTGTACAAATTACATTGTAAAGCAACTAAAACTAAAAATCTATTATTTATTGTTTTACTACATTTCAATTATCTCTGTTCTCTTGTGATTCTTGTTTTAGTATTTGCTGAATGCTACATAAAAATGTGTTGGTGGCCCTGTTTTGAAAAATTAATTCTAGAGAGATGGCTTAGCAGTTAAGGCGCCTGCCTGCTAAGCCTAAGAACCCCGGTTCCAATCTCCAGGTCCCATGTTTAGCCAGATGCAAAAGTAATGCAAGGGCGCAATGCCGCACTTGACCACAAGGGGGCGCGGGCATGTGGATTTCATTCACAGCAGCTGAGAGACTGCTGGCATGCCCATTCTCTGTCTGTCTTCCTCTCCCTCAGACTCTCTGTCTTTCTGTGTGTATCTCTCTTCAAAAAAAAATTCTATAGTGATATCCCATTGAAAGTAGGGAGACATAATCCACCATGGAACATATATGTCATAGAATTAAAAAACATAAAATGCTGCAAGTCAAAACTCGATTTGCTTTGTTAATTGTTTAAAGTTTAAATTGATTTGCATGCGATGTTGAAAATATAAACATTGTAAAAGTGTGTTGTGCTTGTGACCTTCTCATGGTGAACACCACAGAGAATTGAGTAATCAGCCTTCCATATGCCAACTTTGTTTCACTTACAAAGAAGCCGTGTGATATGGATCAGTGAGTGAAGGTCTGGGATTCACCTTACTGCTGGTGTGTACTAAATGTACACAGTGATGAGTTTCATAAAGGTTTATATTAGGTATATCATAGAATCAGCCATAGCCTCCCTGTCATCTTCTCTCTCCCTTTTCTCTCCTGCTTTATCCATGCCTTGCCATTGAGCTGTTCTTTAAACATCTGCCAACAAACTACTCATACTAGGAAAGGGTAAAGCAAAAGGGGGTGAGAACCAGGATTAGTAGAACACAGGAACAGAACCTCTTAGTGGTCCTGACTGGAAAACTACAACTTGGCTGGATTTTTATATTTGTTATAATAAGATATTATGTGGAAACTAACGTTAGGCTGTCTATGAACTGACAGTTTTACTTTTTTTCTATTCAGTTTCAAAGCCTTCTATTTGTATTTCTTGTCTAATTACTCTGGCTGAAACTTCCAGCACCATGTTGAATAGAACTGGAAAGAATGAGGATTCTTGGTGCTAATTTTGATATTTTATTTATTTATTCACTCATTAATTTGAGAGAGAGAGAGAGAGAGAGAGAGAGAGAGAATTCCAGACACATGGGCCACCTTGTGCATCTGGTTTTACATAGCTACTAGGCTTTGCAGACAAGTGCCTTAACCACTGAGACATCTCACCAGCCCTTGTTACTAATTTTAGATGAAAGCTTTCATTCTTCTATTATTAAATATTATGGTATCTGTGAGATTTTCAAATGTTTAGTATGTAGATTCTTCCCTTCACATGTATTATTATCATGCATGAGTGTTAAATTTCGCCAGCTTTTTTCTGCACTGATATATAATCAAGTTATTTTTACCTTTCTTTTGGCTAATGTGCTATATTACAGTGATGGATTATCCTTACATTCCACTATAAATCTCACTTGGTCATGGAAACCAAGTTTCAGTTTTTAGATTTCACTTTAGTTTTTTTTTTTTACTACAGACCTGCCATAGCTGTGCATTTTTATTAAAGATTTATTTCCATTAGAAATAATTATGTTTTGCCCTAAGATACTTTTTGTTATATTTATGCAATCCACACCTCTATTCTCTGACTTGATGGTGATTCAAATGAAAAATGCTTATTGAAAACCAATGAATACAAGACAGCCAGAGCCCAAGAAAAAGTATGGAAACGATTAAAGTCAGCAAGCAGGTAAACAATGAGATGGCTATGTTGGTTTTCCAGGGCAGCTGTGACAAAGTACATCAAAAACTCACTGCCTTGACATTCTGAAGGCAAATGGCCAAAGTTAAGGTGTTGGCAGGTATACAATCACTCCAAGATCCTAGACAGAATACATTTTTTGCCTTTTTTTAGCTTCTGGTGTTTTCCAGCAATCCTAAGAACTCTTTGACTTAACGATGGAGGCTTTCAGTCATGAGCCATCTGTTCTCCATGTCTCTTCTTATTGTCTCGTCTCTTTGTCCCAACTTCTTTTTTTATAAGGACTCTAGTTAAACACACTAATGGTCTCGCCTTCACATGGCTAAATCTGCAAAAGTAGATTTTCCAAATAAGGTCACATTCTTCTACTACTGTTTGAGATTCACAGTCTTGTTTGTGTAGGGAATATGATTCACCTATAATGGTAGAAATATGCTTTTCCAGTGTTTTGTAATAACCAGTTCTTATGCTCCTATTTTCCCTCCACAAAATCAAAAGTGAGGGGAATTTGCCCTTGGATTATACCTTAGCTCTTAAAGACCTTTTAATTCTGCTCATTCTCATGGTAGGTCTGATCCCTTTCTCTCCCTCATATCAGCTACCTAGATGCAAACATCTACAAATATTCTATTCTTCTCCTCATTATAATCCAACTACATCTTTAAAAAAATTATTTTTAGAGACCAAGTAATGTGAACTGAAAAGGAAACCTTAAAACAAAGGAAAAGAATGTCTTTGCAGCAACTGGCTTCACCTGATGTGCATATTGTCCCAAAGCACAAACCCAGTCATCAAGGAAATTCATCCCAATGATACACGGAAACCTGGATGTCAGTTTGATATCATAGTCAAAGCAAAGTGAAGGAAAATGGTCTCTTCTTCTACTTTTTATTTGTGTGTGTAAGTGCATGTGTAATATGGTGTGTGTGTGTGTGTGTGTGTGTGTGTGTGTGTGTAAGTGTGTCTGGTATCATGTGCTTTAGCCCCTCAGAGACTTGCCCATGACAGGCAAGGGACGGGAGAGTTCGGGCCTATGATATCCAGAGTGGAATGGTGGGTATTCATCTCCATAACTCTTAACTCTTCCAGCTGGTCTTGTTTTGAGCAGAAGTCTCTTTACTGATTCTGGAGCTTGTGGTGCGTGGGTGACTATGCCCAGCTCTCTACATGGGAACTGGTGATGCAAAATCTGTCTCAAGCCATCTTAGGCCCTCATACTTGTGCAGGAAGCAAGCCTAATCACGCAGCCATCTTCCTAGCCTCCTGTTCTCCTTTCCTACATTTACAAAATATACACAGAAAAAATGTTTATGATAGAATAATCTGTGCTTAAGTTTATTTATTGTCACATGTACAAAATCCCTAAAGAAAAATCTCTATAGTGTTTGTCTCGTCAGTTATGTAAATACCCTTGTTCAAAAAGGTTCAGAGAAATGACTTTTATTCTATTCTGTATCATTAATTGTAATTGAGAATCTGGTGGAAAATGAACCCATGCACTTAAAAGATTGGTGTTATCTTAGTTAATATAAAGTAATGACAAGTATAAAATTATTTTACATATACTACTTATGCAGGATATGTCTTAGTATTGGTAGCTAAAGTATGACATAAAATATATACTGTTTATGATCTCTTTCAAATCTGTCTACTTCTTCTTTGCTGCAAAGCTCATTTTAATAGGGGTAATTGATCTTCATACAATATCAGTCTCAAAATAAATATGAACATATTTCTCATGACATCAAAATCAATATATTATTCTTACATATTTCAAGTTATAAAATAAAAATTCTGATCCTTAATTCTTAAAGAGCATATTGGATTTAGAAAATCAAAGTTTCTCAGTTCAAGTAAGAAAAAGCAGTATATAAGTTACACTGAAGTAAATTTATTCTGGCAACATTATAATGTTTAAGTTTCAATAGACACATGAGCTTTTACAGAACAATTTTAAAACATCCATTAAGCAATTTTCAACAATTTTGTGATTGAGAAAAAATAAAGAAAAGCTGAATTAGTCAAAAAGATTGGATTCTAACAGGTTTGGCAGAGTAAGAATTAAATCTTGTCAAAGAGAGTACAAACACAATAAGATAATAAGATAATGAGTCAAATATGAAAATATTAAATTATTTAATAATAATAATTTACATAATTTGCATGCATAAAACAAGACAGATATTCATGAATCCAGGACTTGAATATATTTACTGATACATATAGATAGTTTAAAAAACTTTCTTTTGTGTTTTTGAATATTTTTATTTATTTCTTTGTAAACAGAGAGAGAGAGAGAGAGAAAAAAATAGATGCACCAGGGCTCTAGACACTGCATAAATGTGCTACTTTCTGCCTCTGGCTTTATGTGGGTACAGGGGAAATGAACCCAGGTCATTAGGCTTTGCTGGCAAGGGCCTTAACCACTGAGAAATCTCTCCAGTGTCTAAAAACCATTTAGAATGAATCTTTTAAGGGTAGGTCATTTGGTTTTCATCAATCTAAATGCTAGCATTCTAATTTCTTAGCATTTTTCATTACTAAATATCAGATGACTAAGTAATTATTATGCATAAACATAAGCTAATGTTCAAAATAACTTCAAATTTGTACTGTTTTAGCTTTCATTATACAAAATTCAAATGTGTCCTTCAGTGGACATCAATATTTCAACAAAAATTCCTGAACGGTCTATACTGGTCACCCCAAATTCATTATTTTTCCTTAGGAAATATCCTACACATAGATTAAAATTAGTCTTTAATATTAAAATTGTCTGCTTCATCTGGGAACATGCTACATACTTGACTGAAGATGAAATATTCAAATTTTGTTTTCCTAGAAGTTTTAATATCATTTCATTATGTCCACTCAGAGCATGTGAAATTGGGACTCATGCCCACCCCTCTCTGCTCACTAGGGAAAAATTACCACCAGGGGCAGGTGTCTCTGCATCGTCCCTGACAGCCTCCTGCTCACAGCCAAGCCTGGAGTGCATGCTGAGCCATTCACTGTGCTCCAGAGGTTGATGGCCTCCCTCACATGTGGCCTGAGCCTTTCCTTACATGGCTCTGAGAAGGAAACAAACAAAGAAAAACAAAAAAGCAAGAATAAGAGTAGTCAGCAAAACAGCATCTGAGAAAAAGTCCAAAATGTCTGAATAATCATTGTGGAAGGAGATAAACAAGGATGCTGCCCTGCTGAAGATGCAAAGTCAAGGGTAAATATTACTTCAGATGAATCCAAGAAGGTATCCCTCCTCTGGCTTTACAGTGTTTATGATATCAGGTAAAAAAACAACAAAATAATCTATTATCAATGGAAACAGAAAATACATCCTGAATATTTTAAATTCTATTTGTGTAGAATTTTAAAATAATTTTGACTATCTCAAGGAACAAGTATGTTTTAATAGAATAATTTATGGAGCATAAATTGTATGCATTGGGATGAGCTGTGTTCAAGCAGACACTGGGAGGGGAATCACACAGACTCAGAATCACAGGATCAAGTGGAGATACATGGGACTGAGAGGAGGCTGTGAAAGCCATTAAGCTGTCTGTTACAGTCCATGGCATACTATCCACTGTCAAACACTATCTCAGTTCTGAGACATTAAAATGTGAGAAAAGTATATTACTTAGTAGATGAAATACAATAATGGTGTTTTTTTACTTGTTGGAAATTGCATAAAATGTTTTAAATATTTTAATTCATTTTCAATTGTCTCTATAAAGCAGGTGTGGTATGTACAGTTTTAATCCCAGCAGTCAGAAGGCTGAGGTAGGAGAATCACTGTGAGTTTGAGGCCAGCCTGAGCTACTGAATGAGTTCACATTCAGCCAGTGTTAAAATAATGAGACCCTGTTTCAAAAAAAAATAGTTCTATGAACAATACTTAGCATTCTCTGTTATTATTATTTTTTGACTTTGTAAATGTTTATTTCAATCTTACTGTTAGACATATGGTCCATATTGTTGTCCAATTTATAAATGAGAAAGAAAGGTGAGTTACCTAGTGCAGATCACATAACTGGAAAATTCAGAACCAAGATTTCAACATACGTAAATCTCATAAAGCTCCCATTAATAACCATTATGCAGTTTAATGAGCCTCTCTTAATATATTCCATGAGAAGAAAAAAAGAATTACATACTTCCCTTTCCTTGTCTTATTTCCACACCATACTATTGCTAGAGTGTATTGAAATTGAATTTTCTAGGTTAGACTCACAGTGTATTTTCTTATGGGCTGGCATAACTTTCCTTTAGTATAAGCATGTATTTACTTCAACTAAATTTTAGGAATGAAAATGTTTGAACTTAAACAGAGTTGAACAAATTGTTTTCTTTCTTTTCTAAAAGAATACTCATTTCTTTTATTTGCATGTGTGTGGAGGGGGAGCGTACCAGGGCCTCTTTCTCTGCAAAGGAATGCCAGACACTTGAGCCACTTTTTGCATCTGGTTAATGTCAGGGTTGGGGAATTGAATCCAGGCTATCAGGCTTTGTAAGCAAGTGTCTTTAACCACTGATAAATTTTCTAAGGCCCCAACAAATGGTTTCCAAGTTAAATAAGACAGTGCTTAACAATAATATGTATTGTGAAGCATGTATTATCACCTTTATTTTCTTGTAAAATATATGAGACTCAAGTCAGGAAACCTTTCAGGGACATGCTCCCATTAAATACATCAGCCTGACTCAACATTTTCCCTTGTAAATTTTGAATCTAATGCTCTTTTCACTGTCTCTGTGCAATGTCACCAAGTTCAATGTCTGTTGCAAAGGAGACCCACAGCAATGGCAGGGAAAATGATAGAATGACTTGAGGACCTAGTATTATAAGGTCATTCAATTGCAGCTTGGCTAGCTTCCTATCTTTGTCTAATTAAAATGCCACAGGAAAAAGCTTGGCTTTTCTAGACTATATTCTAGGGCACAGGCATAAATAGGAACAATTTTGTTTGAAATAATGGTGCTTGAGTTACATTCTTTTTTTAAGTTTGTCACTTTTATTTTAACTATTATTTTCTTAAATTTTCTTTTGCTTTATTAGTCACATACATACTCAGTGTGTAAACAGCACATGTTGGTACCATCCTTAGACTCCTCCCTGTCCGTCCCCTCCTAAGGGACCCTTCTCATTGGGGATGCCAGTTATCCACATGGGATTGTGAGGGTACCAATCAGTTATGGGGAAGAGGCAATGTATCTATGCATAATGCCACAATTGTGGCTCTAGCAATCTTTCTGCCCCCACTTCTGCGAATTTCCCTGAGCCATGTTGGGTTTATTTTAGGTCTACTTAAGTGATGAGGTCTTGGGAGACTTTGTGTCTCTGGATCTCCGGTTTGGTAGGAGTTGAGTGTTCTCTGTGTCTATCTCCTTCACCCTTGTGCTGATGCCAGGTTCACCATGAAAGCAGCACTCTTGCTCATTTCCCCAATTACTCTTTGGTTTCTGCCGGGGCCCTGGTGAGGTGCTATGGGATGATTCTCTCCTCAGGTTCTGAGTCCATCTGCAAAATTAGAAGTAAATTCTCCAATGGAGAGTGAAGTCAGCACCAGATAAATTGGATAATCATTGTTAGTTTACAGAGAATTTAATAGGTGTAGGCCCTCTTGTAGCAAAAGATTGGTGGGAGCTTGATGTTGGAGAGTGAATTCATTTTTTGGATATGATTCTGACTTGTTCATAGTTCCAGCTAAGCGTTCCATTCCACTGAGCAGATCCATTAGCCAATTCAAGAGTAGTTGGTTACCCACCATGGCTGTGTGCCACTATTGCACATGGGTGAGCATCATGTCAGGTTATTGCTGCTGAGTAGCTTAGATCATGAGTTGCTTGGAGAAATGTTGGCCATTTTCTCCCAGTAGCTCATGTGGCACCTTCTAGTACTGGTCAAGCTAACTGTATGGGGACTGACTTTCTTCCAAATTCCAGCCAGGTCTCTCCATGTTGCCATACCAACAGCATATGGGTTCTTTGGCAGTAGGGTCTTACCATTAACCTTTGGTGGGTAATCAAGTGCTACACCAGAAGTCTGTCTTCTTATGAGAAAACCTGTAGGTCCCTCTGATCAACAGCTCATTGTGGAAGTTAACCATATCCTGGTACTGGGAGTTATATGGCAGTGCCAAGGGAAAGAAGGAAGAAAAAAATAGGTAATATAAAAGAAAGAGAGAAAGAGAGAGAGAAAAGAAACAGGAGAAGATTAAGATTATTTTTCATTGTACCCTCTCCAAGGGCCTTTGATTCCAGTGTTCCTTTAAGGACCTGATGGAGGTTCAACATTTTAGTCTGTCTTTCAGGATATAGGGTTTTATTACACCAGTTCCATTTGGGTTCAGTTTTGTGACACCCCCAACATTTACCCTCCCCTCCTATCCCAACCTCCCTATTGTCTGGTCCTCCAGATGTTTATTGGGTGTGTCAGCATCTCAGCCAGATCCAGGTTAGGAGACAGAGATGAGTGAGACCATGCAACAATTGTCTTCTTGTCATTGGGTGAGTTTGCTGAGAATAATCTGTTCCAAGTTTGTGTCATTTTTCCTTACTGCTGTGTAGAATTCCATTGTCTAGATACGCCACATCTTGGTTATCCATTCGTCTAATGATGGACATCTGTGCTGATTCCAGTTCTTAGCTACTATGAATTGAGCAGCTATAAACATGGTTGAGCAAATGTCTCTGAACTGAGGAATTGAGCTTTGAGGGTAAATGCCCAATAAGGGAATAACTGGGCCGGTTGGTAATTCTATAGTCAACCTTTGTAGGAGTTTGCATATTAATTTCCACAGGGGTTGTATCATCTTGCATTCCCACCAACAATGAATGAGGTTCCTATTTCTCCACATTTTTACCAGCATTTGTTTTCATTTGATATTTTAATGTTGGCTATCCTTACTGGGGTTAGGTGGAATCTCATAGTTGTTTTAATTTTCATTTCCTTGATGATTAGGGTGAAAATTTTCTTTAAGTGTGTGGTTGCCATTTGTATTGCTTCCTCTGAGAACTCCTTGTTCATTTCTCTGCCCCATTTTATGAGTGGGTTGTTTGATATTTTAATATTATTTTTATTAGTTGTCTATATAATATGCATACAGCCATGATGGTACTATTGTTAGCCTTCTCTCTGCCCTCCCCCTTCAGAGATTGTGGGTCTTGCATTGTGGGGATAGCCATCAGTTATGGGGGTGAGGCAATATCTCTTTGCATAATGACCCAACTTATGGCTCTAACAATCTTTTATTGTTTAGGTTTTTGAGTTCTTTGTAGATTCTAGAAATTAGTCCTCTGTCAGTTGTATAGCCAGCAAAAAGTTTCTCCCATTCTGTGGTAATCTATTGGCTCTGGTAATTGTACGTTTGTCTGTGAAAAGAACTTTCCACCTTCATGAGATCCCAGTGGTTGAGTGATTGTTTAATTTCCTGAGGTACTGCAGTTTTGTTCAGAAAGTCTTTTCCCACTCCTGTATAGTGGAAAGTTCTTTCTATTTTTTCTTCCAGTAGTAGCAGAGTTTCATGTATTATATTGAGGTCTTTAGTCCATTTGGACTTGATTTTTATGCATGGTGAGATGTGTGGATCTAGTTTCATTTTCCTGCATATAGTTATCCAATTTGTCCTGTGCAATTTGTTGAAGATGCTATATTTTTTACAATTTACATTGTTAGTGCCTTTGTCAGATATCAAGTAGCTGTAGTTACTTGACCCAAAGTCCGGGTCCTCAATTCTGTTCCATTGGGCTATATTCCTGTTTGTATGCAGGACCATGTTGTTGTTGTTTTCTATGGCTTTGTAATATAGTTTTAGATCAGGTATGGTGATGCCTTCAGAAGTATTTCTTTTGCTGAGGATGTGCTTGGATATCTGAGGCCTTCTGCCATTCCATATACATTTTGAGATCATTTTTTCTATCTCTGTGAAGAAAAATGTTGGAATTTTTATTGCTATTGCATTAATTCTGTATATTGCTTTTGGTAAGATTGCCATTTTCTTTTCTTTTTTTTTTTTTTTTTTTTTTTTTTTTTTTTTTTGGTAGGGTCTCACTCTATGTAGTCTCAGGGTGGCCTCGAACTCTTGGCAATCCTCCTACCTCTGCCTCCCAATTGCTGGGATTAAAGGCGTGTGCCACCTTGCCCAGCAAGATTGCCATTTTCACAATGCAATTCTGCCTATCCAGGAGCTTATGAGGACTTTCCATTTTCTCAAGTCCTCCTTGATATATTTCTTGAGTGCTTTATGTTTTCATTATATAAGTCTTTCTCCTCCTTGGATAATGTTATTCCAAGTTATTTTATTATTTTTTGTTGCTATTGAAAATGGGACAATGTTGCTAATTTCTTTCTTTGCATCATTTTATTTTGCATATAGAAAGGCCATTGATTTATATGTGTTGATTTTGTATCCTGCTACTTTGCTTAAGGAATTAATCACCTTTAAGAATTTTGAAATGGAGGTTCTCAGGTCACTAATGTATAGACACATGTCATCTGTGAATGGGGCTAACTTAACTTCTTCCTTTCCAATTTATATCACTTTTATTTATTTCTCCTCTCTTATTGCTTGAGCTAGGACTTCTAGTACTATGTTGAAGAGCAGAGGTAAAAGTGGACACCCCTGTCTTGTTCCTGATCTCAATGGGAATTCTTTAAGTCTCTCCCCATTAAGTATTATTTTGTCTCCAATATTTGATAATAAAATGATGTTCTATTTGTCAAAGGCCTTTTCTGCATCTATTGAAATGATCATGTGGTTTTTGTGTTTAAGCTTATTTATGTAGTGTATTACTTTGACAGATTTCCATATGTTGAACCATCCCTGTGTTCCTGGGATAAAGCATACTTGATCAGGGTGGATGGTGCTTTTGATATGTTGTTGAATTCATTTTGTGAGGATTTTGTTCAGGATCTTTGCATCTAAGTTCATCAGGGAAACAGGCCTATAGTTTCATTCCTTGTGGATCTCTGCCTGGTTTTGGTATAACGGTCATTCAATCTTCATAGAAGGAGTTGGGGAGCTTTCCCTTTTCATTGATTATGAGGCACCATTTGAGAAAAAATGGTTTCAGCTCTTCCATCAAAGTTTGATAAAATTCAGCTGAGAAGCTGTCTGATCCTGAATTCTTTTGGGGGGAGGCTTTTGATTATCTTTTCAATTCCGATGGTTGTGCTAGGTTTGTTTAGGAGATTAATCTGCTCTGAGTTTAGCTTTGGTAGGTGGTATGTGTCCATAAATTCATCTATTTCTTCCATATTATTCATTTTCATGGAGTAGAGGGTTTTGAAATAAGTCCTGATGATTCTTCAAATTTCACTTAAGTCTGTTAAGATCTCTCCTTTTTCATTTCTAATTTTGTTAATTTGAAGCATTTTTTTTTTTTTTTTGCTTGATCATATTGGCCACAGGTCTATCAATCTTGTTTATTTTTTCAAAGAACCAGCTCTTTGTTTCATCAATTTTCTTAATTGTTTGGTGCATAAAGATTGATGATTGTAATATCCTTTTGTTGATCATTCCCTTGATAAGAAGTGGCCATCTTTGTCTCTTTTAATTACTTTTGGTTTGAAGTATATTTTATCCAATATTAGTATAGCAACACCTGCTTGTTTCTTATTTCCATTTGCTTGGAATATCATTTTCTACCCTTTCGCCCTGAGAAGGTGTCTGTCTTTAGTGGTGAGGTGGGATTCTTGAAGACAGCAAATTTGGGGCTCTGATTTTTCTGATCCAGTCTGTTAGCTTATGTCACTTGATGGG
Organism: Orientallactaga sibirica; assembly: GCA_036365145.1. Taxonomy (NCBI): domain Eukaryota; kingdom Metazoa; phylum Chordata; class Mammalia; order Rodentia; family Dipodidae; genus Orientallactaga; species Orientallactaga sibirica. Next base: position 3,108,058 of record JAEOAD010000043.1, on the reverse strand, counting down.
TGAATTAAGACCATTAATGTTTAGAGCAATAACTGTGACATTTAATTTAATCCCTGCCATATTGTGGTGGTTCATGTGGTTTGGTGTTTTCTTAGACTTTGCAGTTTTTTGTACCTTCTCTGAGATTGGTTATTGTGATATGCTTCTTGCAGGCATTTGAGGTTGGTTATTTGACTCCTCTGTGTGGAGAATTCCCTGAAATACTCTCTGTAGGTTTGGCTTGCATTCATATAGTTCTAAAGCTGACTTCTATCATGGAAAGTTTTTTCTTTCACCTTCTATTATTGTTTTATCTTACAGTTCTGAGTTTCTATCCTCCACATGGCTGACTCTATTCTTGAGAGCTTCTATGGAGTTTTGGAGTTGTTCTATTTTGTTTGTATTTTCTACAGCCTTTTAATGTATAGTATCCATCCCTCTGTTAAGCTCCCTTTTCAGGTCATTTTATGATTTTCTTAATGCTTCTTGGAATTCATCCTTGCATTTATTTATGTCTTCATTGAACTTAACCAGCTGATTTTTGAGGCCCTCTTCATTTTATTTTATTTTATTTTATTTTATTTTATTTTATTTTATTTTATTTTATTTTATTTTATTTTATTTTTGCTCTCCTTCAGATCATTTAACTGTCTTTGGAATCCTTCCTAGTTCTTTTCTATTAGGTCTAATCTAGTGAGGGGAAAATCAATTACATTGTTGGCTCTTTGTTTATTTTCTGCTAATTGCTTGTCCAGGGTTGCATAGCTTTTATCTTTATTTTAGGTTTCTGATCCTGTTGTTTCTTTTATATTTTGATTAGACCCTTCCATTGTAGGACTCGGTGACCTTGTTGGATTTACTTGCATTTTATTTTTCATGTTATCTTTTTTTGTGCTGTGGTCTGCCCATAACAGAGTCTTCAGTGATTATTCCATTTTATGTTTGCCTAGATTAGGCTTCTGATGGCAAAGGAGCCTGTCTGCTCAGATGGAAGGAGCCCACGAGGCTGTGGTGGGGGCCCAGGGACATGATGAAGGGACTTGTTGGTTGTTGGTTTAGGTATGGGATGGAATGGTCTAATGGCCTGAGGGGAAAGGGGGAAGAGGGCAATGAGACAAAGCAGACTGCTTTTGCAGTGGGATGGGGGAGGGATTGGATTGCTTAGTCCTGTGATGCTGAGGGGATGGGACAGCAGGGTCCATTTGGACTGTTTAGCAGGAGTGAATGGGACTGCTGAGTCCTGTGACACAGTGGGGCAGAGAGATGGGACATGCTGGGGGCTGGAAGGGGGGGAGGAATAGTGAGTGAGGGAGGGGGAATGCTAGCCTGCTAGCCTGGGTCCTCCTAGCCTGTTGGTTGTACAGGAGGAACCTGGTCTGTGCACAGTGGGGTGATAGCTGGGATGGCAGCTGAGACTGTGGCTGGAATGGCTGCTTGAGGAGTTTGGGTGACTGGTGGGCTATCCGAAGTCTGGGAATCAGTGGATTCCTTACTTTGCCCTCCTATTTGAGGTCTACTAGGATCTTCAACCCCTATGAACCCCAAAGATCTTGCCTTTCCATCCCCACAATGTGAAGCATGGTTAGGCAGATGCCATCTTGACCAGAAATCTGTCTCTGTTATTAACAATGTTCATTTCTACATATCTACTCACAGAAGTTAGCAACTGGCCAATAACTATACAAATAATAGAAAAAAAATCAGACTTTTACTGAAACCACATCTGATTAAAAAAATAAATAAATAAAACAGTAGTAAATGTTCAACAACAGAATTTGAAGTAAAAATAAATACATATTAACCTAATTTCTACCAAAATATAAGAAAATCAACAAATCATTAGATCTAATGGTGAAAAAAAGCAGAAAAATGGTGAATTTTCAAAATCTTTTAGTGCAAGTCACTAAAATTACAAAGATTATACTAGAGTGGCAGGCATGATCAGAAGAGTAACCAGTTCCGGTGACTGTAATACTTGCTAGAGAAAGCCTAGGTAACCAGTTCTGGTGACTGTATACTTGCTAGAGAAGGCTTTGGTAATCTGTTCAGGTGACTATAATACTTGTTAGGAAAGGCTCAGCTTCCAATAATGTCAGGGTAACAAGCACACACTGCCACACAGCAGATCATACAGAAGACTGAAGAAAAGCTGAAAAGTCAGGCCATACGACATGAATATTTAAGAGAGGAACAAGGGAATGGAGCTGATATTTGAGTATAAACCTCAGTTATGAAATCATGAGGGAAATTTCCAGCCATTGAGAGAGACAACATAGCAGGCAAGAGCAGAAGTATTAGAACAGTGGAGAGGCTTCCAGATCATGTGACTGGAGAACTGGAAAGATTTAATAAAACACAAATTGAGGAAAGGTTATTGGATTCTAGTAGGCAGGTGGTGACATTATGAGAATGATTTCAGTAGTAGGTAGGGATTCACACTCCGGATTTGTGAGGGATTAAAACAGAAATGAGTAAATGCTGTGGCACAGGTGTGGGTTACACAATTCAGACACTGGCAAGAAGAGGAAGAAGGGAAGTAGGGTGTTAGTTAGCTGTGAGATGAAGAAATTCCAATTGTCAGCAAAACAAACGTTAGTAATGAGAAAGAAGTGAATGTAGAGTGTAATTTGAAAATTTGCTACAGAGAAGATTGAGACATTCGCTGCAGAGAGAATGCATCTGTTCACCACATCGTATTTTATTGAGCAGCTACTGGGTCCACAACTACATAATTTCTGCTGTCGAGCTGCTTATAATCAAAAGAGATAAAGGGATGTTAAAAGGAAGCTGAGCCATAGCAAGTAATATTAAGATAAGCATACCACACAACAAAAATACAAAAGAAAGGGCCTCATCTGGGCAGAATGTGACTGAAGTTTTAGGGCAGAAATTCTGGCTATCGGTGCCTCAAAAGGCCAAGCATGGATGTCTGCCCTAAAGCAATAAAGACACAAGTACTTGTACTTGTGAGTGAAGAGATTTAGTCAAAGTATTGGAAATAGGAAGAAATAAAGGGGGTCCAGTGATCCCAAACTTATCATTGGGATCATAAACTAAGCTTATGTTTAAAGTTAGAAAAAATGGGCAATAATCACCAGGACTGCATAATTAGATAATCTTCGTCAAGGTCTGGTCCTGCCCATCATTTTCTCAGTGCTGGACCTACAAGAGATTCTAATAAAGAAATTATTATTCTGGGGCTGGAGAGATGGATCAGCAGTTAAGGCACTTGCATGCAAAGCCTAACTACCTGGGCTCAATTCCTTACTACCCATGTGGACCCAGATGCACAAAGTTGCACATGCATCTGGAGTTCTTTTGCAGTGGCTAGAGGCCCTGAAATGCCCCTTCTCTCTCTCTCTATTTCTCTCTCTCTCTCTCTCCTTGCAAATAAATAAATGAAAAAATTTTTAAAAAATTATTGGGCTGGAGAGATGGCTTAGTGGTTAAGGTGTTTGCCTGCAAAGCCTAAGAACCCATGTTCAACTCTCCAGGTCCCACATAAGCCAAACTCACAAGGTGATACAAGCACGCAAGGTCACACATGCACACAAGATGGTTTACAAATCTGGAGTTCAGTTGCAGTGGCTGGAGGCCCTGATGGGCCAATTCTCTCCCTCCTCTCCCTCTCTCATAAGAAAAATAAGTAAATAAATAAATAAATAAATAAATAAATAAATAAATAAATAAAAAGAAATTATCAATCACTTAATTATTGTCATCTCCTGAGGCAGCCAATCTGGTTCCTACAAGATGATTTGTTCAAGGATATAGCATTTCCCCTAAGATGAGAAGTCTATAGCCATTCTCATCTTAGAGTGGACTGTACTACTCGTTTTTCTGTTTATAGAATCTAAACTGACTATATATTTGGTACAATGACATCTTTATGTCTTCAACCTTAAAAGGGCCATGAGGTAGTTTAAGTAGGCAGACATACCTATATACAGAGGTAAGCTCATGCCTCAAAGTAAAGGAGAAAAGGTATAAAGTGAATCCAGAAGTTTTGGGCTTTCTTTTAGTTATTTGTGGGCCCATGTTAAGAGTTAGGGATTTTTGCAAAAATAAGACAGACAAGCAATCCAGGACACCACTTGGCATGGACAGTAAACATACCTTTTTTCTAACAATGCACCTAGCAAGCTATTAGAAAGCTGAGACCAGCATCTGCATCAAGCTGTACATACACCCCACTTCAAATAATGGAATCAGTCTTTCCTCTGCTAATGAATGTTAGTAACCCCCTTTTGTTGGTCAGTGTCTACTGAAATATCTTCCAAGGCATATCTCAGATCATCACCAAACAGGGATCTATCATGCCTGAACTGATTTTGGATGAATGTCAGCAAGTTGTATCCTCTCTGTGAACTTTAGGGAGAATCTCCTATTTACCATTTTAGGCCTAAGCATAATTGCAAGTATGCATTCTTAAATCAGATGCATCATGGAACAAGACATGAGCTGCAGAGAAAGTTGACAGAGTCAAAATTGCAGTCAAAATTGGAAGTCAAACTAGTATACTATCCAAATTACACCCCTGCAATCATCTCCTTTCTTCTCTTAAATCCCATGCAAAGAAGCCCCAGACAACTGCCACTTTGGTGGTCCACTGCCATCTTGACAGTTTATTACCACTTTGTAAAGTTTCTTGCTTCTGTAATGTGTGTGTGTGTGTGTGTGTGTGTGTGTGTGTGTGTGTGTGTCTTTTCCAATTATTTTAATGTGACACCAAGAACCTGAAAACACCCAGACAGAAACCACTCATAAGAAAAGTAGTTTCTATGTGCCTATTCCAAGAGAAACACAAGGTTTCCCTTGAAAGAATTATGCAAACAATATTTGAAAACCCAAGAGGATGGATGGTGAAGGGGGCTGAGGGAAGAGAATAATGTATGAGAGAACTTAGCTTTTTATAGACCAGCAAGTGGTCTGGTGGAGCTTATGTTGTGATTAGCAAGAGAATAATGAGGTAGGATGCATTGGAATATGTCAGCAGGGTCCTTGCCAAGGTGATTCACCTTTAGCTGACATTTAGATACAGGCTGTTTAATAATCAGGTTGCATACACACAGAGAAAACCTTTTGCAAATTTTTAACTTACTAGGAATCTCTCCTCCATCTACCTTGGCAGAAAATCTCAGTAGATTTTCCAATATAACTAATGTTTAGTATTTTTATACAATAAATATTATATAGATAGATAGATAGATAGATAGATAGATAGATACATACATACATACATACATACATACATACATACATACATACATACATATAGATATATATACTGTTGCTACTTTTATAAAGAAATCACAAGTTTTTCAGATTTCAACAATAATAATTTGCTATCTTACATATATTGAGGTCAGAGTGTGAAACTAGTCTCCTGAGATAAAATAAAGATGTTGAGAGGGTTACACGTCATTCTGGAGACTCGAGGAGACAATTCCTTTCTTTGCTTTTCAAGCTCCCAGAAGCTGCTCACATACCTTTGTCATGGCTCATTCCTCAAACTAAAAAGCAAGCAAATTCTTCAGGAGTACTAGGAATGCTGGCACATGCCTATAACCCAAGAACGTGGGAGATGAAGGCTCAAAGATGGTCTGGAGTTCAAAGTCACCCTTTGTTACATAGTTTGAAGCCAGTCTGGAGGACTACAAGTAATATGAATGTATTATAGAATTTTTTCACATATATATGTGGTAAGTGTGTATGAACACATATCCATGTGCGTGGGAGACCAGAGTCAGTCAAGTCTCATCTTCCATCACCTTCCCACTTATTTTTGGAGATAGTCTCCAGCAAAGAACCCAGAAATGGCCAATTCAGCTATACTAAGTAGCTCTAAAGCTCTTGGGAGCCTTCTGTATCTATCTCCCTCTGTGTGCTGGGATTTCATGTGTGCACCACCATGCCCACATTTTACATGGGTACAAGGGACCTGAATTAGGTCTTCATGCATGTGTGGCAAGTACTTCATCAACAGAGCCATTTCCCCAGCCCTACATATTGTATCTTTAATGTGGCCAACTATCTCATTTTTCTGGAATAGAAGTGTCATTTGGGGACATTTGACATTAATAGATCACTGATAATGGTATTAACCACAGTATTTTAGGGGAAAAACTGTTTGAAGTCAAAAGGCTTAAATTCATACAGTTCAATTTTCTGTCAATTTCCATTACCTAGAAGATAGTGGTATCTTTCTTATGAAACTAATCCAGGTTACTCAGCTTTCAAGATTGATCTCATGATTGTAATGTGAAGGTAATTAGCAAACTTCAGAGTGTTGTACATGTTGATTGTGCTGTTGAAAGTATAGCAATTGTTATGAGACTCTATTACTACATTGAGGGTTTATTATTGTAATTTTTCTGAAACATAAACACACTTTTGTTCTTCAATTAATGTAAGACATATTACAGGTAATTGTTATAAAACTAAAAGGATTAAGTCACAGAATATAATTTGAAGGGAATGCATGAAATGAGTCAGGAAGAGATGGAAATCCAGATTTGGATGGAGCATTGTGGAGTTCTGCCTTCAAGGCTGGATGGCAATTGAGGCACAGCAAGTAAAATAGCCATGAGAATTGTTGACTTAGTAGGAAATGAGAAGAAAAACAAAACACATGTTTTCTTAAGTATGGCTGAAAATTAGTAATGATATCACATTTAAAAATATATCACATTGAGATTCTGAGAGAATATATATAATTGAGCATTCTGATAAATACATATAGATGATAGATAGATAGATGACAGATAGATAGATGAAAGATAGATATATGATAGATAGACAGAGAGATAAATATAGATAGATAAGATGATAGATAGATAGATAGATAGATAGATAGATAGATAGATAGATATAGATGATAACTTTTTCTGGAAGACAATTATGAAATAAAATAAATGATAGATAAGAAAGAAATGGAAATAGATAATATAGAATAGATGACAGATTACACATATGGTAGATGAGAAATAATTAGATAAGTAGATATTAGATAAATTACAACAGTAAAAGAATAAATAATGATGATTTTCTGTCATTTACAAAGAAAATTAGTATCTGTTTGAACTGGTATGGGGAAAGAGGTTATTACCAGGATAAGCCATGCTGTATTGTGATATTTGTTTCTGTCATGAACATGAAAGTATATTTTTGCAGTTAAATTATACTATCCTTGACGTAGATTCAGAACTACACAATGTTTGTGGCTTGGCTCTTTATAGTCACTAGGATAGCTGCTATGAGCCTTTTGTGTATCTAGATGTTGATTACAAAATCTTTATAGACAAGGCCTGTGTCTGCCTATCTTTGTTGTTGTTGAAGTGTTTGCTTTTGTCAAACATAGCCATTGTTTTCCATAGTCCTTTTCATTCATATGATAAAAATACATCAAATGTACAAATGAGTCAGTTACAGTACATTGAAGAATTTATTTTATAATTTTTATGGCAAGAAGTTATTACTCCATAAATTAGTAAAAGCCATTTCTAATCATTCTGATATCACTAATCATTGATAGCTGAATGCTATCCTTGGCCCCTAATGAATATTTTCTCAATTATGTTGAGGTGACACAGCATTAAGAAGGAGAATACATCAAATAGCCACAGGATCCCCAAACATCCAAATTATATAAAAGGTTCCTGTTTACTGTCAACATGACAGGACCTAGGATCACCTGTGGATTATCTTGATGAGGTGACATAAGGTGGACACAACTCAACTGTGGTAAGCACCATTCTATGGGCTTCTGTCCTGAACTCTATGGAAAAGAGAGAGCTGGCTGAGTAGCAACATTTTTCACCCTCCACTTCCCAACTATGTACTGACTGTGACAAGTTTTCCTTAAGTTCCTGCCATGGTGGATTTTAACGTGGAATTGTAAGCTGAGATATGACCTTCAATGAAACAGATTTTTATCAGGTATTTTGTCTGAGCAATGAGAAGGCTGGAAATTTCTTGTTTTCAGGGGTGGGTTTCAAGGTAGGGTCTCACTCTAGGCTGACCTGGGACTTACTCTGTATTCCCAGGCTGGCTTTGAACTCATAGAGATCCTCCTACCTCTGCCTCCCAAGTGGTGAGATAAAAGTTGTGTGCTGCCATACCTGGTTAGGGCTGGAAACTTCTTAATAGTGACATATTTCAGAGTCTGAGGCAGGGAAGGCCATACACTTTGATTTCAATGATGCTACTGAACCTAGACATGGGCTTCATGAAATGAATTTTGTAAAATCTTGGTATTATGACAACAGCTGCTAAGTGGGAAGGAATGAAGAAGGAAATTAGGCAGTTCTTTTGGAAATCACATTTTTCTCTAGTACTTTCTATGCTAAAATGCTTTTACTATTCCCACAGTATAATAGACCATATATATATATGTATATATAAAATCTCTGGTATTGTATGACTGAAGTAATTGCAATGTGACTGAAAATTAGGCAGCAATTTGGTTGGATAAATTAATAGAATGTCAACAGACTATCAGTGGGAGAATTTCAAGAGAGATTCTTCTCTTTCCAATGAGTTACAACATTTTCTTTCTACTTCTCCGTGTGGGGCACCTAGTGAAAAAGACAGAATTCCTGCTAGAATCAACATGACTCTTTCCCATTGGAAATAAATGAAAAGCAAGTGATTGTTTGAACACTCTTTTAGAACATTCATCTTTTCATTTATTCCATTGGCAAGAAATGGAAAACAATCTTTCTCAGATGGAGTGCTGAATAATGAACTCCAGTGGCAATGCCAAATCACCTGCAATAGCATGGTTGGTGAGAGCGTAGAAATGAGGGGGTAGTGAGGGGGTTGTGGGATCACCTCTATATTTCTTGGGATTGGACATGAATGAAACTTTCAATAGGAAGTCGTATAGAGAAGAGGTATGGCAATGGTTCTTCACTCTGCCAGTTTTCCAAGCAACTTCACTATTTGTTCTAATGTCAAAAAGTTTTTAAAACTTACCAGTCTAGCTTCAAGGTGTATCACAACTCAGAAAAATTAAAAACACCTGTTGCTGGATCAGCGCCCTCCTTAACAATAATGGGCTCTCTCTAGGCCCTGTGTTGGAGTGATTGTGAGATGTCAGCTTTATAACTGAAGAATACCTTGAAGAAAATGATGCTGCTCCACAGTTCATAACTTCTTTCAGTTTTTGAAGATAATAGCCAAAGGACATAGAGAACATAAGAGAGAGCAGCTTGCTGGAATGCCGATGGATGTTGGTCAATCTCATGGACCAATTTTCTCCTGACTACTTGTGGTCAGAGATGATGTTAAGGGAATCAGTTTTTCCAAGTTGATTCAAATTGCTTGAGTATTTCCAGAAAACTCATGTCTAGACATTAAATTATGGCAATTTTAAGGTATAGGAGAGCAGATATTGTTTAATTTATTTATTTTTATTCCCTCCCTCCCCTCACTTTCCCCTTTGCAACTCCACTCTCTGTCATAACCCTTCCCCCTCTCAATAAGTCTCTCTTTTATTTTGAAGTAATCATCTTTTCTTCCTATTAGGATGGTCTTGTGTAGGTAGTGTCAGGCACTGTGAGGTCATGGATATCCAGGCCATTCCTTTGGCTCTTACATTCTTTCCACCACCTCTTCTGCAATCGACCTTGAGCCTTGGAAGGTGTTATAGAGATAGTCCAGTGATGAGCACTCCTCTGTCACTTCTTCTTAGCACCACCTTGTGTGTATGGCTTACATGGGATCTGGGGAATTGAACCTGGGTTCTTAGGCTTCACAGGCAAATGCTGTAACTGCTAAGCCATCTCTCCACCCTCCCCAACTTCTTTTGATATGCTTGATTCTTGCTAATTTCATCCAGTCTTACAAAAATTTTGCAAGTATGTCCATCTCATTGTTTGTAAGAGAAAATGAATCTTGAAAATATAAGCATCTTCTCCATATTCAGTCTCCATATTCAGACACCACCAAATGTGTGCAAAAAGAGGGCCTATGCATAGAAAATTCCCTCCAAAATATCTATGGCCATCCCATATATCTAGTACTAACTTCTCTCTCCGTTGGAGAATTTGCTTATCTTTTTCAGATGGACAAAAAACCTGAAGGGGGAGCTGGGCGTGGTGGTGCACACCTTTAATCCCAGCACTTGGGAGGCAGAGGTAGGAGGATCACCGTGAGTTCAAGGCCACCCTGAGACTACATAGTTAATTCCAGGTCAGCCTGGGCCACAGTGAGACCCTACCTCGAAAAACCAAAAAAAAAAAAAGAAAAGAAAAAGAAAAGAAAAACCCTGAAGGGAGGATCAGCCAATCACATCTCACCAGGGCCCCAGCTGAAACCATAGAGCAATGTGGGGGAAGGGCAAGAGTACAGTGTTCTTGGGGATCATGATACCAGAAAAAAAAAAGTTGAAGGAGATACACAGAGAACATCCAACTCCTACTAAGCCAGATATTCAGATACACAGAGGCTCCCAAAACCTCATCACTGAAGTAGAACTAAAATGACCCCAATGTGGCTCATGGAAATTTGCGGAAGAGGGGCCGGAAAGAATGTTAGAGCCACAAGTTGGGGCATTATGCACAGAGACTTGGCCTGTTCCCCATAACTTTTGACGACCCCCACAATGCATGACCCAAATTCCCCATTGATGAGGGTCCCTTTGGAAGAGGGAGGACAGGGAGGAGTATAAGGGAGTCACCATTATGAATGTAAAATTAGATTTATATAAATAAAAATAATTTATAAAAAATACACCCACCAAGGCTCAGGAAATTTTGTTAAAGAGGGGCCAAAAATATTTTTATATCCACAGGTTGGGACATCATGCCCAGAAACATTGCCTTCCCCATGAACTGACTGCTGCTCCCACAATGTATAACCCACAACCCCTTGGGGAGTACAGGCAATCCCACTGATGAAGGCCCTCTGCAGAATGGGGGAGGGAGGAGGGAAATGATGGTACCAGCACATGATATATCCATACAAAGTGTGATCTTATTTAAAAAAATGAAATAAAAAATAAAACACAATAAATCAAAGGCAAGCTAACCTCTCTAAATTATTTTTTTTTTTAAAATATTTTCTTTTTATTTATTTATTTGAGGAAGAGAAAGGAGAAAATAAAGAGAGAGAGAGAATTTGGGCACACAAGAGCCTCTAGACACTGGAAATGAATTCCAGATGCATGTGCCACCATGTGCATCTGTCTTACATGGGTACTAAGGAATCAAACCTGGGTCTTTAGGCTTTGCAGGCAAGCGCCTTAAATGCTAAGTCATCACCCCTGCCTGTGAATTTGTATTTTCTTTACCAAGCACCCATTATTTGTGAAAAACATTTTACTGAATTGAAAACAAAACTTACTATAGACATTTTTCCTACCAGAGAAGTAGCATGATTTTCCCCTCAGGGACATTGGTTATTTGGTTTACTGACTTAGAAAAATACACTGATTCAACTCAATGGGATTTTTAGTTTGAAACCAGTCATATTTTCTTGGGCATAAGTTAGCCTGAGTATGAGATAAAGAGGATGATGAACTGCTTTACATAATAAAGTTGGAAAATATTGAATTTCTACTGGCCATTTAAGTAGAGACAGATAATGCATGCAACAGGAGAAATTCTGGGGATTTTTAATCTAGAATGGCCCAACCTTTTGTGCTATGTACTATTAAAGGTTTATTCTCCTTTTTTCTGTTTTGGCTATATAGTTACTTTGTCATTAGTCCCCCAGTGCATATGTACATATGTACACACACACACACACACACACACACATAATTTCTTAGAATAACAAATTTGCTATAATATGAAAAAGACCAAGCTGCCACACTGGTAATAAAGCAGGCAAGAAGTGGACGATTTGTGCATTCTGAAATGTTTATGAATTTGAAGTGAAACAAAATAATCAAATTTGTTCTCTCCAGTGAAATGCAATTGATTAATTATGACTAAACCAACTGCAACTGCACCCTTTTCAATTCACTTTTAATGTTCTATAAATCCTCTCTCTTCTCTTTCTCTAGCCCTTTTTGTTTTTCAAGGTAGGGCCTTGCCTAGCCCAGACTGACTTGGAATTTCTTGGGATTAAGGACATGGACCACCATACCATGAAGAAACAGTGTGACAGAGAGAGAGAGAGAGAGAGAGAGAGAGAGAGAGAGAGAATGGGCACCCAGGGCCCTTAGCCTCTGAAAATGATCTCCATTTACATGTATCATCTTGTGCATCTGGTTTTACATGGGAACTGGAGAATTAACTCAGCATGTTAGGCTTTGCAGGCAAACACCTTAACTGCTGAGCCATCCCTCCAGGCCAAATATTCTCCTTTCATTCAGTAATAGTCTCATACTAGTCTCTTCATAATTTAATTGAAATAACAGACTTATACGTCCATTTGATTCTTCTCAGTGAATGACCTGTTTACATTTTAGAAAAGAAAAAGTATTAGAAATTGCTTTGGTGAAACATTGAAGTTAATCTGGATTCAGAAGAGAATATAAATACCTGATATCTCCAAAATATATCAGAAAAAGTTTGCCATTAAAAATATAAAAGTAGGGCTGGAGAGATGGCTTAGTGGTTAAGGCATTTGCCTCCAAAGCCAAAGGTTCCCGGTTTGATTCTCCAGGACCCACGTGAAATAGATGCACAAGGGGGTGCATTTATCTGGAGTTAGTTTGCAGTGCCTGGAGGCCCTGGCGCACCTGTTCTCTGTCTCTCTATTTCTGCCTCTTTCTCTCTCTTAAATAAATAAATAAAATATTTTTTTTTTAAAAAAAGCTGGCCATAGTTTCATAGTTGAGTTTAGTAACTATGGGCCCACAGATTTTTGAAGACATATTGCTCTCTCTCTCTCTCTCTCTCTCTCTCTCTGACTCTTTCTCTCAAATAAATAAATAAAATATATTTTAAAAAATTCTTTAAAAACAGAAAATATAAAATAAACTAGTGTGGTTAGAAACTTATGGGTAAAGACATTTAATATACATGTCAGGGTCTATAATGCATGTAATGTCATTCATGGTAAATGTTTAAAAAGTCTTCCATCCTGTCAAATTTTCAAATATTAGAAAAAATGTTATTTCTATTTGTTGTAGTGTTTTCTGTCTCAAAAGCTATAGTTCTTTCACAACAGAGATGAAGGGTGACAATCTTTTTCTATCCAGATTCAGGTGGCAAATATTTTATTCTTTACAAGCATATGGACTCTGTCACAACTATTTGGCATCATTCTTGGGAGCACAGTATTTCCACAGACAAGATATAAATGAGTGAGTATGGCTGTGTTCCAATACAATTCTACAAGGGCAAGAAATGATTTGGATCATGGGCCTCGGGTTGCTAAGCATTAAGGAAGTTTATAAGTAAGTTACCCAAGATTATTATTAAGCTGTTAAAATGGTAATTATTTGGAATTTTTGAGATAAAATTATTCATTATATATTTAAGAAGTTGCATATAGATTTTTTTGCCTTTTATGATTTACAAATGAAAAAGATACCTACATTCTCAAAGTTTATAACAAAAAATGTATAAATGTCAATATGAGAAAAAAAATCCTTTATTCATAACAACACCTTGAATGATGACTATGAATAATAAATATATGGCTAACACTTTCTATTACTACTTTTCCTGGGAGATGTGGACAAGTGTCTTCTCATCTCAGATAGGACACCAATGGTCGAACAAAGAAAAATCATACCACTCAAATCTAGTTTGGTGAACCAGTAAGTTTATTGGAGTTATTTATGAGAGCATGTGTGTGTGTGGTTATTTACAGGAGAATGTGAAACTTGGCCAGCTGTATCACCCAAAAGCCCACCCCAGAATGGAGTGATGACTCACAAAGGCCTCGTCACTAGAGCTTCCTGCACAACTTTTAAGCCACTCTACTGAAGAGTCTATTTTCCCATAGTAATTGTTTCCGGCTGATAGATCCTTGGGGAGGCTCTCATGAGTCTTGTTAGTCCTATAAGCTTTCTGGGGCTTGGGATTGCCCCTGCCCTTATTAGAAAGGAAGGTTTCAATATGGAGATAATTGCTACAAAACACTTGCTTAAAACAAAACAAAACAAAACAAAACAAATAATTTACAATAGAAAGAACACATGTGCAGAAGATGGTGTTAAAATATCATGGTATTAAAATTTCAACCCTTATCTCATTAAGAATTTGAATTAAGGGATAGCACTGATGTGTTCATCAGAATAGAGCAAAGATAGAAGCTGTTGTACTTATCTTTGCATCATTATGACCAAAAGTACCCATCAGAAATAACTACAGGAAGGATAGATTTATTTTGGTTCAGGGTACCAGAGTGTTCAACCCATGATTGTTTGGCCCATGTGCTTAAGCAAAATGTCAAGGTAAAAGGAATGTATAGTGGAAGACAGGCATTCACATCACCAAGGCCTAGGAAGCAGAGCGTGAGACAGGAAATGGCCAGAGATAATATGTCCCCAGAAGATAACCACCACACAATACCCTACTTTGCTTAGATAATCCAACCTTATAAGTTCCACAAAATCCCAAAATAATGCTACTACTTGGGGTCCAAGCATGTAAACATATGCAATCATAACAACCATTTCATAGTCAAACCATAACAGAAACCATCCCACAATAGGCAGATTCCATTCCCAAAACCCAAATTCAGTACAAAATCAATGACAGCAAGGTCTCCTCAATATTGGCTGCAGTAGGATGGTAGAGACCTAAGAACTCTGTTAATTTGTGAGTACTGGGGAGTCAAAGAGTGCTGTCTAGCTCAAGCCCCTCATCCTTAAGAGGCAAGTGCTCTTAACATTGAGTCATCTCCCCAACACATGTTGATATTTTAAATTTTTAAAAATTTATTTATCTGCAAGTTGTGAGAGAGAAAGAATATGTGTGGCCCAGGGTTTCCTGACACTGCAAAAGAACTCTAGAAGCATGTGTCACTTTGGGCATCTGGCTTTACATGAATACTGGGAATTGAACCATGACCATGACTTCACAAGAATGAACCTTTAAACATTAGCCATCTCTTCAACCACCATGTTGATATTTTCTCATGACTTTTTTATTTTTTATTTTATTTTTTTTTTGCTAAAATGTCTCAATAGTGAGTGACACAAGTGTTTCAACACGAATCAAGGCAGTGATATCAAACTGTATCATTATAAATTGATTTTTCACCATTATGCATTCATCTTCAGATTAAAAAGAAAACAAACAGTTTCAGCTAAGAATTTCCTGAGGAGTCATAAGATAATTTAACTCTCCACCCAGGGCTATTTAGCTTTATAATATTCTATATGGCATAGTACCTCAATACAACAGAAAGCACTCATTCTAGAGTAATGCATTAGTTGACTGAAGGAAGTGAAATTTTTCAGACTTTATTATTTGGCAGAGTGTATACTTTCCATGAAAATAACTGGCAATATTTATTACCAGTGAGAAAATCTGGTTTCAATAGGAAATTGGAATTTTAGAAAGTGTATATCTGCCACCATGAACTTGATATTTTCTCAGTCTGTAAAAGTTTTCTGATGATAATGGTGATGACATCAAATGTGTTTGCTCTACTATTACACAAAGAAGTGTATCAACATTTGGAATGTGTATGTAATTAACATAAGGAACCAGTTTTTCAAATAACCAATTATTGATGCTATAGACATACATGAGGCAAAGAACCACTCATAGTTCATAGTCAATGCACAAATGTTGTATTTTAAGTTCTCCTTTCCCCATCAACACCATTGAACACAGCATTATCATCTCCAGCTATGTCAAGGGGGATGACAACCTCCACCACCAAAACCAGCTCTAACTTGGAATTCCATAGCTAGTGCAGTCCCAGCCTCAGTAATCTTGTTCCCACATTTTCAGGACTCTTTCTGCTTTTCTTCTTTTAAATCTAATAGTCCTCTTGCCCTCCATGCCTTTGGACTGAGTCTTGCCAGTGCCATGACAGCTGTGGTCAAGGTAGAAGATGCTATCTCAAACTCAGGTGGATGTAATCACAGAGATGTGAGAGGCCAAATGGCTTTCATTACTTGAAGACTGGGCATATTTTACTCCACCAGCTTCAGGTACATGGACATGTGTATGCCATTCTCAGCTACCACCACTCCCTCCTGGAAAAGGAGTTCATAACTGGCAGCCTTGTTCATTTTATATATACATACACTTACTTGAAAGAGAAAGAGGCAGGGAGAGAGAGAATGGGCATACCAGGGTCTTTAGCCACTGGAAATGAATTCCAGACAAATGTGCCACCTTGTGGATCTGGATTATATGAGTACTGGGTAATCGAATCTGGGTCCTTAGGCTTCACAAGCAAGCTCCTTAACTGCTAAGCCATCTCCCCAGCCCACCTTGTTCATTTGGGCCTACCACCATTGCAGCACGTCTACGTTTGAGGATGAATGGAAAGAATGCATGAATTTGAATCTAACAGAGTACTAAACTTCACTGTTTTGGTTCCATGTTCTATTTTCCTGCTATTTTCTATGAAATTATTACTTGTTAAGACCAAACAGATATTGTTATCTGAAAAGTTTATTAAAATGTTCTTCCCTTTTCAATAGCATGTTATCTGCATAAGGTCAGATATCCTTTTACATATATTTTAGTAAAGTAACACATAGTATAACAGGCTCAATATACAAAGAGCCATGAGAATCTTGCTTTCCTCCTGTAGGCCAGATGATTGAGGAAGACCTGGGCTTCAATCACTTTCTTTTTCTTTCCTCTTATCAGCTATGTTGATTTCTTCTCTATATACACTGTATCCTTCTTCATGGATGGTATATATTTTGTATTTCCTTCCCTTCTTGAGGTAAAAATTTTGATCATTATTTTGAGACTTCTTTTTCCTTTGAAGCTTTTTAATTCAATTAATCAATTGATTAATTAGTGAAAAATACTTAGACATTTTAAAGTGTCTTGTAAACGTTGTTTCTGTGCATTTGATTTTTATATGTTACATATCACTTTCACTCAGTAATAAATATTATTTTATTTTATTTTTATTTATTTATATTACAGAGAGAAAAAGGGAGAGAGACAGAAAGAGAGAGAGAATGGGTGCACCAGGGCCTCCAGCCTTTGCAAACAAACTCCAGATGCACGTGCCACCTTGTGTATCTGGCTCATGTGAGTAATGGGAAATTGAACCTGTTTCCTTAGGCTTCACATGAAAGCTCCTGAACTGCTAAGCCATCTCTCCAACCCAGCAATCCATACTTTCTAACTGTCCTTATGATATTTGATTTAACCCATGAGAAATGAACAAATGTGTTGTTTGCTTACCAAATATTTGGGGATTGTTGAAAATATCATTCTAATATTGATATTTACTTTAATTCTGCATAGTCAGAGTATATTATATTTCAGATCTTCAAAACAAGTTGGGGTTGTCTTATAGACAGACAAGAATATATTCAATTTACCATATGCTTCCTTTTCAGTAGAAAAGACTTTCTTCCTTGGTATGAAGTCTACACTGTCAACCTCTATATATTTCTTGTCATGATTCTTTCAAACCTACTTTTAAAAATTTTATTCAATTATTTATTTATTTACTTATTATTATTATTATTATTATTATTATTATTATTATTTTGGTTTTTCAAGGTAGGGTCTTGCTCTAGCCCAGGCTGACCCTGAATTCACTCTGTAGTCCCAGGGTGGACTTGAACTCATGGTGATCCTCCTACCTCTGCCTCCCAAGTGCTGGGATTAAAGGCGTGCACCACCACACCCGGCTATCTACTTTTCAATTTCATTTAAAATAGGACACTTATAGAATGTATGTAGTGTTTGATATGTATCTTTCCTGTCTTATGTCAGACCATTCATATTTAAACTAGGTATAAGTCAGCTTGTACAAAAATGTCCATCCTGCTAGGAATTTGAGGTTTAATATTTTCTTTGTTTCTTTTCCCATATTTTCCTACTTTGCTTTGGGGTGATGAGTTGTGATTTCATTTTTTTTTTCACTACTAGCCTGTTTTTATATTTTTTATTCAAAATAGTTTTGTGGGGGTGCTGGGGAGATGGCTCGGCAGTTAAGGTACTTGTCTGCAGAACCTAATGATCCAAGTTTTATACGCCAATACCTATGTCAAGTCAAACGTGAAAAGTAACACATGAATCTGGAGTCAATTTGCAGT
This sequence comes from Orientallactaga sibirica, assembly GCA_036365145.1. Classification (NCBI taxonomy): domain Eukaryota; kingdom Metazoa; phylum Chordata; class Mammalia; order Rodentia; family Dipodidae; genus Orientallactaga; species Orientallactaga sibirica. The sequence continues at coordinate 3,089,925 of JAEOAD010000043.1, read as the reverse complement.
GGCTAGAGTCCATGGTGCACCCATTCTGTCTCTTTTCTCTCTCCTTGCAAACAAATAAAAATACTTCAAAAAAAGCTTTGTGTTAGAATTTGTAAACCTATTAACTAATTGACTGATAACTTGCTACACAGCAATAGAAAACTGACTCTTCACATGTACCATAAGAATTTTATACAACATATTGCCAATTCTTCCCTATTATCCATTGTATTGTTATGTAGTTTTCTTTTAAAAATGCTATCAATGTGTTATATGTTACTATCACTTTTTAAGTTTGTAAACATATTTTTTTAAATTTCAAATGATGCCAAGGACTGAACTCAGATCCTCTATCACTAACTAGTTCCCCCTAATACTATTGTTGAATAGCTGTGCCCTTTATCAGTTAATATGTAAAAAAGTGAGAATTTTATTTATATCAATTCATGCCACTTCCAGTGCTATTTGTTTCATTGTGTTGATCAATCCATCATCACCCTTCACCACTTTCAGGGAATACTGTACCTCAAAAATCTGTGTTAGCTTTCCATTGCTTTGAGGCATGTTATCACAACCTTGGTACCTTAAAATGAAACTCACTTTTCCTAGATAGAAGAGATGTTAATGTAGTAAAAGGCACTAAATTATACCCTTTAAAATGGTTAGTGTTATGCTATATACATTTTATCTCAAAGGGAAAATCACCATTACTTCTAGCCTTAAGCAAACATTTCTAATTCCTTGGGAGAGTTGGATCTCCTGATATATAAAATCCGTGCTGTTTTAAGCCAAGGGGTTTTATGAGAACTCGTTCTTATATCAATAGGAAACAAACACCTGCTCCCGTAACAGTTTCTAACAACAGGGACTAGGGACACACAAGTTTAAGACTGCACAGTATATAAGTGGATGCTTATCATTTGGGAACAAAACTAGGGAGGTAAGATGATGAAAGTCATTTATTTCTCTTCTATATTTTCTCAGGACTTATGACCCATGTATATTATTTTTATAGTAAATGAATTTATCATTTGATGTTCAAAAGCACTACCATTCAACTCTGCTCCATCCATAATTCACCTATTACCACTTAATACTTTGAAAATGTTGCTTCTGGGGCTGGAGGAGTGGCTTAGCGCTTAAGGAGTTGGCATGAGAAGCCTAACCACCCAGGTTTGATTTTCCAGAACCCAAGTAAACCAGATGCATATGTTGGTGCATGCACCTGGAGTTCATTTGCAGTGGCTAGAGGTTCTGGCATGCCCATTCTCTCCCCTCACCACCCCTGATAATAAATAAGAACTTTAAAACATTGCTTCAGTTGAGCACAAAGCAGAAGTCATCAAGGTGCAACAGGAATTCTTGATACTTCTCCATGGCGGTGCTAACTATATTCCTGCCTTTGACATGTCATTTTCTCTTCTCAATGTGTGGTATTTCCTAGGCCTAATCATCCTAGCTACTTGAGACACTGATGAAGAAGGATCCCATTTCAAAGTCTGACTGGGCTACATACTGAGTTCAAGGCCAGCTTGATCAACTTAATGAGAGCCTTATAAAAAGGAACAAAGTTAAGGCTATATCTCAGTGGTAAAGCACTCACAAGGCAGTGAGGCCTTAGGTTCAATCACTTGTACAATAATAATAACAACAAAAACAATGCAAAAAAATCAATGTCAAAATTTTTCTAAAAAACAAATGTTTATAAAATATGAATGTATAGATCATATGACCATACTAAAAACTTAACAGTTAAATATATACAAACCATTTTATACCAATAAATCATTTATAATGAAAAAATTTCCTATCCATGTGGACAAGTATTTCAGTCTAACCCTTGTAATGATAAGACACCCTAGACTCCAAAGTTGTTCTGATGAAAACAGTCAAAACAATCTTTGTTTTCTTTTTTTTTTTTTTTTTTTTTTTTTTTTTTTTTGTTTGTTTGTTTTTTCAGGGTAGGGTTTCACTCTAGCCCAGGCTGAACTGGAATTAACTATGTAGTCTCAGGGTGGCCTCGAACTCATGGCAATCCTCCTACCTCTGCCTCCCGAGTGCTGGGATTAAAGGTGTGTGCCACCATGCCCGGCTCTTTTTCTTTTCTTTTCTTTTTTTTTTTTTTTTTGGATTTTCAGCCTATTCTTTCTTAACCTTACCTTTCTAATCTCTGAGGTCATGTGTCTACTTTCTTACTGATAAATTTAATCATATCCCGTCAGTTGCTTAGTGTTAAATTTTGTAGAGTTGGTCACCTCATGAATCAAGTTTAGGTTCAGATATTATCACGTTTTACCAGTGATTGCATATTAGAGTTTTTATAAGCATTAGCTTAAATAGTACTTTCCTGTTGCTATTTTATAAATATTTGTCATCTGACATGATGCTAATCTATAGATATCAGGTATGGAAAAGACATAGAAAGAGTTAAAAAAATAAAGGAAGTGAATTCTATGGACCTTATGTTGAAATAAGACTAATTAATGTTCAGCTGTTTGGATCACATGCCTAGAATGTGTTGATAAAGGAACAAGGTGTCTCCTATACTCTAATAGGCCTTTCCACTAAGGCAGAACAATGCTGCAGAGAGTGGAAAATGTGAGTTTATGTTTCATTCTTTTTCCCCTTTAACTACAAGCCTGTGCAGTTTTAAGATTCTTGAGAGCACCAAGCTGAGAACAGCGATTTCGTTAGCACATTAAGCTGATGAACTCACTTGACCAACTGCACACATTTAAAACATGGTGACAGGAAGGTTTGTTTTAGAAGGACTTGGGTTCCATGTCAACAAAGAAACATGTGTTATCTGTGAAGGCTCTCCTCGAGCCCCAAGTGTGCATCAGGCTGTGTTCATCGAGATAGAAACAAACTCCTGCAGGGTTGTGGGTATTCCCTATCCATGACAGGTACTCAATGGAAGAGACTCCAAGATTATTCATGCAATTAAGCATTTGTCCATGAGGCCCGCTCTGCCTTGGTCCTCATTTTAAATTGTTCCCATCTAGTTCTTTGAGCTGCTGCGGGATGCTTTATTCACATTTCCTAACACATATGCCTATCATTACCTTTATGTCAATCCCCTAACAATTCCTTGATGTCTTTCAAAGAACATAGTTCATTTTCTCTTCTTTTCCCTCTCACCCATGGGTTGGAGCTGAGCCTTAAGAGCTGATGAGAAGGTTCCAGCAAATACATCTGAGTTTCAGCAACCGCAGCTCTTTAAAAGGAACTGTACATTTCTTTAGGGTAAACGCTGCTAGTGGAAGGATTCTCCTTCATTGGGGGCATATTAAGATAAATTTCACGTCTCCCAGGCTCAGTCACTTAAAAAATTAGAGGTACAAAGACAGTTTGAGAAAATTCTAGACCTCCAAATTTATCTTCTGCTTCAGTAAGCTTTTATGTGCTATTTTAAGAACTTGGTACTAGCTCTCTTGTTTAATGAGCAGTTTAATTTAAAGCTTAAAGCTTAAAATTATTAAGCATTCAAATGGAGTCATAAATAATGCAGTTATAATATTCTTATCAAGCACATAACGAATACATTTGTCTTCCATTAACAACATACTTTTAAAGTAGCTTGACCTCTTCAGATATAGAAGAGCATACAATTAGGGCAATTTGTCACAGGTCTTTTACACGTTAATAAGATGTAATTAATTGTCTGTTTTGTCTAATTAACTTCTCAGACTCTGGAGCTCCTGTTCTTCTAATACAAAGCAAGGAGTTCCAATTTGCAATTCTAATACTTGACACTGAATTCTGACCATAAACTCTAATTTCCCAACCTTAAAAAAAGAACATAAGGCAATTAAAAAGTCAACAGAGAAATGTCATATACTTTCCAACTATCAATATATTATTAATGAAAAGAGCAGAACAATGTTACTTAAAAAACAAGAGTGAAGCAATTCATATTAGAAAATAAATGATGTAGAAACAAGTATAGATGGATAGATATTTAAGACTTTTATATCTGTATATTCCTCTATATGATTCTATCATTCATTAACTCATTCATTTTTGAGTGCCAACTCTCTTCAAGACAATTTGTCAGCAGTTAGAAACTTCAGGATGACTATGAAACAACATCGTCTCTAGCGAAATGCATGCTACTTGGCAATGAAATTAGCAGTTGAATTGATAGCATCCTAGACTATACTTCGTGCCCAATCTCTTTCTGTTTAGTGAGATAAAAATGAATTTTATATACTTTTTCAACATTGCCCATTTGCATTGTAAAGTTATTGTTTTAGTTATTCATATTTGAAAAATAAGTACTTTTTATATAGCATTTAAAAAATATTTTTACAGAAAAGTTTCTTGTAGTCCAGGCTGGCCTTCAACTCCTCATGTACCTGATGTTGGACTAGAACATATGGCCCTCTTGTTTCCATCTCCCAAAAGTTACGATGATAGTTTTGCTTCACCACACATGTATATTGATATGCCATACAGTATTTTTAAACATTATTCAAAAACTATGATTTTAATTAAAATAAATGTATTAGGTACCATAAAATTTATTTAACACTAACTGAAATAAGTCACCTGGTACCTATTGGGTTTTGAGTGTGGGTGGGAGATGTTGGTTTCTTGCTCTTTTCTGGTGTTTCTGGCTACCATGATGTGAGTAGAACACTCCATCACGTACCCCCCACCATGAAGGGATGCTTGACCACCACAGACTCAAAAGGAACAGACTGAAGCCACCAAACTTGTGAGCCAAAGCAAACCATTCCCCTTCTCAAGGTAACAGGCAGTCTGAAATGCCCTGCCTCTTCCTTATTAACGTTGCCTCATCCACTGAGATTGAAAGCTCATTTCAACATACTTCTAGTCATTGTGGTCTGAAGAAATAGCTAAAGAACTACATTATTATAAAAACATGCAAAGACACACTGATTATAATCATGGTAAGACTTAAATATTCCAAAGGAAATTCACCCTATCCAGTTCCTCAGTATTCTAACACAGCCAGCAACAGCTATATCAGAGAACAATTAAAATTGTACAGAAACATTGTCTTCTCGTTCAAGCTGAACATTTTGTTTACATATAAAAAGAAGGATAGACAAAGATGAAAAGATGCACTCATATATAAGAGATTTTTCCAGATTGGCGCTCAGCCCTTGAGATCAAGAATCAGGTTACGGAGCCAAGAAAACACAGAGCACTCACTGATTTGGGAGTTAGATATCATCAGACCAGAACAGGCAGGTGGTTAGTAAGACAGTGAAGATATGTACCATGAAGAATAAACAAAGGTTGCTGCATCCCTCTAAGAGGATGTCATTGGTTGGGAAATGATGATATGCCCAGACAGCTACAAATAAATGTATATTAAAGACTATGAAACCTGAAAGTGTAAATTCATAATTAAACTCTCAATGGCAACATGGCATTAGGTGGTAAGATAAAATGGAGAAAGCATGAAAAAGAAGCAAAAAAGATTTTTTTGTTACAGTCATATATGAACTTCATCACTTTAGAAGCTAATGGAGATCACTTTTTTCATTAAATAGTCTAAAAAAGTGGAATGTTTTCTTTGTCAATTATCTTAAATAAATGAATTATCTTTGTAAAATATGTAAAACTTCATTTACAGGACTCTCTCAAGCAAAGATTATTTTGGTTTTTATGTTTTTGTTTTGTTTTCTTTTTTCTTTTTACTTTCTTTTGAGAAAGGGTCTAAGTCTAGCTAAGGCTGATGTGGAATTCACTCACAGCTCAGTCTGAACAGGAATTACCTCAGCTTCCTGAGTGCTGGGATTAAAGATAGGTGCCACCATGCCTAGCCTCCCGCTTTCTTCTTTAAATTTAATAATATATGCATAAAAGTATCAGATTTCAAGACAATATCTGTTCACTGATACTGTACTAGTCCTCCAGTAAAAGAAGAAATCCTGTTTTGTGAATAAAATGGAGTGTATTGTTAATTGCCTGGTAGAGAAACTTTGTATGTGCCAGTGGTGTCACTAATGCCACCTGGTGGCCCCTTATCTAAACTACAGAATCAGGCCTGGAAGTAGAAACACATTTTGTAAAATTCAATTATTTAAAGAAAAAAATGATATGTCGTGAATGTATTAAAATTAATTTAAAGGAAAGTATAATTACAAAAACATAACCCTTATTGAAAATGCTTCAGAAATTAATAAAACTTCAATTTATCATCACCAAAGTGAGAGGTAAATATACTGGTTGGTCTGTCAGAACTTAAAATGAAAACACAATATTTTATTAGTGTAACTAATCTACACAGTACTATTTAAACCAAAGTAACTTGATGTTGTCCTACATTTAAATAAGTATGATAACCAGAAGCTTTACAAACACATTTGGAATTATTAAAGACCACTTATATTTTGTTTTCCCTCTGCTTCCAATTTCCCATGGAAAACAGTAACTGAGTGAGGTACTGTCATAAGTTGATATGTTATTTATATGTTTTTGCTAATCTTACTTGTACCAACCATATTAGTGGAGTTTAGAAATAACCGTTTACACTCTTAAGAAGTCCAGGAGAAAGCTAATCACTCCATGTGATATCATGTCCAAAAATGCTGCCAGAAGATCTAACATGCCTAATTAAAACATTCAAAACAAACATTTCACAATGTATCAAACTCATTCTCTAGTAATTGTTCTTAAATTATGTATTTACTCATTCATACTTTCTCAATTAAATAAAAATAACTCGTCCTTGGTATCCTTCTTTGATATAGGAAAGTATCAGAAGAGAGCATGGTTTCCTTCCAAACTCTCTGTATCACATGGATCTCTCACTCTCCCCACCCCCCAAGAACATATAACTGTTCATCAGGAACACAGATTGGGACAATAGAATCTGAGAAGTCCTTCTTCGTACCCAGTGTATGAGGGAGTTATTGTGATTGTTTGATTGTGGAGTTTATGTTAAAGCCAATGGAATGGTAAGGTATACAAACCATACCATCATTTTTGTCCTGGTTATGAAGTTTCAACTATGAAAAGTGTTGACAAATATAACAGAACATGTGCAATCTGGACCTCTTAAGTTTAAGGATTTCCTACTTTGTGAAAAGCAGCAAAGTAGAAAGACAGGAGAGAAGAACAAAGCCTGCTTATTGGGGCTCAAACACTAGCTTTATGGCTTCCTGGCTTTAGGATTATGGACAAGTTGTTGAATCACCCACAAGCCTCAGCTTCTTCAATATTAACACATCTAGTTTTATTTGCAAATTTATCTATCCAATAAAATATATAGTTCTGCCAGACATGATGGTATAAACTATAAGTATACCACACAGGAGGCAGATCAGATATCAGAGACCAGTAGGGTTACAAGCAAGTTACAGACAGGCCTGGACTAGCTAGGGAGGTCTCATCTCAAACAAATAATGGCAAATAAATCTTTATGATTTAATAAAATGTGTAACAATGTTGGGCTGGAGAAATTGCTCAGTGGGCCATTATGCTTTCTGTGCAATCATGACTGCCTGAGGGGACATGTAACTGCCCCAGAACCCACATAAACAGCTGGACATGGCCACACACAACTGTAATCCCAATCCCACAAATGGGAGCAGAGACTAGAGAACTGCTTGAGCTCACAAAAAAGCAGCGAGTTCCGCTATTAATAAGAGACTCCAGATCAAACAAGAATGCGTGGAAGAGCAATGGAGCAGAATTCTCAACACTCTGCTCTGGAACCAGAGGCGAGCTTCTACTGCTGCGGGGGAAGAGGGCTAGGGGTACCATAAGGACACAAGCACATGCCACCCCAAATCACACCATACCACATCTCTCACACACACAACAACAACAACAACAACAACAATATATATATATATATATACTGTAAAAACTAGCACATGATAATATGCATGAATCTCATATAGCATTTGATATTTGATCCTTAATAATTCCAGTGTCTAACTTGTTAAGCATTGGATTTACTCCCTCTTTCAGACAGTGTCTTCCTATGTAGGACAGACTGGCCTTTAACTCAACATCTTCCTGCCTCAGCCTCCCAAGTACTGAGTTTAGGCACATGTGTATAACTGTGGGAAATAAGTTGTTTGAAAATACGGATCTATATCAACACTAAGTATTTATTTCTAGAATTGAAGTAAAACTTGGATGTTCGTTAAAATAATTTTTATAAATATCTTGATAATGATATCTGATTCAAAACTATCATGAGAAAATACTAGATAACATCATTTCCAAATATGTATTCTGAATTGCCAAAAATATGAACTGTCTTGAGTGAATGAATGAATTCTTAATTTTGTTCTTTCTTAATGCTTCAAATAGACTTATATTTAGATTACTACAAGGTAGATGATAGATATGTTCAGATATAGATAGATGATAGATACTTAGATAGATAAATGATAGATAAGAATACATAAATCGATTATAGGTAGAGATGGATCAATACATTAAATAGATAAATGATAGGCAGAGATATATAAACATATTAGATAGATAAGTGATAGGTAGGAATAGATCAATAGATTAGAAAGATAAATAGATGATAGATAGATATAAATAGATAGATATAGAGCTTTTTAAAAGAACAAATGTATTCATACCTGAAAGTAAAGTTTAAAGAGAAAACCATAACATTTTAAGCAAAGGTTTTATGATTTTGTATAAAATTCTTTGGGGAAAAAACAGCTAAGGTGAGGACTCTTTGTCTGGGTCTGGAGAAGCTAAAATGATGTTATATAAATCTTCCCCTGCTCTGCTGTATATAGACTGACAGGGACAGAATGAAAACCAAAGCAAATAGGAGGTAAAAATGATTTTTTATTACTTTAGGTATTTCTAGATGTCAGATAAAAATGAGAACATTGCTAAAAATTTTACAGAATGACAGCTCTGCCTTATGGATAAAATTCTATAGTTTGATGTATGAGGCAGAAAATGTGAAAAATATTATGAAGTACTACCCTGACATAATGATGGAAAGCTGCTGGGAGTGGGCTAACGCCAGAGAAATACAATAGACTGAAGTTGAACAAGGAAGAATGCAGCTCTCTTGAATCTTGAATCTGGCCTACTGCATCATGAATTTAGCTTTCAGAATGCAAACCTCTTTCTTTTGCTTTCTAGTGACTTCTAAATACACCCCCTTTGCTGCCTTGCTTGAAGAAAAACTTCTCAATACATACCTTGCACATTTATTTTTCAAAGACAAATACTGAAAGTTGTGTAAGAAGGAGAGCATGGTCCTCAGATGCCAGTTAGTAGATGCAAACATTATAAATTCCTAATTTAGTACTGCTTGACTTGTATTCTATCTCCCATGGACTCTTCTAAATGGTATTTGATACCCGAGTCCACGTGGTACCTACTCCCTTTTATTTTCTGTTCACAGTAAATATGCCTTTGAGAAATGATCTAATTCAGGTGTTCTGACCCTTATCTTTCAAAGGTCACTGAAAGGTGGGCACTTAATCTGGAATCAGCCACAGAAACTCTTACTTGCTAAGATATTGCTCTCAGACTAAATTACATCAGTGTTGTACCTCCAGAAATTAGCTCTGACTGTCTAGACACCAAGGGAAGTCTAAAGTCTTAGATAAGACCTAACTCCTAAGTTTTTCTGTGTTTGATAAGTCAACTATCCCTCGTACTCCCCTCCTAAAAAAAAAAAAAAAAAAAGCCATTATCAAATTTCAAGTAAGTTCTTTTTTTTTTTGTTAAATTATCTAACATTATTACTGAAGTGGTTCATTTAATAGTTGAGCTATTTAACACAGTATAAATCTTCATGTCAGATGAACATGGTTAGATGTGGAAGGCATTCTTCTTCAAGGAGATGTGTGATTCTGTCATTCTCCACCTGTACTTCTAGTCGGATTCGGGCACACAGATATTAAAGAGGATGTAATCGCATGTATGCAGACCCAGTCATTTCTGCATTGATTTTTTTTTGCCTTAAAGAGGGATATTTCTTGGTAAATCATTTGTATTCATATAAAATCCAACTTTTTCTATAGAAGATATATTGTACTATGGGTTACTATGGGCTTTCATGTTACTATGTTATATGTGCAATTTAAATTTACTATATTATCATCATCAATGAGAATTTTAGCTAGCAAAATTATTATGCTAGATTTGTTTCCCACTGGACTTATTTATATAAATATTGGAAGAGAATAAATTAAAAACATAAAGATTAACTGCAAAATGTGTACTTATATCTAATTTCTTGGTATAATAATAATTTATTCATAGGATTTTTATCTATAATGCATGTGACAATTGATAAACAGCCAAATGTAAAACTGGGGTGGGGGGAAAAACTTTCAAAAAATGCCAGTTGTGATACTGAAGATGATAACAAATGATGAGTGATAATGATTCACATAGTTTTGAAAACCAACCTTGGCTAGCTTTCATTTTCTTTGAGAAGGTAACCTTGGTTACATTTTACTAGTGTCAAGTACAGTTAAGGCTATTCTAGGAATTTTGCTCATTGACTATTCTGAGAAAGGCTTCCAAAAGCATCTTCAGTATCTATCTATACCAGCTACATTCTTGTTGCTCAGACAAAGCCCCTGATTCATGGAAGCAAAAGGTTTATTTCCAGTTTATAGGGCTTGGGGATAGGATTTTTACTATTATTTTTAATTAAGTAGAAACTTTGTATGGACACATCATGTATTGGTACCATAATTTCCCTCCTCCCTGCCCCCACTCTATTATGGGCCATCCTTAGTGGGATTGCTGGTATTCGCCATGGGGTTGTGGGTTAGGAGATGTGACAGCCACAGTCGGTCATTTTAAGTAGGGGGGCAATGCCTCTGGACATTCCCTCCCACCTATATCTTTTACAACCTTTCTTTCTGCCCCACCCCTCCCAGAAAATTCCCTGAGCCATGGTGGGTGTGTTTTAAGACTATTTTATTTGTGAGAAGAGAGAGAAAATGGACACATTGGGGCTTTTTGATGCTGCAAACAACTCCAGACACATATGCCACTTTGTATACCTGGATTTTGGCAGGGGGGATTAAACCATGGTAGGCAGGCTGTATAAGCAAACACTTTTAACCACCGGAGCCATCTCCCCAGCCCCTCAGTGCACAGTTTTCAGGGAAAGCTGCATCAAGGCAGGGAAACTGTGGCAGAGCAGACAGCCAAACATCACATCTCCACAGCAGCAGAGAGGAAAGACAGAATAGCTGGCTAACACTGGCAAGGAGAGCTGTCCCAGTTCTCAGTGACAAACCTTCTGCAGCAAAAATCCAACTCCCAAAGGCATCAATGTCTGGGATTAAATATGAGGCTTAATCATTAACGCATGAGAATACTATAGATACTTTACATGCAAACTACCAGTATTTTCTATGAAATCACCACTATCACTATTTGAGGGCTCTGCAAATTATTTAGTATATTATTGAATATTTTTAACACAATTCTGCATAGTGGCACAAAGTGAAATATGGCACCAACATTACTTTTTGCAAGTAAAATAAATCTAAGGTCCAGCATGATTTTGGGCACCTAGAGATGATAAGGAACCCCTATTTGCAGTCAGGATATAGAAAGAGTAAAAAAAAAAAAAAAAAAAAAAAAAAAAAGATTTGTTTTTTCTTATGAGAGGAAAAAACAAACATGTGAAAATAAAATTGACACTTACTTGAAAAACAAAACAGCGCTAGTGACAAGTGACAAGTAGAGGATATGAGCTTCCTTATGAGCCAAATTCTTGAAACAACTACTGCCTAGATGAAGGGAGGATTTCACATGCTTCCTATCCTGGAGATGGGCTTCTGGTGTAGGGAGGAAGGCCTGTCATAGAAAGAAAGATCTCAGAAAGATGGAGAAGAGACCACTGGACCATAGAAATATGGTGTGGACAAGGCAAGACAGGTAAGAATTTGAAAGCAGAGTAAAGGGAAGGACCTTGGTCTAGGCAAGGTGGTCCTACCTGCTCCCTCCCCACAGCTTTGTCAGAAAAGCAGCTGCCAGCATCACCACAGGGCAATCACACTGTGCTGTGCCTGAGTTCCTCCTCATCTCAGCTGCACCTGGACCCACACTAAGCCATGCTTCTCCCAACAACAAAGGCAGCAGTGGGAAAGGCTGAAGAATGTCTATTCACAAACGAACTCACTGGGATAAAAATCTGGGATCAAGCCCAGTTCCTACGGATTCTAGGAAAAGTCTGAATAATCATCCCCTTATCTTAACCACCTGGCAAAAAGAGGAGTTTTGGGAAGGTAGAAGACAGAAATAGAAACAAGTGCAATACATATATATATATATATATATATATATATATATATATATATATATTTTTGTTTGTTTTGTTTTTGAGGTATGGTTTTGTTTTGTTTTGTTTTAACCCAGGCTGACCTGGAATCAAGTATGTAGAATAAGGTTGACCTCATACTCACGTGATCCTTCTACCTCAGCCTTCCCACTGCTGGGATTAAAGGCATGAGCCAGCATGCTGGGCAAAATATACTTTTATTTTAGGTAGAGGCTCACTCTGGCCCAGGCAGACATAAAATTCATGATGTAGTCTTAGGATGGCCTCGAACTCATAGTGATTCTCCTACCTCTGCCTCCCAAGTGCTGGGATTAAAGGCGTACAACTACACCCAGTTTATATCAGTTTTAATGTTCACAGTTTAATGTTCACAGTATTAAAAAGTTAATAAATATAAATGGTGTCAATAATAATCAGTAATAAAAAGAAAATGTGCACCCACTGGTATGCATTAACATGTCAGTAAGGATTTTGAAACAATTGTGATCAGGCTAAAAATAGATATAGGATGTTTTGAGAAAGCAATTACAATTCGAAAATAGGGTCACTTGGGTATGTTTGTAAAAGGAGCCCTAGGGAAAAAAAAAAAGAGTTGAAGGTGGGAGGAAAACAAATGGAACACAGAAAAATAATAGAACAGACAAATATTCTAAGAAAAAAAGAATAATTTTCAAATGTAATAAGCAATTCCAATTCTATTGATACAAATTTTGAATAAATACCAGCTGAATGAATTTTTAAAAACTGATATGGTAATGGAGCATAATTATGATAGGAGAAAGGTGGCTTTTTTAAAACAGTCAGCTTCAGTTAGAGATTGAGGCCCAAAGAGAACTAGGAGATGCCATCCCACATGTCCTGGCTCGAGACTGGAACTCTTGGCAGGAAAGGAACTCATGTGTGATAGTGACTGATCTACAGTGCCCCCTGCTGGCCACAGTCTAGTGGACTACCTGGATGGGCTGGCTCAGGTGGGCTGGCTCTAGAGTCCACCCTCCATCAGATTTGCATAGCTAAATCTGATGCTATAAAGACTGTGGCCTTCCAGCCCCTGCCTTCTCTTGCCTGGACCCTAGGTATATGTGTGTGGGTCTTTCTGGATCCCCTCATCTCTGCTTGGATACATGTTAAGTGGCTTCCTCTCTCATCCAGCCTGACAGATGGGGGCGAGTGGGGAGCACAGACTATTTTTTCTTGGTCTAGATGGTTTTTCTGCTTGCCTCTGCTTTATAGTTTGTGGTAAATTCTCAGTTTAATTCCATGTATGATTTTCCTCTGGTCTCTGAATCTACCACATTAGTATTTTCCTCACACTCTCTAAGATTCACCATGTAGGAGCTTTCTTTTACTCTAGGTCTGTTATCTGTGCAATTACTCTAAACATGGGGTAACCATGAGTGCAACTCTCTTCATTACTCATTTCTCCTCTGAATCTTCCTGTTTCTGCTCTGATATTTTCTCTCAGTTACTCATCCTTAAGTGACCAGACCCCTTTAAATTTCTTCCATGGCAAAACTCAAAGTGAATGCTGTGGGCATTCCTTTTCAATCTCCCTACAAAAGCTCCTGAATCCTCTCTTCCATATGTTTATCCCTAAAAGCCTCAATTTCTTTTAAATGGATCTCACAGACTATGCTGTGTTTACCAAGTGAGAGCTGTTTCCCACTTCCTACTTGTTTAGCCTCCCTTCATAGATCCCAGTCTCCTTAATACCAATCCCATAATTTGTGATTTTCCCTAAATAAACTTAATAACTAATAATTTACCCTTATTGAGTCTGTCCTTCTTAATTATTTATTAAAGATAGGACAGAATCCCAAACAGCATTCATAAATTATGAGGGATTCCTCCTGAACCCCCAAATCCTGCATCAGTTGCATTGCCGAACAATGTAGATAATTTTAAAACATTTTTTATTTATTTATTTTGTTGGCATTGTTTTATTGACAACTTCCATACTTAGAGTCAATAAACCATCATAATTCCCTCCAGCATATAAAAGAACGTCTTGGGCTGGAGAGATGGCCTTGCTTGGGTTTACTCAGTAAAGCCAAGTTCTACTCATGTAAAGCCATGTGTGCAAAATGAGGCATTCCTTTGGAGTTCATTTTCAGTGACAGGACGTTCTGGTGCATCCATACTCACTCTCTTATGGTCTGTCACTTTCTTTTTCCTTCTCAGATAGATAAATAAAAATATTTCAAAAAGAAAAATTTAGGGCTGGAGAGATGGCTTAGTGGTTAAGACGCCTGCCTCCTAAGCCTAAGAACGCAGGTTCCAATCTCCAGCGGTTCCAATCTCCAGATCCCACATTTAGCCAGATGCAAAGTGACACAAGGACACAATGCTGCACTTGACCACAAGGGGGCGCGTGGATCTGGATTATGTTCACAGCAGCTGAGAGGCTGCTGGTGTGCCCATTCTCTATCTGTCTTTCTCTCCCTCTCTCTCTGTCTCTCTCTCTCTCAAAAAAAAAAAAAAATTAAGGGCTGATCTCTCCAGCCCAGTTAAGGAGCTTGCCTGAAAAGCCAAAGGACTGATGTTCAATTCCCCAGTACCCACGTAAAGCCAGATGCACAAGGTGACGTGTAACTCTGGTGTTCATTTAGAGGCCCTGGCATGCCCATTCTCCCTCTCTCTCTTTCTCTCTCTCTCTCTGTCTCTCTGTGTGTGTCTATCTCTCTTCCTCTCTGCTTCTTTTATCTCACATAAATAAATAAATAATAGAAAAGAAGATACTTTTAATATCACTTTAAAAAGTATGGAGTTAAAATGCTAGAAAAATTACACTACATCTAAACAAAGAAATTAAAATATGTAATGAAAATTGGAGCAAAATTAAGATTATAACATAATAGATAAATATTAAAAAGCAGACATCAGTTCTTTAAAAGATAATAAAATAAGTAAATTTCTGATAGGATTGATGAACAACAACCAGAAGAAACAGAATTCTCGTTAACAGGGGATAAGGATGTCTTCCCCCTCCACACACACAGGATATGAGGATATCACACAGGATATAAGGATATTTACCAGCCCCTCCACAACAAGCACATATGTAATGATTCCATAATTTATCAAAGCAGCTCTGGGCTTATTTATCATACAAAGCATCTTGCTTCAGATCTATTTGTTGTGTTAATTGCTTCTAGCTGTAAGATAACATTCCTTTTGAGTATTGACAAAAATAAACAAATGTAAAAATATTCAGTAGGAATAACATATGAGTGTGATTAATTTTAAAACTAAAACTGTGTCTTTAGCAGTAATATTAAATGTTTCCAACAACTAAAAAATAAAAAACACCTTGCAAGCCAATTTTTAGTTAAAGTGCAAAAAAACTGTTATTACAATATAAAGTTTTTTGATCATATCTCAAAGTATCTACAGGATTAAAATTCAAAGTACTCATGTGACTCAGGCAGCAGGATTTCAGTTTCAAAGCCATTCATAGAAACTTAATAAGTCCCTGTCTCAAGAAAAAATAAAGTACAAAGAGGGAAGAGTATATAGGTTAATGGTAGAGTAATTGTCTAGCATGCAGAGGTCCTGGGTTCAGTTACCAGTACAGAAAAAAAAAGTGAGAACTTACTTATTTTTGCGGACATCATCCCTATCCATCTGAATTCAATAACTTCAAACATAAGGGCTTCATTAGATAAACATACTAAGGACCCAGGTTCGATTCTCCAGGTCCCACGTTAGCCAGATGCACATCGTGGAACATGCATCTGGAGATCATTTGCAGTGGCTAGAGGCCCTGGTGTGTCCATTCTCTCTGTCTCCTGTCCTTTTGTATCTAATAAATAAATAAATAAATAAAATGATAAAATATAAATATAGTACACTCATAGCATTGGCTATAATTGTAAAATATAATTAAATTTTTTCATTGAGTACTTTTACCAAGAAATAAAGTGAAAATTTCTTTAAACATTTCCTGGAATATTTAAGATATATTATAATCATCTAGTGACTAGAAGGCACTGTAAGCTATAGATAATTTGGATTTTGTTTATAATTTTAAAATAGCTGCAGAAAATATCATAGATTACATAATTCCCTGATGTCAGTGCTATGGTTTGTTTTGTTCTTAGTCCAGCTGGCTTTTCAGTGGCATTTTTGGTGTGCAAGTGATACTTCTGTTTAGGATGTGTGCATGCTTTGTATAAAACAATCAGTTACAATGACATTTAGAGACAGTTTTTACAAGGTCTTAGGTCAGCATTAACTTGCCACACATTTTCCTTTGCACTGGATCTGAGATTGGTACTGTGTGTCTGAGTGCTTTAATAAGCAAAATAAACTAGACTATCAAGGAAAATAATCATGAGCAACAGATGCGGAGTGAAATTTTGCATGACTCTTAATTAGTAAAGCATTTATAAATTCAGGCATGTATTGACGCATTCCACAGTTTTGATTGCATCTTATATGTATGCTGTCATTTCCTCATGTTGCACTATGTCCAAATGCATGCACTGTAACAAGTGGACAATTCTCTAAGTATTTATTAAATCCCTACTTTATTTCAAATGAGCCAAATATACACAAAAGGGTGGGGACCTTCTTGTGCCTTGCCTGTCCCTTCCACAGCAAATTTGTTTCATTTGGAAGTATATACAGAGGTGTCCAAATAGGAGCAATTTTGGTCTCCACTCATATCCTCTACCACATCCTCCTCTTAAAAGTCCATCCTTGCTCAATGTGCTACAAATGTGTTGACTTTCCTCATATTCTGACCTTCTGCTCATAATCTAAGAATTGTTGGTATCTATGCTTGAACTGACTCCGCTTGTGTAGTATCCATATTTTTGCTTCTTGGCTGTTGCAAAAACTTCAATTACATTCTCACTGACTCCTACACTGATCTCCTATTAAAATCATAATCTCTTTCTCTCTCTCTCTGTTCAATGTTTTATTGTTGTTGTTATTGTTTTGTTCATTGGCTCTTGTTGTTTTGTGTTCTCTTTTCTTTTGTGAAAACAGAAGTCTGCACAGAGGTATGGGTGTGGCCTGGATGGCTTTCTTCCATCCTGATGTTTTAGGGGATAGTTTGTTTCACAATTTTATCCTTTCTGGTGGCCACATGGATGCTTTGATTTTTGTGGGTTAAGACCACATTGAAGGAGGGTAAAAGAAAGCTAGCTTCTTTTAGACAGTTTCAGTTAGAAACTGAGGCCCAAAGAGAACCAGGTGATGCCTCATCTCCCAGGTACAAGTATAGAAGTGAAACTCATGCCTAATTGAGACTGATCTACAGTGACCCTTGATACCCATAGTCCAGAACACTACCTAAGCAAATGGCCCAGATGGGCTGGATCTGGGATCTGCCCTCCAAACCTACAAACCAATCAGGTCTTCCACTTTCATACCTGAATCTGTTGCTATAAAGGCTGCAGCCTTCCTCTCCCTCCCTCTCTCTCTTGGCATGACTCTTGGCTTGTGTGAATCTCCTGGGCTTTTACCCAGGAGTCTGGCCTCTACCCCCACCTAGCCAGGTGGGAAATCATTGCACTGTTTCTTGACATACACTTTTCTGCTAGCCTCTATTTTATAGTTTGGGGCAATTTATCACTTTGAATATTTGCATGACTTTGTTCTTGTCTCCAAGTCTCCCACATGTGCACTTCCCTTACACTCCAGTTCTATGTTGTGGGTGCTCTCACCAACTATAAGCATGCTGGCTGTGTAATTTCTTTAAATGTGGGGTAACCACTAGGGTAACTCTCTTCCTTAATCATTTCTCCTCTGAATCTCTTGTTCTCTACTTTGCTACCTGCCCTTTCATTTTTCCTTGAGCTTCACCATTTGCCCTCTTAACTTCCCTTCCCAGGAAATCACATGGCAGATGCCATGCAGGTCCCTACCAAGTCTCTCTATAGAAGGTCCTACATTCTACTTTCTGTGCACTTGTGGCTCTACTCATCCCTGTTTAAAAGCCTTGGTTTCTCTTGAGTGAGCTTTATGAACTACTTCCTACGCGCTTTCAGCTTTACTATAATCTCTCTTTAAAAGCTTCAGTTACTCCTAAATGAGCTTTATGAACTCCTCTCCACATGTTTGTGAATCTACTTGTCTTTCTCTAAAAACAATTTTTTCTTAAAAAGAATCTTATAAACTATGCAGTGTTTTCCAAATGAGAAGGTGTTTTAAATTTCCTATGTGTTTATGACTGCTCTAGCCTCAATATGCTGCATTTTCTTTTTTTTTTCTTTTTATTAGATATGGACATATTTAGTATGTAAACAACACATGTTGGTACTATCCTTTCCCTCCTCACTGCCCTTTTCTGAAGAGGCCTTCCTCATTGGGGAAGCAGGTCAACCCTATAGGGATTGTGGCTCATGCATTATGGGGACAGTCAGTTATGGGGGAGAGGCAATGTCTCTGTGAAAAATGTCCCCACTTGGGACTCTAACAATCTTTTCGCCTCCTCTTCCACAAAATTTCCTGAGCCATGGTAGGAGCATTTTAAGTCTATTTCAGTGATGGATCTCTGGTTTGTAGGTGTTGAGTGTCCTCATTGTGCTGACATCAGATTCACTAAGAAAGCAGCTGTCTTGCTCATTTCCCCAATTCCTCTGTGGTTTCAGCTGGGACTGGGGTAGAGTGCACTGGGTCATTCATCTCCTCAGGTCCAGCTCTCATCTGAATAAGAGAAGCATATTCTCCAACGGGAGAGTGGAGTTAGCACCAGTTAAATGGGATAACCATTATTAATTTAGAGAGAATTTAGAGGGTTTAGACCCTCTTATAGCCCAAGATTAGTGGAAGCTTGACAATGGAAAGCAGAATCATTATCTGGATATTTCCCAGTTCCAGATATGGTTTCCTTTCCACTGAGCAGATCTGTTAGCCAATCCAAGAGCAGCTGGTTAACCACCATAGCTGTGTGCCTAGTGCACACTTCATATATATGTAAATTCTACACTTTATGTGTGTTGCAGTCAGGTTTGTATTGCCAGCAGGAAACATCCAACCAAGAGTAGCTCGTGGGAAAAAGAGTTCATTTTGGCTTATAGACTCAAAGAGAAGCTCCATGATGGCAGGGGAAACAATGGTATGAGCAAAAGGTGGACATCCCTCCTCGCCAAAATTAGGTGGACAACAGCAACACGGCAACAGCTAAACACGGGCAAGGGGGAGCTGCCTGTAACACTCATAAGCCTGCCTCCAACAATACACTGCCTCCAGGAGGCTTTAACTCCCTAATTGCCATCAGGCAGGGACATGGCATTCAGAACACCTAAGTTTATGGGGGACACCTGAATCAAACCATCACAACATCCTTGTGTTTCCACTCCAGTCTTTCCCTAAAAGCCTCAGTTTCTCTTAAATGAGCTTTATGAACTACCCTCCATGTGCTCATGGTTCTAATCTAGTCTTTCCTTAAAAACCTCAATTTATTTTAAATGGACTTTATGACCTGTGCAGTGTTTCCACATGAGTGTATGCTCCCCACTTCCCATGTGCTTATGGCTCTAACCTTCTTCCTAGATCCCAATTTCCCTTTATTATACCCCCAAATTTGTGATTACTCCCTAAATAAACTTAATAATTTATCCTTAAATTCATTTAATCAATTATTTATTAAAACTAGAATCGGTCCTAAATTTGGGGTTCATAACCTTAGAGGACCTCCCCTGAACCCCCAAATCCTGCATTAGGACTAGATGATAGGTCCTAATTGCTGAAGACACTAAGAAATCAAGCTGGGCTAAACTGCAAGTCTGTTCCCTGTTGACTAGCTATCATGATGCTGGAAAGAGCTGTGTAGCCAGTTGGGGGAGAAGAGTCATCAATGGTCTTAACCAACAGCCGGTCCTGCAAACTTTACGGCTGGCCAGCCAGGCCAGAGGTACCAACTGGTGCAATGGTGGCTTGTATGTTAA
Organism: Orientallactaga sibirica; assembly: GCA_036365145.1. NCBI lineage: Eukaryota > Metazoa > Chordata > Mammalia > Rodentia > Dipodidae > Orientallactaga > Orientallactaga sibirica. The sequence goes on along the minus strand of JAEOAD010000043.1, from coordinate 3,069,768 downwards.
GGGAGAAATCAATTGCTCTCTGGTTGGAATTGAGGCTCACTCCATGGGAGGGAATTCATGCCTCGTCTGAAAACCTATCAAAAGCAGGGTGAGTTCATAAGCCCTAGGGGGAAAACTACTACTGTTGTCTGGCTAAATGGACATATTATGCCTACCAAACTGCCTTCCAAATGTTTATGTTTATGCACATACATATACTGCTACTCTCACCTATTGGCTAAAGAAGCTTCTCTTTTCAAATGGCTGGGACCACTGGGGAGACTCAAAACTCCATAAAGTGCTGAGAAGAAGTGGAAGTGGAGTGTTTAGCACTGAAATATCTCTGTCACAGTCTCTAAAGCTCAGGAACCTTTATGGAAGAGGTCGTGAACAGAATGCAAGAGCCAAAGGAAGGGGAGGAGTGCTTGACAATACTGTCTTCCAGACACAAAGTGGCCATGTTATTTATGACCTCACAGTGACTGATACTATCTACCCAAGATCTGCATAATAGGACAAGAAAAGTGTTGACATAAAAATAGAACAGGGACTAGTTAGAAAGAATAATTTATTCAGTGGAATGAGCATTGGAGTGAGGGAAAAGGAAAGGAGGTTGAAGGTGAATATGACCATGGTATTTCATGTATATGTTTTGAGGTTGTCAATAAAAAGGTAAACAAAATGAATGTCATCCCTTTATGAATTATTAAAAAAAAACACTTGTTTTTCTCCTTGCTTTTTGGAAGTATCCAATAAATAGGCATTTGTGTTGATGAGATCCAGATGGTCAAGCACTGGATCATCAGTATAGATTGATCCAATCATTTCAGATATTTGAGAGGGGCAGAGGGGCAGGGGCATGTTAGCAATATTTTTAAAACATAGAAAACCTGCAATTTGCCTTGATTTTCAAATAAAATTGTTAAAATGCAGATTTGAAATGTCAGTGAAAGCAGTAAGTTTAGCCCAGAGCAGAGCTCACAGGCAGGCCAGGAAAGTCGGACTCCTTTGGACATTTGCCTGTAGGCAAAATCTTTTGTTACTGTTGCTGCACAAGCAGCCAGCTCTCCCACAGGCTCTACAAACAATTGCAAAATACTGACGTTTTCCTCCCTCCCCCTCTATCTCTGCAGCCTCCCTTTAGAATTAGGTGGGAAAAATTAAGTTATAGCCTTGAGAAAGAAACGTTTTCACATTCTCCAGCTTTCAACTTTAGAAACTCAGAGCCAGCCCCTACTTGTTGCAGAGGTGTTCATTAGCGTTCAGGAAAACAACCAATGCTTTCTGATTTCTGCAATCCGTGGTGGTTGTGCTAACATTGCATTGACTTATGAACTACGCCATCAGTGAAGCCTGGTGACCCTAAAACGTATTGCCCCAGAGAGCCAGACCTCAGCTATAGCATCAATGCAAAAATAAAGGTTGCTTGCTTTTTGCCTTTTTATTTGAGATTGAAAATATACAGTGTGAAAACATAAACACCATGACTCCTCTCTTCATTTCTCAGAAAACAACGTACAGTGGCTGCATACTGCTGAGAAGAAAATTAGTCATACAGTAACATTGCCACTTTAAACAAAGAAATTCAGTGTTCTGATGTTGGGTATTTTTATTTAACATGGGCAATAATCCATTTTATGCTTTGGTTATTCTCTATTACAAATGTAGAAAAAATAAGATTAAGAACTGGTAGAAATGATGAATGATGGATCTAGTAAATGGTGAGACAATCTCTAAAGAGTATAAAGACCAATGCAATAAAAGCAGTTTCATGAACTATGAAGGGGCCATAAAGGCACTTATGGAATGCATTGGCTCATGCTGAACCATCCCAGCATGTGTGAGCACATAACTGACATACTGAGAAAGACACTCCTCAAGGCATCTGTGTCAATGTTGAAATCATACAGTCAGTTTAGAAAGTGCAGTGAGCTTAAGGGGGCATGCAAATTGTGTTACACACTTAATGCTTACCAATCTTTGTCCTTTGAGCATATTATTATTATTATTTTGTTGTTTTTTGATTTTTTGAGGTAAGGTCTCACTGTAGCCCAGGCTGACCTGGAATTCACTCTGTAGTCTCAGGGAAGCCTTGAACTCACTGCGATCCTCCTACCTTCGCCTCCCGAGGGCTGGGATTAAAGGCATGTGCCACCACGCCCAGCTTGAGCATATTATTTATTTTATACTAATAGGCTTAACACATAGGATTCAAAAATCAAGCATTACAAAACACTTATTTTAGCATTATATTCAATAAAGATGTATTCACAAACCACTGCTCACGTGGAAGCTTTGTAGGTGTTCAGTTTACATCTACAATCCCCCTTTACTAAAAAGAACCCTATAGTAAGTTTGGAAAGGAGCTTGAGGAAATAAATAGCCTGTGCAAAGGCATTATAGCATTTGTCTCTAATAAAGAATAATTTATTTATTTGAATTCAAATCCTTCATTACCACAGAGATATGGCAGAACTGAGAATACCATAGAGGTGTTTTGGGAATCAGAAAGATGAATGGGTGAGCAATTCACAGAAATCCTTAGCACTGGATTCGAATCAGGACTCTGCTTTGGAAATCACCTGTCCACGTCATCTCAGGCTGCCATAACAAATTTCCACAGATGGACTGGCATAAATAACAGAAATTAATTTCTCCTAATTTTGGAGTCTGAGAGAGCTAAATTCAAGGATCTAGCAATGTATATATCAATAATGTGGAAAAGCCCTGTGTCTCATGACATTTGTAAGAGCAAATGAATCTATATGTTTTCCTCTATTGAACTTTCCTATTCCAAGTTAATTCTTAACATAAACAACAAAAAATTAACAATCAACAACAAAGTCTCCAAGAGAATACAGGTAAAATTCTGTCACCTCTTCCATACAAGGTGACCCTTGGTCACAGAAATGACCACGGAAATTGTTCAGGCTTTCTCAGATGTTTTGGCACAATCTTAAATAGCAATCATATTTGTGGAGAAAAGTGTATGCGTTATCCATATAATTTGTTTGTAATTTATAACTGAAACATAAATATATTCTCTTTGCAATGACTAAACTTTCTTAATTTTTTTCTCTCTCTGATATTGGTTTCAGTTCATCAATATTTATTTTGCAATGCTGTGCCATGGTTCGTAAGTGAAATAAGTTTATAATCTTCTTTTCCAGTTATAATCTTTTACAGCATGGGTATCACTGTATATTTTGTACAATATATAGGAAAATATTTTTATTGTTAATTGAAAATTTTATGAACCATTAAAATATGTTCTTTTAAAGTTGGATAAAATTCCCCAGTAAAACAATATTTCCTGTTTATGTTTATATGTCTTTTCTTTTTTTTTTTTTTTTTTTTTTGGTGTGTGTGCTTTGCATAGTTTCTAGGAAATTTCTCCAGCATTTTAACATTTTAAATTTTACCTATTGGAATCATTTGGGTAATTGCATTTTTTAGGGAATAGCCCATTTTATCTAAGTTTTCAAACTGATTTTCATGGCTGTTTGTAAAGTCTCATAACTTTTCAGATGTACTAGTCGCCATTGTGCCATTTCTTATCTTATACATTTGTTCATTCTCCATTTTTCTAAGATCACAATGAGCTTATCTAAGTCTTTATTTAAAAATAATAGAATGATAATTTATTAACTTTGTCTAATATCTTTCTATCACTATCACATTTTGTCTTCATCTGCTATTTTGAGGTTATTTTATCTTTCTTTTCCTAAATATTTAAGCTGCCTATCCATGTAATTTATTGTATTTTAATTATCATTGTTAAAGAGTAACCTATGCTTTTCTGATTCTTGTATTGAACTTTATATGTTTAGTTATATGTTTTGTGTTTCTTTTTAAATCTGGAATTAAAAGTTGTGTTTCCTACTTTTGTCTAAAGATTGTTTTGTTTTCTTATGGTCTTTTCTGACAGAGTCTTGCCATGTGGCCCCAGATGGACTAGTTCTTGCTATATAATCTAAGCTTGCCTCAAACTCTCAGCAGTCCTCCTACCACTGCAACTTAAGTGCTGACATCACATATGTTTATTACCATACACAGCTTTTAAAATTATGTTATAATTCTTTTTAAAATTTCATTGTGATTATAGCATTACTTGTAACATGTATTATTTATACTAACAAATACTTTACCTCAAAACACTGGACTTTGAGATGTGGTCTATAATGGCTAAACAAGAATCTTTCAAATTCAAATATAGGAGGTAGAAAAGACTTCACACTGGATGTATGATACAGTGTTAAGAGACTGAGGTTCCACATGTGGTAACATTCGGTGTACTGAACAACTACATAAAGGAAAGATAAAAATACCTCCTAGGACTGAGGATCAGAGCAGTGCAACCTGTGTACTGAGTGCTGTCCTTCCTCTGTATGGAAAGATAGTAGAACTGGATGGCAAGAGCTGAGATTCTCCACACCAACTTTCTTGAGGTCAAACATTGCTCTGATAAGTGATGGTCACCTTATTCTTCTTTGACATATACTTGCGGTCAACTTTGAGGCAGTTATGTCAGAAGATAAAGAAAGAAGAGAGCCTGTGCTCCTGGGGTTGACTAAACCTGTGGGAAAAAAAAAAAAAAAAACAAAAAAACAAGAATCCACATTAACATAGTGACATAACAGCAGTGCTTATAAGTGCTCCAGGGTCAATGACGTATAAATTGGAACTGGAAGACAAGGAAATTAAATTTAAAAGATACATAATATCTTTGGGACATGATGAGCGAAATGACCTTTGTCACATAAAATCAACCTCTCCTGATTTACTTCTTCTGTCATTAACAATGTATCACAGTATCTCCCTGTGGTTGCTATGATATTTATTAAATATAGCAGCGGTCTCTTTTAGCCTTTTGGCTTAAATGAGGTATTGTCAAATTTTGATTAAAGTGGGGGAAGGTGTAGTGTGAATGGTGTCTAGTATGTGTGTGCTTTGTGTATGTGGTGTGCTATGTGAGTATAATGTATACACCTGTGTGCGCAGATGTGTGTGCTCTGTGTGCATGCATGAAGAGCTGAGAGGAGAATATTGAGAGCCTTCCTCTATCACTTTTTCATGTTCATTGGGAAAGATTCTCTCATTAAAATATGGAGCTAGAAGGGCTGGAGAGATGGCTTAGCAGTTAAGGCGCCTGCCTGCTAAGCCTAAGAACACTGCTTCCAATCTCCAGCGGTTCCAATCTCCAGGTCCCATGTTTAGCCAGATGCAAAGTGACACAAGGGCGCAATGCTGCACTTGACCACAAGGGGGCGCACACATCTGGATTTCATTCACAGCAGCTGAGAGACTGCTGGCGCACCCATCTCTATCTGTCTTCCTCTCCCTGTTTCTCTCTGTGTCTCTCTCCAAAAATAAATAAAATAATTTTTAAAAATTAAAAAAAAATAAACCATGGAGCTGCTATTTTCAGTGAAACAGGCTGACCAGAAAGCCTCATTGATTCTCCTGTCTGTGCTCATTATAGGACTTGGGTTACAGACATGTGTACCCAAACACTATTTTTTACTTGTGTGCTGAAGATCAAACTCAGGCACACCTTACATGGCAAGAACTCTTACCTGCTGAACCATCTCCAAAGACCCATATTTCCATACAATACTTGAAGAACTGAGTGTCGCTTAAAGCAATTTAAGTCAATTATATTGATTTATTCCTTTTAAATTCAGAATCCCAGCGGACAATTTCTCAATGACGGGAGTGAATGTATCAACTAAGGATTATGCACGTTTTTGGAATTGTCACTTTTTCTTTCTTTTTTCTTATTTTTATTTTAGTTTGTTTTTGTTTTTTTGAGGTAGGGTTTCACTCTAGCCCAGGCTGACCTGGAATTCACTATGTAGGCTCAGGGTGGCCTCTAAGTCACAGCGATCCTCCTACCTCTGCCTCCCGAGTGCTGGGATTAAAGGTGTGCGCCACCATGTCTGGCTTTTGCTGTTGTTTCTGCTTCTTCTCCTTCTCTTTCTTCTTCTTTCTCCTCTTCCTCTTTCTCTTCTTTTTTTCCAAGGTAGGATATTATTCTAGCCCAGGCTGACGTGGAACTCAATCTATGGCTGGTCTCAAATCCACAGTGATCCACCTACCTCTGCCTCCCAAGTTCTGGGATTAAATGTGTGTACCACCATGCCCAGCTCTATTTTGTAGGTTGTATAAATATTTGTTAATGACTGGAATGTTTACTGTTAAGGGTACACACAACATGCACATAAATGCACACACACGAACAGTGCCTAATAGAACTCGATGAAATGTATGGTTTGAGAAGAGGTTACACATGTTAGTATGGAAATGAGCCAGTTGAGTATCATGAAAGTCAGAAAAGTGAATGATAAAGAAATGTAAGCATTCATACCCAAGTGCTGTATGACCATGAGAGCTGAAATTTATAGAAAAAAAAAATACTGTGCATTCTGCTTTTGCTATCTAATTTCTAATCTCCTCTATCATTGCAGAGTGAGTGCTGTTATGCAACTACATAAGTAGAACAAATTATGTTCCATAATTAACTAGCCACCCTCTGGTTTCTGCAGCCAGTGGAAGCAGCCCTTGCAAGTGAAGGCAAGTCTTTGACTTAAACACAAGTACATTCCTTACTGCTTAGCTAGTTCTCAAGTTGAAATAAGGTGCTTCAGCTCAATAGAAGGAAGAAGTCTCCCATACAGGAAGCCCTTCACCTGAAGATGAATTGACAATAAATCTAAATCCACAATGACATTTCAGTATGCTGAAAGGAGTTTCTAATCAAGTTATGAAAAGAGTTAGATTGTTGTATGATTCATGGAGGAAGAAAATGAGCTGTAGCTTGTGTTTTTCAAACATAAAGCATTAAATTCTATAAATTTTAAACAAATGTAATCATATAGATGCTGAGAAGATATTTTTCAGTTAGACACATAAAATTCATATGTTTAGAAAAATGAAAGCACTGTCTATTGGGAATATTGATAAATTTAGTAGATGTCATTATGAATAATCTAATTTTCCTTTTCTCTCATGTGCATCCACCAAGACATTTGTCTATGTTTGCATATAACCTAGTGGATAGGAAAATAAATGTGGATGATGTAGAAAAGATGTATATATTTATTTTAAATATTTAATCCCTACTATGATTAAAGATAAAAATCTATTTTACAAAATTTGCAAATACCATTACCAAAGTAATGCAATCTAATAAATTTTAGCATGACAGAGTAATTAGTCTATCAAAATGGCTTAAAAGCGTGTAAGTATGCTTTTGCATTTATTTTCAAAAGATAGAAAAATGTAGTACTTTCCGGGACATTAGTGAGGATACAAGTGATAGTTAATCTTTGGTTGTCAACTTGAGGACATTTAAAATCACCATAGAAACAAATCACTGGTGGTATCTGTGAGGAATTTTCTAGATTGTCACCATCCCATCTGCTGTGTTCCTGGACTGTACACAAAAGACAAATCTGGGTGAACACTTAGCATTTTTTTCTCTCTACTTTCTCCCTGCTGATGTGACTCTAGATCCTGACATGCTCTCCTTGTCATGATGAAACCATCATAAACCCTTTTCTTTCCTTAAGTTGCCTGTGATCAGCTATTATGTCCCAGTAATGAGAAAGTAACGGATATGCAGTGCTACAGACTGCATATGATGTGTCCTCCCAGTTAGTGGATTGATTCATTGAAAAATGATTGAGGCATCAGGGTGAATCTTCATTAAAGTATTATTCTGTTAAGGAATTCATATGAATGGGATATTAAGTATCATGGCTTGGCGCTGAAGGGATGGCTCAACAGTTAAGACACTTGCTTGTATGGCCTAATGGCCCGTGTTTGATTTCCCCAGTACCCATATAAAGCTAGATGCACAAAGTGGCACATGCCTCTGGAGTTTGTTTGCAATGGCTGGAGGGCTTGGTGTGCCCATTCTCTCTCTCTCTCTCTCTTTTTAAAATACTTTTATTTATTTATTTATTTTTCTTTTTTTATTGACAACTTCTTTAATTGTAGACAATATCCCATGGCACTTCCCTCCCTTCCCCCACTGTCCCCTTGGAAACTTTACTCTCCATTATATCCCTTTCTCCTCTCAATCAGTCTCTCTTTTCAGTTTGATGTCATGATCTTTTCCTCCTATTATAATGGTCTTATGTAGGTAGTGCCATGCACTGTGAGGTCATGGATATCCAGGCCATTTTGTGTCTGAACGAGCACATTGTAAGGAGTCCTACTCTTCCTTTGGCTCTTACATTCTTTCCACCCCCTCTTCTGCAATGGACCCTGAGCCTTGGAAGGTAGGTTTGAGATGTTTCTGTGTTGAGCACTCCTCTGTCACTTCTTCTCAGTACCATTCTGCCTTCTGAGTTATCCCAAGGTTGACACCATCTGAAAAGAGAAGCTTCTCTAACCAAAAGTGAGAGTAGCATTAATATATGGGCATGGACATTAAGAGTAGTGCTTACTGGGCAGTTTGGTGAGCATAGTGTATACATTTAGTGAGACTCCAGCACACATTACACCTTTAGGGCTCATGACTACCCCTGTCCTACATTTTCAGTATCAGGGATGTGTTCCCTCCCATGGAGCGGGCCTCCAGTCCAATTAGAGAGCAGTTGGTTTCCTCCATAACAGACATGTCAGTATTGTACCCATTGGCTCATTTGGCCTCATTTTCTTTTATCTCTATCTGCTTGAAAATAAATAACTGAAAATACTTAAAAAATAGAATCACAGCCTTGTTAGAGAACATAAATTACTGCAAGAATGCTCTTGAAGAATGTAAATTGTTGCTGGCCATTTCCTCTCTCGTGCCTTGCTTTCTGTATCTGATGAAATGAGCAGCAGGGTTGGGCTGCTGCCAAGGTAACCTTTCACACCCCAAGCTAGTAAAGGAGCCAGATGAGCAAGCAAGGACTGAAAACATCCGAAACTGTGAGCCAAATTAAATCTCTCCCAATGGAGTAACTGATGTCAGATGTTTGGTGACAGCGTTGTCACACTGACAAGTATTACTGTTACTCACATTTGCCATAAGATAAAACATACTTCACATCTGAACATTTTACCTGTCAATTTAAACTGGTATGCAACTTAGTTTGTATTAAGAGAGTGGTAACTCTTTAATATAAATACTAATTGAACACATGTTATGCTGTTCAAGTGAAGTATTTTTGAATTATTGATATGGATTTAAAATAACCCAAACTTCCCTTATTGTAGAGCTACTAAGAAGTGAAAGAAATTATTTCTAGAAGCTATTTCATTATAGTCTCTGGTGGCAATATATACAAATGATCCAGGCATAGCAAAAAACATGTAGCTATTATTTCAAGTAATTTAGAAGCTGACACTGACACGTGATCCTTATGTTATTTATTGATAATTGAAGCAGCATGGTATTATCCATGATTTACCAAATATAAGTCTCAGAAACACATTGAAAAAAATAGAAGACATCAAAGGGCATTTAAAACGTATATTATGGACTGGAGAGATGGATTCATCCATAAAGTGCCAGCTGTATATGCATGAGGTCATGGGTTAGATAGCCAACACCCATGTATAAAAAGCCAGGCATAGTGGTGTACACCTGTAGTCCAGGATTGAATAGGCAAAAACAGAAGGATCCCTAGACTTTCTGGTCAGCTAGTCTAGTCAGATTTGCAAGTTCCAGGTTCACTGAGAGACTCTGTCTCAAAAAATAACATGAGGGCTGGAGAAGTGGCTTAGCAATTAAGATCCTTGCCTACAGAGCCTAAGGGCCCATGTTCAACCTTCCAGGTCCCACTTAAGCCAGACACACAAAGTTATGGAAGTGCACAAGGCTGCACATGTGCACAGGAGGCACACATGCCTGAAATTCAATTGCAGTGGCTAGAGGCCTTGGCATGTCAATTGTCTCTCTCTTTCTTGCTCTCTTGCATAAAAAAGACCAGGTGAAGGGCTGGAGAGATTGCACAGTGGTTAAGGTGCTTATCTGTAAAGCATAATGATCTGGGTTCTATGGCCCAGTGCCCACATAAAGCCAGATGCACAAAGTGGCACATGCATATGGAATTTGTTTGCAGTGGCTAGATGCCTTGGCATGCCCATTCTCTGCTTGTGTCTCTTCTATCTCTCTTTCTGCTTGCATATAAATAACTATAAATAAATAAGGTGAATAAGAACTGAGGAAGACATTACCTTTTGTCTTTACATAAATACACATGCACTTATACATACTCTCTTCACACACACACTGTTGCAATCAGGTTTGCATTGCTGGCAGAAATCACCCGACCCATGAGCAACTGGGGGAAAATGGCTGACATCTGCCAAACAACTTGCAGTCTAAGCTACCCAGCAGGAAACAACCTGAGGTAATGCTCAAACAAGTGCAGTAGTGGCACACAGCCATGGTGGGTAACCAACTGCTCTTGATTTGGCTAATAGATCCACTCAGTGGAATGGAACTCACTGGTGGAACTGGGAAATAAGTCAAAACCATCTACAAAAAATGAGCTCAGTCTCCAAGATCAAGACACAACCAAATGTGGGCTTGAAGAGGGCCCACCCATGTAAAATTCCCTCCAAAATACCTATGGCCATCCCATCTATCTAGTGCTAACTTCTCTCTCCATTGGAGAATTTGCTTATCTTTTTCAGATGGACAACAAACCTGAAGGGAGGATCAGCCAATCACACCTCACCAGGGCCCCAGCTGAAACCATAGAGTAATGCAGGGGAAGGGCAAGAGTACAGCGTTATTGGTGAACACGACACCAGAAAAAGGCGGAAGGAGATAAACACAGAGAACATCCAAATTCTATTAAGCCAGATATCCAGAGACACAGAGGCTCCCAAAACCTCATCACTGAAGTAGAACTAAAATGACCCCAATGTGGCTCAGAGAAATTTGCGGAAGAAGGAGTGCAAAGAATGTTAGAGTCACAAGTTGGAGCATTATGCACAGAGACTTGGCCTATTCCCCAAAACTCTTGACTACCCCCACAATGCATGACCCACATTCCCCATTGATGAGGGTCCCTTTGGAAAAGGGAGGACAGGGAGGAGGATAATGGAGTCACCATTATGAATGTAAAATTTGAATAATATAAATAAATAAATTATTTTTAAAAAAGATTATGAAGAAAAAAAAAAAAAAGAAATCACCCGACCAACAGCAGCTTATGGGAAAATAAAGGGTTTATTTTGGCTTGCAAACTTGAGAGGAAGCTCCATCATAGCAGGGGAAAATGATGCCATGAGCAGAGGGTAGACATCACCCCCTGACCAACATAAGGTGAACAAAAGCAACAGGAGAGTTTGACAAACATTGGCAAGGGGAAACTGGCTATAATGCCCATAAGTCCATCCCCAACAATACACTGCCTCCAAGAGGCATTAATTCCCAAATCTCAATTAGCTGGGAACCTAGGATTTATGGGGGAACCTGAATCAAATCACCACATCCAACCCCTGGCCTCCATAAACTGATATCTATGCATGATGTAAAATGCAATGCTTTCAGTCCAACTTTTAAAGTCCCCATAGCTTTTAGTCAGTCCTAATGATGTTCAAATACCCCATAATCCAATGTCTTTTAACTGAGCCATAATACCAAAAAAATCCCCCAAAAAAACCCTAATGGCACAGAATAAACATTCACACTGTACAAGACAGCACTGGGCATAGCAAAGTAATATTCAACACATACTATATTTAAAACAGGGCAAATATCAAACTCTGTAACTCCAAGTCCAATGACTCTAGTCAGTGACAAGTCTCCAACTTCGATAATCCCAACCAGCAATAAATCTCTGGACTTCCAATTCCACCCCTCCAGCTAGGCTATTCACATTCCTGGAAAACTTCATCCAAGGTCGGCAGCTTTCCTTAGCAGCCATCTTATGGTCCCAGCATCTCCACTGGGTCTCCAATGCAACCCACAGTTCATCCTCTGGCTCTATCAGGTCTCCATGCAGGCATCCAGCACACCTGCTTCATTCTGCCCATCTCCATTTCCAAAACACAAGACCATAATGCAAATTCAATGACCCTCTTTTTTGCATTTCTTATACTCCATAATATCAGGTGGGGTGCCAATTTGTTAATCCAGAGGGGAATAAAACAGACTTTGAAGAACAGGACACTCTCAGCATTCAGACTTTTTCAAAATACTCCCAATGCATGTCAGCCAGCCCAGTCTCAAAGCTTGTAATCTCTCATACAATTACAGCTGATTGGGTACAAGTTTTGGCCCAAAGAGTTCATTTTTTATGTGTCATATCCTTCTGTTCACATCAGCCTGTTTCTACACAAAGCAACCCTGCACAAGTTTTCAGGACACAAGCATAAAAGCAAGCCTCTCACACAAACTGCTTCTAGCTCATGCCAAGCAAAGCTCTTTCTCACCCTCATCAGCCAAAGCTCACAGTCCATAGTTTTTACTGCATTCATGTCTTTGAACTCTGACCAGAATAGTCCATCAAGCTGTACTTACAGCACTGCAAGTCATCTCTTAGGCCAAGGTTTCAAATCCTTCCACATTCCTTTTGAAAATCAGCCCCAAAAGGCCAAAGCCACACAGTCAGGTGTCTAGAAGCAATTGGCACTCCTCCTCAATACCAACATTACTGTTGCAGTCAGGTTCACACTGCTAGCAGAAATCACCTGACCAAGAGCAGCTTTTGGGGAAAAAAAAGAAAAAGGTTTATTTTGGCTTATAGACTCAAGGGGAAGCTCCATGATGGCACAGGAAAATGATGTAATTAGCAGAGGGTAAACATCACCCACTGACCAACATAACGTGGGTGGACAATATCAACAGGAGACTGCCAAACACTGGCAAGGGGAAACTGGCTATAATAATCCTGTTACCAACAATACACTACCTCCAAGAGGTGTTACTTCACAAATCCCCATCAGCTGGGAACCTAGAATTCAGAACACCTAAGGTTATGGGGGACACCTGACTCAAACCACCACATACACCAATAAATAAAATTTAAAAATAAAGATGTATATTAGAAATGTTAGCATTAACCATGTAAAAATTAAAAAGTTGAAAAACAGGTATTGATTTCAGTAAATATAAAAATCTATCATATTAAATAAGTAAAACATTTTATCAAAAATAGCTGTATTTGGGCTGGAGAGATGGCTTAGCAGGTAAGGCGCCTGTCTCCTAAGCCTAAGAACTCTGGTTCCAATCTCCAGTGGTTCCAATCTCCAGGTCCCACGTTTAGCCAGATGCAAAGTGACACAAGGGTGCAATGCCGCACTTGACCACAAGGGGGAGCATGCATCTGGATTTCGTTCACAGCAGCTGAGAGACTGATGGCACGCCCATCTCTATCTGTCTCCATCTCCCTCTCTCTGTGTCTCTCTCAAAAAAAAAAAAAAAAAAAAAAAAAAAAAAAAAAAAAAAAAAAAAAAAACGCTGTATTTATTTCAATACAAACATTTAGTAGCAGAGCAACATTTTTGCAATATATTTATGGCTGGTTCATTAGTAGATGACTTGGTTATAACATCATTTTTATTCAAACCATTACCTTCTTACTGAAATATATGAAGAAAATCCAGTTTCTACAAGTATGCAGAAGGAACTGGTGAATACTCTTTTGTAAAACCAAAACTCAGCAAGTGTTGATTTGTTAAAGGTTATCATCAATGTGTAATTTAAACCATATCAATGATTTTTCTTCATTCTCACAGTAACATCCATTGATCTGTCTTGCATGATGAACAGTTAGCTACACTATAAACAATTTTTAATCATCCTGCATTATTCATGTGGAAAAAATTGATACACCAAATTATGCAGACCTCAAAAATGTTTGCTTATCTGGTACATTTAGAGAGTTATCAAGTGTGTGGCCATGACACCCCAATCTCATCTGATCTCAGAAGCTACATCAGAAAAAATATAAAAGCTTTCGGAAGTTATTGTGAAGCTATGAAGCTCGCTGTAGTGGATAACAGAACTTTAAAATCGAATTTGATGACTTTCAAGTTTAAATGTTCTCATTGCTAAAATAATGTCAGTGATTTTTCTGAAATGGCAGTTTCATTGCCTTCATTTTGGGAGAAAAGAAGTCTGCCCAGTGTGTATATATGAGCGATAACATGCAGGACAGTCATGTGCAGGTAAATATTGATAAAAGCAGTCATTATTATTAAGAACTCAAACACTTGCTCTTCTTAGACAGCCATCACATGATATTGTTTATAAAATGTTTTATCTGTGGGCTAGAGAGGTAGCGTCATGTTAAGCACTTGCCAGAAAAGACAAAGGACCCAGGTTTGATTCCCAAGTACCCACATAAAACCAGATGCACAAAGTGGCACATGTGTCTGCAGTTCATTTGCAGAGAATAGAGGCCCTAGCAGCCCATTATTGGTCTATCTGCCTCTTTTTCTCTCATTCTCAAATAAATAAAATATTTTTAAGATTTTTTATATGTATTTCTTGTTTCATCAAACATCTTAACATGCTGTATCATATACAGCCTTAAGTAAACTACCTCTCTTTGTCATGACAATGGGGTGATGAAGAAAGTGATGTCTGCTACGGTACTAAGGTGTTCCTACCTTGACACATGATGAGAATCCTATATCTTTGCCTGGTGTGATGGTTTATATTAATGATCAATTTTGCAGGACCCAGAATCACCTGTGAGGGATTACATGGATTAAATGAGCCCCTGGTCATGCCAGTGAGGAGCTATCTTGATTAAGCTAACTGGGATGGGATGACCTGGCTTAATTGTGGGTGGCACTACTTCATCAGCTGGAGTCCTGCGGTGTATGAAGACCAGAGAGCTGGCAGAGCACTAGTGTCCATTCTTTTTGTTTCCTCCCTGCTAAAGCTCCCATCACCATACCTTCCCAGCCATGGCAAACTGTAACCTGGAAACATAAGCTGAAATATACATTTTTCTCTTTGTCAGGTATTTTGTTCCAGCAATGAGGAGATAACTGAGATACGATCAGTATAATTGCAATACAACGAACCAAAACACAAATGGTGTCCCAGTGTTAGCATATGAGTAATTTTGACTTCACAGGAATCCCTGGAAGTTCTTATAGCACCCAAGGATTCAACAAAAGGCACTTTGGGAACACATTGGCATACTGGTTACAAGTGAAGGGGAGGGAACCTCACTGATTATGACTCACACTTTGACTCTATGGCTATGAGAAATAGACATCATGTCTGTGAACCATTTTGCTTATCTGTAGAATAAAGACAATAGTACTTACCATATAGGAGAAATTGTACCTGCCGACAGCACATAATAAACAGAAAACAGTACAGGAAATGTGTGATTTTTCTTAATACATAGTACTAGTATTAACAAGCCCTCTAGCCATAGTTGACTAAGCATAGAGATAGAAGCACTGTGTATTCTATCCCATAAAAAGCCCTATGGTTGGATTATCTCTAAAACGTTTAACAGCTTAACTTTCCCATTTCTATATGAATCGCTTCACTTCATAACTCATAAAATATGAAGGTTTAAGGTTGGGACAATGGCTCACTAGATAAAGCACTATGGTGCAAGCATGAGAACCAGAGTTTGGACAACACACCTGACAACCATGTACATGTTGGGTGTGGCAGTGGGCGGGAGGGTTCTGTTATCCCAGGGCTACGGAGGTAGAGACACTTGATTTCTGGGGCAAGTTGGCTAGCTAGGCTAACAGAATCAGCAACATCTGCATTGAATTGAGAGATCCCACCTTGGTCAATAATGTAAGAGTGACTGGAGGAAGATATCTAACATCAACTGCTGGCCTCTCCATGCATATGAACACACACACACACACACACCATGAACATACCATCTCTCCAAAAATACACACTTGCCAAATAGGAATTTTATTTAAAGAACTAGCACTCCAGGAATCCAATATTATAATTCTTATGGTTGAGAAATAGATTTTGAATTTGCAGAGAAGTCAAGATCAAATAACCAATATAAATTATTTTTAACTGAGTTTATTTTTTTACTAATAATTACTGGATTTTATTCTTTTTAATTTTAAGTTTTTATTGACAGCTTTCATAATTGTAGACAATATCCCATGGTACTTCCCACCCTCCCCTCACTTTCCCTTTAAAACTTCAATCTCCATCATATCCCCTCCCCCTCTCAATCAGTCTCTCTTTTATTTTGATGTCATGATCTTTTCCTCCTATTATGATGGTCTTATGTTGGGCACTGTGAAGTCATGGATATCCAGGCCATTTTGTGTCTGGAGGAGCATGTTGTAAGGAGTCCTACCCTTCCTTTTATATTTTTATTTATTTGCAAAGAGAGAGAGTGTTAATGAGATAATGGGTGTACTAGGGCCTTTTTCCACTGAAAATGAACTGCAGCTGCATACACCACATGAGTACTGGCTTTATGTTGGTACTGTGGAATTAAACCTAAGTCTTCAGGTTTTGCAAGCAAGTGCCTTTAACCATTGATCAATCTCCCTAGTCCCAAAATATTGGATTTTAATGAGGTTTTTTAGTTTACATTCAATAAAATATATTGTTCTATTTTATTGAAAATTGGAAAATATTCTATATCCAAAATAAATGTCTACTAGTTTATTTACATAACATTTTTTTCAAAAGACTTTTGGTAAGTACTTAGCTTGCTGAACAGAAACTATATAATAAAAACTGAAATAGATAGGCTGAGATTTTTAAGTGCCTAGGATCTTGACTTATAAACAATTAAAATTAAACATTTTTACCATGAATAATTTGTTAAAGTTTAATGCCCATAGAGCTCAGGTTGAGTTCCAGGAGAACCATCTTCATGGGCAGGCAGCCTGTGGACCTTCTAGGATACTAATTTTTCACTCTTGTTTTATAACTGCTTATGGTAGTTGGAATCAGATATTTCCCATAAACTCATGTGTTTTGAGTGCTTGGTCCCCAGGAGGTGGTAATTTGGGAGGTGGAACTTTGCTAGAGGATGTATTTTATTGATGGTGGGCTTAGAAGTGTTATAGCGAGATCCTTCTTGAAAGAAGTTGGCTCACACTCCTGTTGCTGTTTGCCACCTGCTATGGCAGAAGTGATGTCTAGCCTCTGCTAGTGCAGTGATTTTCCCAGCCACCATGACATTTTCCCTTGAAACTATGCATCAAAATAAAAACTTTCCTCCCATCAGATGCTTTTGGCTGAGTGCTTTGTTCCAGCAATGAGAAAGTAACGTAAATACTGCTCTATAGTCAACCTGCTCAATTTCTTAATGCTTTTTTCAACAAGTCATTCATTTTCACTGAGATCACAAGTTATATAAGCCATCCTGATTCCATAACTAGCATTTCATGTGGAGACAGCCATATGGAAGCCATAGAATTTTCTAAAACCTGGTCCTATAGTTCCTGCAACATCACCTTCTCCACTTTCTACCCTTTAGGGAAGCCATAAAATCCCAGCCTGCCAAGGAGTGGGGACTTGGTCTCAGCCTCCAGAGGGGAGCTATTCATGCAACCATGTTCAGAAAATTTTATATGCTACATACAATTCAAATATATAACACACTACCATAACCTTAAATATGCCAACTCTTTGTTTTTGTCTTTTTAATTTTTTTATTATTGACAACTTCCATAATTATAGACAACAAACCATGATAATTCCCTCCCCACATCACTTTCCCCTTCACAACTCCACTCTCCATCATATCCCTTCCCCCTCTCAGTCAGTCTCCTTTTATTTTGATGTCATCTTTTTATTCTGTTATACTAGACTTGTGTTGGTAGTGGCAGATACTGTGAGGTCATGGATGTCCAGGCCATATTTTGTGTGGAAGATTGCATTGTAAGAAGTCCTGTTCTTCCTTTGGCTCTTATATTCTTCCTACCACCTCTTCCACAATGGATCCTGAGCCTTGGAATGTGTGATAGAGATGTTTCAGTGAGGAGCACTCCTCTGTCACTTCTCAGCACTATTGGTGCCTTTTGAATTATCTCAGAGGTCACTGCCATCTGAAAAGAGAAATTTCTCTAACCAGAAGTGAAAGTAGTATTAATATATAGGTATGAACATTAAGAAAAATGCTTACTGGGCAGTTTGGTGAGCACAATATATGCATTTAGCCAGACACCAGCAGGTGTTACACCCATAGGGCTCATGACTTCCCCCATCATAGGTTTTGAGTATCAGGCATGTATTCCCTCCCATGAGTAGGTCTCCAGTCCAATTAGAGATTGGTCGGTTTTCCCCCATAACAGATCTAGCACTATTGCACCCATTGCCTCATTTGGCCTGGCTAGCCAAAATAAAGGCTGGCAGTGTCCAGTGTTATTTATCTACACTGATGACTTCTCTCTCACCCACGGAGCTGCATGCAGTATAGCTTTTTCCAGCTTTCTGTCATCTTATCTAGAGGGAAGACGTTTTCTGCTCAGCTCCAGCAAGATTTCTCAGTGACCTTGCAGCCCAAGCATATGGAGTCTTCAGCAATAGGGTCTTACCATCTATTGCTGATGGGAAACCAAGAGCCTCGGCAATGACCTGTAATGTTTTGGGGGCATCAGTGAACTCTTGGGCCAACAACTCACTGGAAGGTATCCCATTCTGGCACTGAAAATTTTCTAGTAACAATTTATGGCTTCTGTGTGTGCCATTGTACAAAAAGGTAGGTTCCATATGACTTATTGATACCCTCTTAGATTTTGATTAACCCTCCCCCACCCTTCCACTCAATCTCTTTTGTTATTTGTTTTGTTGTTGTTGTTGTTTTAATTTTATTTATTTATTTGAGAGAGGGAGATAGAGAAAGAGACACAGAGAAAAAAGAGAGAAAGGACGTGCCAGTGCCTCCAGCCACTGCAAATGAACTCCAGATGCACACGCCACCTTGTACATCTGGCTTACATAGGTCCTGGGGAATCAAACAGAGGTCCATTGGCTTTGCAGACAAACTCCTTAAACATGAAGCTATCTATCCAGCTCCTTTATTTTCATTTTTTGAGGTAGGGTCTCATTCTAGCCCAGGTTGATTTGGAACTCTCTCTGTAGTTCCAGGCTGGTCTCAGTCTCATGTTGATCCTCTGACCTCTGCATTCTGAATGCTGGGATTAAAGGCATGCACCACCACACCCAGCTTCAAATATACCTACTCTTCACAACTCAAATAATGCTAAGGAAAATTCATAGCCCTGGAAAATCATTTGAAACTTGATGCTTTGTGTTTGAACCAAGTTTTCCTGGGATTTTGATTGATTATTTATTTATATCTGAGTTTCTCATCTGAGAAATAAGAATATTTTATAAATTACCTTTTGTGATTATTCATGTAAGGATTAAAGATTTGTCATATAAAAATCCATCAGTGTTTTGTTATTTGATTAGGTTAGTGGAATTTTGAGTGAAGATTTAATAGAATTTGAGTGAAGATATAATAAAACAATGATACAGATATTGTTTCTCAGTCCCAATAGTATAAATGTCCATCTCAGATTCATAAAGATGATTACATTAGCACTAAGGAAGAGAATATTAGCTTGTTAGGACCATTAGGGGGAAAAGTACTACAGATTTTGAATCTAAACAACAAAAGTTTGTTTTTCTCAGTTCTGGAGGCAGAAGTCTGAGGTGACCATCAGAACAATGGTTCCTTCTGAGGTCTGTGAGGTTGATCTATTCCAACCTATCTTGACTTACATAGGCTGACTTCTCCCTGTACCCCCTTCCATGTGCAAGATTGTTTCTTCCTTGCAAAACAGGGAACCTTGTTCAAATAGGAGGAAAGCCCACCCCAATGGTTTTAGAATAACTTAATTATCTCTTTAAAGTCCCTTTCTGCAAATAAGATCACATTCTGAGGTACTGGTTGTTAAGACTTCAACATGAATGTTGTAAGGTCTACAACTTAGCATTGAAAAAAAATAGACTGTTTTATGTGTAATATTTCATGGAGAGTGTACCTCATTATTCAGAAAAAAATATTTCCCCAGACTTTTTATATGTTAATAATTTCCTTGTTGTATTAGTCATTTTTGCATCTCTGTGATACAATAGCTAACAAAAAAGAACTTAGCAGAGGAAAGATTTATTTTGACTCACAGTTTCAGAGGGCTTAATTCCTGGTCACTTGATCTCATATCTCACTTGGTAAGGTGAGCCTGTGGGAAAATTGTTCTTCACTTAAGAGATAATAAGCAGAGAGACGGGAAGGAACTCTGGACCTAGTATACTGTTCAGAGGTATGTCTCCATTAAATACTTTCTAATAACCATCACCTTTCAATGGTTTCACAACTTCCCTAAATAGTGTCACCTGTCAGGACACATGTTTCTGACAAGGTCATTTCACATGCAAATTATAACATTCCAACTTTGGCTCCCAAAGGCTTATGCTCATCTCATAATTCAAAATGCCTTAAGTCTACCTCTAGACACCTCCCACCACAAGACTTAAAAATTCAATAGTGTTTAAAAGGCCAAGTTTAAACTCTCCTCTCATATGCAAGGCAACCTTTTGCTGTGATTTCCCATAAAAAAAATCAAATAGCAAATCAATACTTAGTACATACAGGTCTTGAGTAAACATTCCCATTCCTGAATGAAGAATTTGTGAATAGTAAGGAGGAAAGAAATCAAAGGAAGACTTAAACCTAGCAGGGCAAACAATAAATTCTATATCTCTATGTCCAGGGTCTAGGAAGCATGGTATCATGTTAACAGGCTCAAGTAGCATTACCCTGATAGTCTAACTGGCTACAGACCACATGGCCATTCTCTGGAGCTTCTCCACCCATTGCTTGCAGCTTTCCGTGACAGGTGTTCCATGTTTATGGCATCTCTAGTATCCTTTGAGCCTCCATTGTAACTTAGGTTTTACATACAGCTTCACACATATTCCTCTCAGGAGCTGTCTATAGTGCCACATAGTGGCTAATCTCCTAAGCTTTCAATTGAAAGCTTGGTGGAAGCCTCCATGACTGCCTAACTCTTGCCCTCTGTATGCCTACAAAATAATCATCATGAGGCCAACACCAAATCTGCCACTGCTAAGCAGGAGCTGCCTGAAGACCATGGCTACAGAAGCCTAAATGCCCTGGTGGCTGAACCAAACTTTCTTAGGGGCAAGCAGGGTGCTCCTGTAGCCAGCCTCTCCTCTCTCTCTCTCTCTCTCTCTCTCTCTCTCTCTCCCTGTCTTTCTCTCTCCTCAAAGAGAGGCCTTGCACATGAGTTTACAGGTATATGCTCTAAAGTTTTGGATGGGGAAGTCTTGTCTATAACTTTGAACTCACTCTTTTACTAGCCAGACTGCACATTCTTCAAATCTTCCTTCTCTTCTTTGCCCTGATTCTCACTATGACTGTAGCTGAAAGGAGCTATTAATAACCACACCAACTTCTGAATGCTGCACTGTTTTAACATTTCCTGCACAGAATTATTTAGTCTATCACTTGTAAACAGAGCCTCACATAAAGGTTGAGGACATGGACAGAAGGTAATCAAACTCTCTAGCAGAATTTCACATTCTATTTCAACTCCCAGCAGAGCCCTTGTTCCTATCTGAACCCACTAGTTAAGTCTCTGCTGGGCACATTTCTGTTCTGAACTTATGAGATGCATCTGGTCTTTGGTGCTCCCACTAGAATAGTGCATTATGGTCTGTTTAAAGATTGAAGATCTAACAGTTGGTTATACACAGAGTTTACTTTCTAGAGGCTATAGACTTTATAGACATGAAATTAAGAAGGCTTATTTTGTGTGTATGATTGATAAGTGGTGAAAGGGAAAATAAAGCAGGTATGGAAATTTTTAAGTCCTCTCTTAAGGGTTGCAATTTGACAGAGCTAAGGGAGGAAGGATTCAGAGACAAAATGGTATTTAAATGAAGTAAATGACAAAATAGGTGAGGGTAACAGTATTGTAGGTATCTGAAGAGGGAAACATGAATATTCTAAGGTAGGAGTGTGTCTATCAATTTAGAAGTGGTCATATTAAATGGAGAAGAAATTATAAGCGAGTACAAGAATGAAAAATAATGAGAAGAGAGAGCTAATGACAGCCAGGTTTTATGATTTTGCAAGCCATTGTAATCTTCTGGCACTTCCCTGGGTGAATTGTGAAGCATCAGGGAATTCTGAGAAAAAAAAAAAAAAAAAAGTCACATCATTGCACTTGCATTCCTTTAGGTGCACAGAGACTTCAGATTTAGAACAGACTGGAGTGGATCAGGACTGAAGGGAGGAAACAAGTTAGGAAGCTCTTGTGACATAGCCTAGAATGAAATTGGTGATATTGTTGGAAAGCAATGACCAGAATCTTGAACAAAGCAGATTTTTGCTATGTTAGATGTGATTTATGAGAGAAAAATTAAAAAAGAACTAGATAATATTATAAGTATAGATTAGTGAATGTGGAAATCCTGACATTCATATGATTCCTCTAGTTGTTCTGTGTTAAATTTTGGACAATTTTCTGAAACAACACAGCAGAAATAACAATAGCAGATATCATAGAACCAGGTGGCTTGTCATAAACAAAATCCAATCATCCAGAATATCATAATAGACATATAAATATAACACAGACAACAATGTAAAATAGCAGTTGATTATATAGCATTTAATTGTACAC
Organism: Orientallactaga sibirica; assembly: GCA_036365145.1. Lineage (NCBI taxonomy): Eukaryota > Metazoa > Chordata > Mammalia > Rodentia > Dipodidae > Orientallactaga > Orientallactaga sibirica. Next base: position 3,047,208 of record JAEOAD010000043.1, on the reverse strand, counting down.
TTATTTACATGTTACTTAAAGCAACATTAATTATTGTCATTAAACTTCTTTTCACTAAAGCCTATTATCTTCTCTAAATTCTTAATCAAGTTCTACATTGCAATGGCAATTTTGTATCTCTGAAATTTAGATAGTTTGTGTGGTGGTTTGATTCAGGTGTCCTCCATAAGCTTGGGTGTTCTAAATGCTAGGCTCCCAGCTGATGGAGATTTGAGAATTAATGCCTCCTGGAGGCAGTGTATTGTTGGGGGAAGGTTTATGGGTGTTATAGCCAGTGTCTCCTTGCCAGTGTTTGACACAATCTCCTGCTGATTTTGTCCATCTGATGTTGACCAGGAAGTGATGTCCACCCTCTGCTCATGCCATCATTTCTCCCTACCACCATGGAGCTTCCCCTCGAAGCTGTAAGCCAAAATAAACTTTTTTTTTTTTTTTTTAATACCACAAGCTACCTTTGGTCAGGTGATTTCTGCCAGCAAGGAGAGCCTGACTGCAACCATTTGTGAGATATTTCTTGTTTGTTTTTGTCTTCCTTTCTTACAGTTTCAATTTTATATATTCTTTCATAATTTTAAAGGCACCTTTACATAATGGTTATCAGTTTGCTTTATTTGCTAAAATTTAAAGGTTCTGTTGAATAAATTATCATAACTGAATCTCTGTCTTGCAAGACTTTTTGTTGCTGTCTTAGTGTTCAGTAATTTTGGATTGTGAGCTTGCCTTCACAGGGTCTTATGGTATCACTTTGCACTTGGTTCTGCCAGGATCTGATATCCACCACTACCTTCTAGGGTAGTACTTCTTTAAATTTGTTAATTTGTTAATTAATTTGATAATTAATTTCTTTTAATTTGTGTATGATATTAAGCACTATTTGTATAAATCAAACTGAACAACAACAACAACAAAAAAAAAACACATACTCTTGATTTCTCGGATATTTTTCCTTACTTAGGATTCATAAAATTGTACTGGCTTCTTCAACACCAGAATTTACACTTGGATGAATTTTCTCTGGGCACAGTGTGCAAATGATGCAGTCTGTGGATGTCAGCTCTTTGGAAATCGCAGCACTGAACCCTTTAATGCCAGCCCATTCTCTTACATTCTGTGGTTTTATTTCCTTTCCTTGGAAATTTCCTCTTCTTTCTCAGATTTTTTCTTCAACTTCATCTCACATGTCTAGCAGAGTTAATTCATTTTCAGAGGCCAGGGTCAGGGAATTGAGTCAGGTTATCTTTTTTACAATGTTATCAAAGGCAGAAAATCTCAGTATATCATAATGCTGAATCCCATGTGAACATTAAATTTAAAAAAATTAGTCAGACCTACACTAAATGTATACAAAAATATATATTCAAATCTACATAACTGCAATCAGCTATTAATTTTGTACTTATAGGTGTAGGTGAAAATCTATAGAAGAAAGAATATGAAGACAGGATGATATATATATTTGAATGTGGACTCTTCTTTGCTGTCTTTGCAATCAGACATTGCTTCACCCTAGTACATGGCTCTTCATTATGCTTATAGGACAGTGGATGAATTGAATGGAAATAGCATATCATCAGCTAAAATAGTTTCACAGTTTTCATTTCCAGATCATAGTTCTAACTCTGTCCTAGCATTCTTAATGTAGTTTGTGACATATTAACACTTTCCAAAAGTTATAAAGTTTCACAAATTTGATTAAGCTACAGAGAAAAGCGAACTGAGGGGGAACTCTAATTGGATTTTCCTTTATCCATCATTTTTATAACTCTATGCTTGCTTTTATTGAATCTTCAATTCAAATATCAAAGATAATTTCATTCCAACAAGAAATTGTCTTTGACTTAGTATTAAGAAAATTCATGTAATTTGCTATGCTACTTGCCTGGTTAGGAAACAAGAAATTTACAAGCTCAACAATAACAATGATTGTTCCGGCCCTGTCGGCTTCATGTCAGCATGGTTAGAATGAAGGATGATATGATACATAATGAATTGAGGAGAGATTTGCTTTGCTCTTATTGAAGTCGTTGTTTGGAGAATCCATGCCACATTTAATTGGACAATATACATTTAATTCTATTACATGACTCTAATTCTAGTTTTTATCAATATGTTCACTGTAATTCAAATCAGTGTGCCAGAAATGTATTTGAAAAAAATAGCATTTTGTTTCTGCATGCCACTAAATCATTATTACACTTGTGTGTAATATTTGTATTTATTGAAATCACAGGACCATAAGTAACAAAATTAGACCATAAATAAGTGTGAAGAAACTATAAAGGAAGGCATGTTGTAAATTTTACAGAGTAATACCAAATTATTTTGAGAACAGAAGTAAAAAGAAATCAAGCTGTGACAATCCAAGCAAATTTGAATTTTGTTACGCTGTTTTATATTTAATATGTATTTGTCATCTCTAATTAGAAACTAATATTTTGACACTTTTCTACAAAATATGTTATTCAATTCCTACTTAAACCCAAAGTCATTTATTTCTCTGTATATTTTGTGCTGCCAACAGTAATTCCATTAGTTCCATGACTTTAGCTGTCATAATTATAAATCAATATTTTCTTTCACCTGAAAAGTGAGGCAAAATCCAGTGAAACCTGAACAATGGCAATTACTATATCAAGTTTCTACAGTCTTTATCATCCCCTTGGGTCAAGTGGTTTTCTGAGAGGAAAAGCAAGCAATATGTGTCCATCCTGTCATATCACAGATTCTCCATCTTCTAATTTTGCAACACTTTTAATACATCTTTTGATAAGTAAGAATAAATTTTCACTGAATAGATTTTAAAAATGGACAGTAAAAACTCAGTTATTCAAAAATTAATAAATAGTGGTGATGGGGGATAGATACTTCAGGAGGTAAAATACTTGCCATGTGTAGCAGACAGCTTCAGGTTCGCTGAGATGAACTTCCAGACCAGGCACAGTTATGGAGGAAGGGATATTGTTTATTGAAGCTTACAGATCCAGGGGAAGTTCCATAATGGCAGAAGAAGCTGGCCTGCCTTCACAGGGCCAAGCAGAGAGAGAAAAGCCACCAGCCACACAGCACAGCACACTTTAGGAACTCCTACTAGACACACTTTAGATATCTTTACAATGGAATCTCAAACCCATCACCACTCCTTAAGAACCGCCCAGTGACATTGCCTCTAGCAAGGTGGCTCCAGATGCAAGCTATAAAACTAAATAAAACACTGAATATATTGGGGACCATATATTCAAACTACCACACCATGCAAACATTAGGACCTGAGTCCAGATTCCCTAATACCGATCCAAAGAATAGCCTGGAATGGTGGCATGTACCATGTACCTACCTATAATCCCAGAACTTAGGGAAATGGAGACAAGACCTCTTGGATTTATTCGTTAGATAGTCTAGTCAACTCAGTGAACCCTAGATTCAATTAGAGACCTTGTCTCACAAAGAAAGAAAGAAAGAAAGAAAGAAAGAAAGAAAGAAAGAAAGAAAGAGAGAGAGAGAGAGAGAGAGAGAGAGAAAGAAAGAAAGAAAGAAAGAAAGAAAGAAAGAAAGAAAGAAAGAAAGAAAGAAGAAAGAAGAAAGAAAGGTGGAACATGACTGAAGAGAATAGCCCATATTAACCTTTGGCCTCTACATCCATGTGTGTCCATAAAACATACAAATGTACATACATATGCATACTACATGCATACACATTTCCAAAAAATAAAAATACATTTTCCATGAATTTAGGTTTGAATTATTATAGGATTGATATGCATATGCACTATATATATTTACTCCAGACTTTTTATTATTTTTATGTTTTATTTATTTATTTGAGCAAGAGAAAAAATGCAAAGAAGTGGGAGGAATAGCCATTCCAGAGCCTTCAGCCTCTCCAAATGAAATCCATGCATATATACCGCCTTGTTCATCTGGCTTACATGGGTCCTAGGGAATTGCACCTGGGTCCTTTGGCTTTGCAGGCAAGTGCCTTAATCACTAATCCATCTCTCCAGGCCTCCTCTTTAGATTTTTATTCACTGTTTTTTATAACATATTTTTTTTCTGCTTAAGAAACAGGGACTTGGTAAATTGTAGTTAAAGTAGTTAAAGGCACTTGGTCTGCAATTCTGCCAGCCAGAGTAGAGACCCCAAGCATCATGTCATGTTATGTCAAGCTGGACATGTCTGGTAATTCCAACTCACCTATGGCAATGGGAGGCAGAGTAAGGATAGTTCCAAAGCTTCAGGGCCAGCTAATATGGCTTTCTAGTGGCTAACCAACCAGAGAGACACTTTACCAAACAAGGTGGAAGAAGCTAACCAATATCCCAAGGTTCTCCTCTGACTACACATGCACTATACCTATGTATGCACATATACACATACACATGCACACACACAAATAATTACTTATAATCCTGACCTAAAATCAGACAGGAACTGTACTTGACAAAATACTTTGATATCTGAGGCTGGCAAGATGGCTCAGGTACTTGCTTTCAAAGCCTAACAGCCCTGGTTTGATTCCCCAGTATCTGCATAAAGCCAGATGATAACAAAGTGTCACACATGCATCTTCATTTACAGTAGCTAGAGGGCCTGGTGCACCTGTTCTCTCTCTCACTCTCTCATTTCCTTGCAAATAAATAAGAGATAGATAGATGAAAGATAGATGATAGATAGATAGATGATAGATAGATGATAGATAGATAGATAGATAGATAGATAGATAGATAGATAGATAGATAGATGAGAGAAAAACCAAAATACTTGATTTCTTGGTAAGGAAAACATTGTTGGGATTTGCAGCTTTACTTTACTCAACTATTACTTTTTCAATCAGTTCTTTAAAGATGAACAAGACTGCTTTTTGCTTTACACTGCTTTTCAATATTGTCTGAAGCATTTGTATAATGACAATTATTTCAGTCAAAGGGTTTTTTTGCCTTGATTACATTTCATCTGCATTTAATATAATGAATAACTATTTATCAATTAATTTCAAATTCTTCCAATCCAGCACTATTCCCTGTCCCTTCTTTGCTCCTGCATGGTTCGTCTTTACAAAAATTCTACTGTTCCTTCAGAAAAGCCATGCCCATTCCTGTAATAAATTTTACCACAAGAACCAAGTCACTTAAGGCCAAAACAGTATGTCTTCCCCGAAGTAAATGTCACATACTATAACATCGAAGGTCAAGCATTCTGTGGACACTGAACTAACAGTTGTGTATCACTTTAGTCTGCTGATGGAAAATTCAATGATATATAACATGGGCATTTTTTTGTAAAATAAAAGGTTTGAATGAGGAATTGTCCCTTAACTTAAGTGATGTAAAGTAACAAAAACCATTTCTGCTATGCTATTAGTGAGGAGTACAGGCTTCCAGAGCTCTGGGAAGCATTTGCTGAATCTGACACTTGAGCTTGATGAGTCTTCTAGACAGAAATCTAAACCCCATGTGTGACCTTTCAGACCTGACCAGAGGCAATTGTACAGGCTTTGCCAGGCAGGCATTTGGGAAGCTGCCTTTCCCACCCCAGAATGGTAAATGGCCAATGCACTGCTGGTTTCTGGAAGGACTTGAATGTAGCCAAGAACCCTAGACCTCAGAGCCCATGGCCCTTCTCAGGCAGAACCTCCATCTGGAAGCCTTTCTCAGGGGATCCTAACAAAACACTCCAGAAACCTCTACCAAGACCTTGTATGTGGAGGACCCAGACTCAGGCCCTTTTCTCAGTTCAGACTCATCTGTTTTCATTCCTGGCCCTCCTCATTTCTCACTCTCTCAGCCACTTGTCCATAAATTAGCACCAGCATATGTATCACATATCCAGAGATCTGCTACAATGGCCTCTACCCATACTGCATGGCATCTTACCATGTGTGCTATGTTCCAGGTGGAAAGTAGACAACTTGGGAGCTAGGGCCCATTTTCCCTCATTTTACACTATTTCAGTGGGTGACTAAAGACTTGAACATAGCTTTCTGTTTTGTTCATTGTCTTATTTGACTACATTGACTTATGAAAGCTCATTGGGATAATGACTTCCTTTTTAATTTTGTTATTTTCTCTGGACAATTTTTTTTATGATAGTAATGACCAAATGTCAAAAGACATTTCACCTATTGGGGATATTTTAATGGAGAAAATGCCTTCCTCTTAGAGGACAGACTCCATCCATCTATCATCAATCTACCTAACACATATAGATACATTTGCCATTATATAAGCAAAATGAAGAATGATGAATGACAATTGTTCTATTAGTAAATGAGAGTCTGAGAAATAAAATATTATGGAAACTATATCTATGATATCACAAGGATGTTACAAACAGAGTATTTCCTGAGTTAAACATTATTAGGTTTGTATCCATTATTGTAGATTAAAGTATGTGACTTTGTGTAATATCAAGATTATCTTACCCAAATAATATACATTTTGAATCTTCCTTCTTGATATTTAAGCATCTAATTAATCTCTCATGAGAAAGAAGTTATTATTCAAGCTACATTAGGAAAGAGACCAACATTATGTGAGGAAAACAAAGTTTCATTCTCTAACAGATGCATAATTATGGAGCAGGCACCCTAATCAAGTGAGACATAGAATGGGGATTAGGTAACATTTCCAGGAGAAGTACATTATTTATCAATAGGGTAATAGATGCTGTTTGAAGGAAAACTCCAAAACTCAGCTGAACGTTAAGTGATTTATTCTTTATTCCTCTTACTGTTTTTTTAAGTAATTTAAATGGCAGGACATAACAATGTATCCATTATGGTGTCTTCTAAGTCCAACACTACAAACAGAAAACCCTCAATGACCATAAAACTTAATTCTTATGAAGTCTTATTCTCAGAAGCACATCATAAATTGCTAAGTTTAATGAAGGATCTGTGAAATGCTGATGAAATAAAGTGAGTTTTCAAGTACTGCAGAAATCCACAGATGAGCTGAATTAAAAAGATAGGATTGGCAGAAATGAAATGTTCTGTAAGAAACAGCTGCTATGTGTAATGTGCATCTAACAAATAATGGATTCCTATATTCTATTTCAATCTTTCAAAATAAAATGAAATATTTATTTTCTCTAGGTACTTATCCAATGCATAGCTGGACTGGGTATTTTAATATCACTTTGAGTCTTTCAACTAATAAAATCCTACATTACAATTTCTTTGCCTGTAGTGTTTATGTGTGTGGGCAGAGGGCTGGTGCATGCACGTGTATATCCAGAGCTGTGATTGCCTGTCTGTACCCAGAGGCTAGAGGAGAATGTCAGATGTGTGTGTGTGTACATATACGTATATGTGTGTGTGTGTGTGTGTGTGTGTGTGTGTGTGTGTGTGTGTGTAATCGCAAACCTGTTAGAAGTTCCCCATTAGGATTTCACAGAAGCAAAATAAACTGAATAATTAAATGCACAGACTCCCTTGAAGCTCACATTGTTTCACTTATGATATATACATACATCAATTTTTCCTTTATTTAATTTTTTTTTTTTTGCAGGGAGACACAGAGAGAGACAGAGAGAGAGGGAGAGAAAAACAGATAGAGAATGGACACGCCAGCAGCCTCTCAGCTGCTGCAAACGAAATCCAGATGTGTGCATCCCCTTGTGGGAAAGTACGGCATTGCACCCTTGCATCACTTTGCATCTGGCTAAACGTGGGACCTGGAGATTAGAACTGACGTTCTTAGGCTTAGCAGGCAGGCGCCTTAACCGCTAAGCCATCTCTCCAGCCCAATTTTTCCTTTATTTAACTTCTCCATTTACTCTGCTTTCCTCCCCCAATATTTTAGTCTTTTTCTTATTACTTTCTCTGTTCTTTCTAACCCCAGCTAACCTATTATTATGTTTCCTTTGTAGGTGTTTATGTATGTCTTCTATGAAGACTTTTAGGATCAATGTTTCAGTAAAAATTATGTTGCCTATGACTGACTATATTCTAGAAGTATACCCAGTTCTTAGTAAAGATTGTTCAAAATATAGTATTTATTTTGTGATATCACTTACAGGAAACCAGTTGAATGACTGACATTTTATGAATTAAATTGTGTCTGTAGGAACTTCAATAGCAAACCATGAGATGAGAGTACACTGTATTAGGAGTATGATCCACAGCTTATGAAATGCTTCCCAACAGTGAGATTATCTTAGTTAGTTTCAATCTAAGCGGATGAAATTGATGGCTACCTTTCCAATGTCTTCTGTCCCTCCTCTGGAAACCACTATGCAAGCTGTGGAGGCCACCTTCCTCTGTTCTTTCTGTGATGGTTAGCATCAGTGTTAACTTGACAAGATCTAGAATCACCATGGAAACAAGTTTCAGGTCAGGGTATGTCTTTGAAATGTTCTCTAAACTAGGTGAAAGAAGATGGAAAACCACACGGTAAATGTGGGCAGTGCCATTCCACTTGCTGTGGGCCCTGAACTGAATAAAAGGAAGGAAGTAGCTAAGCACAAATATTGTTGCTGTTTCTTGTTTGTAGATGTCATGTGACCAGCTGCTTCATTCTCTTGCCAGCATGCCTTCTCTGCCATGATAGGCTGTATTCCCTCAAACTGTAAGCTTTGTTAAACTCTTTTGGTTGTTTTGGTCAGGGATTTGACATTGGAAATGAAAAAAAAAAAAAGTAACTAATACATTCTTCTCATGCTAGCACTGGCAAACAGAGAATTGTGAGACTTGAAGGTCTCACACAAGTAGTTGCCATTGTAAAGTGGCGTAGAGAAACAGGAATGAAACAGGACAGAAATGGTTGACTCTTGTATTGATTTTTGGTCTATTAGGATAACTCTCTGAACACCAATGACCTCCCTGTGGCAGTATGAATGCTGGCTCTACCTTGAAGGGTCCCTTTGGAAGTCCCCGAGGCAGAGCACAGACGTAGAAGTTCTATTTCTAAGGCAACCATGGCAGTAGTTTGTGCTTCAACCAGTCCTGACCCTTCATGAAGCTTTGGAGAGTGGGTCTGGGCCAGGTTATAGGAAGACCTTTTGGAAGTAAAGCACATCAAGCCTCTTGGTCCTTAGGGGTCAGCCCTTGATGCCAATTCAAAAACATTCTAAAGCTCCAGTAAATGTCTGTCTGATTTCACAAGTACATTTTTGCTATAATGCTCTGATGTGATGGACTAGGGGCTGCTGTGACTTTGTAGAGGACATTAAATGATTGCTGTGCTGTGTTAAACATAGAGGCATGAGTAGTGCCGAGACCTTCAACGATCTATGTAATTTTCAAGGCATACTTTAAAGCAACTACAGATGTTTGAAAGTCCTGTAAGTGAAATAATTATATCATTTAGGAAAGTACATATGCGTGTGTGTGTGTGTGTGTGTGTGTGTGTGTGTGTGTGTGTAAATGTCTGCAAAGAGAGAAAGTGAAAGAGAGAGAGAGAGAGGAGCGAAACTAGAGTTAGAGTCACAAAAGCACAAATCAAGACAACCATCTGTGGAACATTGTTCTTTTCAGTGAACTTGAGTTTTCACTGAGCTTGAGAGTATTTGGGAAACTTAGCAGACTATTTCAAGTCAAGTGGTAGTGGAATTTTCACTGAGTCATGATGCAAATTGAAAATGTAGCCATGTCAGTTTCTCAGATACTGCTGACTGCCTCAAAGAAACTAAAACTGGGAAACAATGGATTTCAGGATGGATAGACTCATTTTTTAATATTCTCAGGTAGGAGCTAAAAAACACATTATAATGACAGTTAATCTTCTGTCTTAGTATAAGATCTTATGGAAAAGTGAATAAAATATTTAAAGTTTGAATCAAGTAAAATATGCACATGATTTCTTTAAGTAAAATGAGGCATATTTGCTTGACATAAAAACTATACTATCCTTTTGCACTATCCTATTCTGTCTTGCTTTTACAGGAAAGAAAAACACTGGGCTAAGCCTAAGAACATCAGTTCCAATCTCCAGGTCCCACGTTTAACCAGATGCAAAGTGATGCACAGGCACAATGCCATTCTTGCCCACAAGGGGGCACACACATCTGGATTTTGTTCCCAGTGGCTGAGAGGCTGCTGGCGCACCCATCTCTTATCTGTCTTCCTCTCTCTCTCTCTCTCTCTCTCTCTCTCTCTCTGCCCTCTCTCTGTGCCCTCCAAAAAAAAGAAAGAAAAACACTGAACTTTCTTGTCTTTTCCATGAAACTTATTTTCTTGATAAACATCTTCTCAGAGACCTAGATAACAGATGAGAGATCTATAAATGGATGATAGATGATATATTACACATAGGTAACATGATATCTAGGTTATATATGTATATATATGATAGATGAGGGTAGATGGTAGATAGGTAAGATACATTTTTACTGATATATTAAAACCATTACATATATAATATACATGCTTTTATGAGAGAAAGTGAGAGATGGAAAGGGAGAGAGAGAGAGAGAGAGAGAGAATTGGTACACCAGGTCCTCTAACCACTACAATAAAATTCCAGACACATATTCCACCTTGTATACATGTGTGACCTTGTGCATATGTGTCACCTTGTGCATCTGGCTTTCATGGGTTCTGGGGAGTCAAACCTGGGGTTTTAGGCTTTGCAGCCTTAACTGCTAAGCCATCTCTCCAGGCCAATATACAGTTTTTTTTTTTATTCTGATAATGAGAATATTACTTAACTGAAATACAACTCTGTGGGTTTCCCTGCCCTCCCTTATTCTTTTAATACAGTTCTAATGTGGGTTCTCGCTGTTCTTGTTTCCCAGGGTTGTTGGCCACCGACGTCCCAGGGGCAGGAGGAATTGGGGGAAAGAAGCAGGGTCCTGTAGCAGTGGGTGAGTGCAACGATGGACAATGAACACCCAGAAGACCATCTGATGGACAGAACTCATTTTTTCAAAAGGAGAGTGGGGAGCCAGGCATGGTGGCACACACCTATAATCCCAGCACTCAGGAGGCAGAGGTAGGAGGATTGTCATGAGTTCGAGGCCACCCTGAGACTACATAGTTAATTCCAGGTCAGCCTGGACCAGAGTGAGACCCTACCTCAAATACCTCAAAAAAAAAAAAAAAAAAAAAGAAGAAGAAGAAGAAGTGGGTTTATAAACACTTGAGGTAGGTTGAGAAGGCACATACAGGCTATATGGCGATTGGATACATAGTTTATGGGTTGCTATCTAATTGGTTGTAAGGGAGATAGTGGCAGAAGAGCTACTTCACTTCAAAGCTGTGAGGGAGGAGCAGTGAGAGAGATAACGGGAATGGCGGAAAAAGCTATGTGACTTTAGCCACATAAGGGTCTCTTGGGCAGCTAGCCCCAAGGTCAGGAAGTATGGGGGAAGGGCAAAGCCTGCCTTAAGCTATGGTCAGATGCTTTTGGGATTCAGGAAAAGGGCCTCACCAGTTCTGCCCACTCTGGGCGATGACAGGGCACACTACAACCTTGCCCGAGGGTAGGGAAGGCCAGTCACCGTCACCAGGGTGGGTTCCCAACAATAAGGCCAGCTGCAACCCAAGGTCTCAAGGCATGTCCAATAGTTTAGCTTCCTCACAGCCCCAGCCCGTGTTTAGCAATTCCCAACATTCTACCATTTGTCATTGCTCTTTTGAAAGGCTTGAAGTATGTTTGTTTGTCAAATGGAATAGTGTGTTTGCACATTTAGGTGTTATTTCATCAATTTTGCAAAGTGTCATGGAAGACACGACTGGCTATTTATACAGTATCTATTTATACCATTCCTGTTTGGTTTACAGAAATCTGTTGTTATGTTCATGTGTAAAAGTGGAATAAGAGTAGTGATGAAGTTAATGATTAGTAAAAACCTTCATGGTGTTTAGGATTAAGTGAGTTAATAGGCATATAATGTTTAAGCTAGTGCTGGACATAGAGCGAATGCTTGCTAACCTTGTTATTATTATTGTTGAGACAATTATTATTCCCTCAACTTCAGAAGACACCTTAAGACACTCTGCACTGGAACAGTGGTAGGATTTGGATTTAGAAGACCTCTGACAGGGGCGTTCCAGCATTATTCTTTGCCAACTTATTTTTTTTCCCTATGTGATGGTTAAATTCTATTGTCAACCTGATCAGTTTAGGAATCACCTAGAGACTTGCCTCTTGGGTTGGTGGGTCTGTAAGAGTGTTTCCAGGAAGGATTGGTGGAAGAAGGAAAACCTAGTCCCAGAGTAGGCAGGTCAACAGTTCTCTGATCTCAAGCCTGTAGACAGTATTATTGGACTGCCCAGCTCATATCCTGTAAGCCATTACAAACTGACTAATGACTTCAATAGAATTCATCCCCTTCTCCAGTGAGGAGAAATTGCCCAGATAACCAGCTTTCTCTCTCCTCACTGAGTTCCGAGGCTTCAACTTCCACCTGCCCAGTGTATACTTACTTGACTTAGTGCTTTGGCTATATTTAAGATTACTGGCTATTTTGTACAAACAGAATCTCTTTCATATGCATTAAATATTAACTATTTTATGTAAATAAATTCTATCACATATATTTGTGTCTCCTGAATTGGGACTCATTCAGGTGAAAGTGAAAGGTTTTAAAATATAATGAAAATGGGCTTTTGTTAACTTTATTATTAAAAAGCCATATTTTACAAAGGTCACCTTCCTTGTAATTAATTTCTTCCTCGTATTCTAACCAAGGAAAGGTAAAATAACACCTAAAAAGATAATTGCATAATTTAAAAAATATTTACAGTTTTATAGTGACAAATAGTTTTAGAATCCACAAGTTAGTTGTAAAATAAACCATATTTTGTAATGCTGAGAAAAATCTTAATCTCATTCTATGGGATCCTAATTCTGATGTTGATTAAAGTGAGACAGCTGGGGCTCTTCATTACTCTGGTCAAAGGGCAATTTCTTGGATGTAAAGTCCATAGTAGATGCTTCATGAGCTATTTATTAGAAATAAAACAAGGAACAGGTTCAGAATTGGTCCATTATTTTATTAAATGGGAATTAAGCTAAGCAGTGCAGTCATGATGTTCTACACCCAGGTGTGTGTCCATTAGGCAACCTCAGAAGATACACTTTTTCATTTTTATTTAGAGACACAGAGAGAGACAGACAGAGAGGGAGAGGGAGATAGATAGAGAATGGGCACGCCAGCAGCCTCTCAGCTGCTGTGAATGAAATCCAGATGTGTGCACCGCCTTGTGGTCAAGTGCGGCATTGCGCCCTTTGTCACTTTGCATCTGGCTAAAGGTAGGAACTGGAGACTGGAACCAGTGTCCTTAGGCTTAGGAGGCAGGCACCTTAACTGCTAAGCCATCTCTCCAGCCCACACTTTTTCATTTTTCAGCTATGTCCACATGCCTTACCTTTCATATGAAAATATGCTAAAAACTTTGAGGTTAAGAAGCAGCAAGAAGTCCTCTCTGGGTTTCGGGTTGCATTTTATGAGTTTTTAAGTGATAATCAGACTCTCGCCAATGTCTATATGATAATGCATCAGTGGTTATGTTGCTAAGGCCAGGAAATTCAGTGCCAGTCATAGACAAACCACCTGTATTGGTTCCATTTCCATCGCTGTGATTAGGTACCTGACAGACACAACAGAAGGGACCAGAGTTTCAGAGGTCTTAGTCCGCACCTCCCTGGCTTGGTGTGCTACAGAAAACCATGGCAACAGGACCGTACAGGGGAGGAATTTCAGATGGGAAACAGAAAGAGGAAAAGACTGAAATCTATATATAACTTCAAAGGCCTGCCCTCAGACTCCTAATTCCTCCAACTAGACCCTACTTGCTAAAGTTTACTGAAGCTGCAAAATAGCGCTGCTGAGTGGGGACCAAATGTTCAATAGATAAGCCTGCAGGGAAAAATTCATAGTCAAAGCACACCATCATGTGAAACTTAATGTGGCCTTAACTGGTCAAAATTTGTAAGTAAATTTGAGTGCCCAGTGGATTTTTGGAGACTTGTGTAATGTCTACAGGCTATTCTGGCGTTCCTCATTGAGAGTTAAAAGTCAACTATTTTGTTTTAAGCTGCAAAATATCTACATGCCTGCCAACATACAGACTGGTCACTGCATTTCAGCAACTGACCACTAACATCTGTGTTGAACTCTTGAATCCAGTCTTCAGAGAGCCATTTCGCAACTTCTGAATGAGTCTAAAGAAAGAGGCAGGTTTCCTTTGTGAGTCATAAATTCCAAATCAGATCAGTTATAAAATTTGACAAATCAAGTCAGTTGTAAAATTTTGAAGGTTAAGAATGACACGGCACAGTCAATCCTCTCTAGTGTGTACAGGCTTACAGAGTGTATGCCTACCATTGTTGCTATCGGTGGACCTAGCACAATATTGTGCCATTGAGGCTTTCATTCTTGGCACACTTTAACAAATATTTTATATTTATTTCCTTTGTCCCTTGATATTGATAACAGCTTACATATTTTTACCATATCTAAAACTTTCTCCTAGATATAACAATCATGTAATAAATTATATCTTTAAAATATGGATCTTAATTCTCCTACTGTCAAAATGAACACTGTGATGCCCTAGGGACCCCTGTGTATCCTGGGCGAAGGTGACAGACGCAGTTGCTGCGCAGTGATCACTCCAACATTCATTGATACTCTGAGGTCAACACAGGGGTGATGAGGAGTCTTAATTCACTTGTCTCTCTTTTATTAAAGGGTTTTATTTTCAACAGCCTTATAAATTCTCAATTATTCATAGCCACTTTTCACATTTGAAGTGTCACACTTCCATACTACAGGGATAAAAGTTCAAGAGACATGCAATTCTTTGTATTCAATAAGATTTTTAACTTGTTCGAACCAGCCAGGCATAGAAGACTCATTAGGAGAAAGAGAGGGAAAGCTGAACTGAACAAATGGCTTTCTGAAAGAAAAATGAAAGGAAGATAATTTGCCACTTCGTATTTTCTGGCAGTTATAAGAAATGAAACTTAGATATACCAACTTTATTCTAAAATTTGAGAATTCAGGATACTCAGGTTGAATTCAAATTTATTTACAATGCTGAGGAACAAATACACTCAGTGCATCAGCCCATGGATTTCTTTTTAGACTCATTTGTTGACTTCTGAAAGGTTATAGAAGTAGTTACCAGTGTAGGCTTGAGATGTAGCATAGCAGTAGAATGTGGGTCTAGCATATACAAGGTCCTGATCTTGATCCACATTGAAAATAATAAATAACCAGTAAAACTTAACATTGATTTTAAATGGCTATAATAATTTAAAGCAATGATGACCTAACATGGCAATCCTATCTGTAGAAATTTACATGTCATAATAAATTCCTGGTAAATAAGAACATGTAAAGAAACTATTAAAAAGCTGCCTCACAAGGCTAGAGAGATCCTTAGCAGTTAATGTATCTGCCTGAAAAGCCACAGAACCCAGTTTTGATTCCACATGACCCATGTAAGCCAGATGCACAAAGTGGCTATGTGTTTTGAGTTCATTTGCAGTGACTACAGGCCCTCACATGCCCATCCACACCCTCTGCCTTATTCTCTCTCTCTCTCAAATAAATAAATAAAAATAAAATATTAAAATCTTTAAGTGTGTATCTTGTATTTTGAAATAGCTCCTTGTGGTAGTTTGAATATATGTCCCCCAATATATTCAGTGTTTTACTAGTTATACTTTGCATCTGCAATCACCTTGCTAGAGGCAAGGTCACTGGGGGCCCCAGTCTTAAGGTGTGGTGATGGTTTGAGATTCCATTGTAAAGATATGCAAATGTGCCTAGCAGGATTTCTTGTGTGTGACCTTTTGAGTTTTGCTCTGTGTGTTGTGTGGCTGGGGGCTTTGCTCTCTCTTGACTGGTCCTGTGGAGAGCAGGCCGCTCTCCTGCCCTTATGGAACTAAAATAAATAATATCCCTTCCTCCATAACTGTGCCTGGTCTGGAAGTTCATCTCAGCTGAAGCTGTCTGAACTCCTGCACTAAAAAAATACAAAACACTACTTTCTGAAATTTCTCCCTGGCAGAGCTAAAGGACAAGGTGTTTGTGAAATTCATCCCTCTGTAGTTTGTTAGGTAAAATATACATACACAAAAATATGACAACACAGTTACATTAACAAAATGCTTGCTCAAAAATTACCAAAAACACATATATTCATGGCACAATTAATCATTCCAGGAATTTCCCAGACTTTGATGAAATCAGATTCTTTTTTTATAATTTTTTTATTAGTTATCTATATAATGTGTAAACAGCCATGATGCTACCATCGTTAGCCTTCTCCCTGCCCTCCCCCCTCGGGGATTGTGGGTCTTGCATTGTGGGGATAGCCATCAGTTATGGGGGAGAGGCAATGTCTCTGTGCATAATGACCCAACTTATGGCTCTAACAATCTTTCCACCCTCTCTTCTGTGAATTTCCCTAAGCCATGTTGGGTTCATTTTAGGTCTATTTAAGTGATGAGGTCATGGGAGTCTCTGTGTCTCTGGATCTCTGGTTTGGTAGGGGTTGAGTGTTCTCTGTGTCTATCTCCTTCACCCCTCTGCTGATACCAGGTCCACTGAGAAAGCATTACTCTTGCTCATTTCCCCAATTATTCTATGGGTTCAGCTGGTGCCCTGGTGAGGTGCGATGGGCTGATTCTCTCCTCAGGTTCTACATCCATCTGAAAAAGAGAAGCAAATTCTCCAACACAGAGTGAGGTCAGTGCAAGGTACATGGATAGCCATTATTGTTTTAGAGTGAATTTAATGGGTGTAGGCCCTCTTGTACCCCACTATTGGTGGACCTTGATATTGGAGGGTGAACTCATTTTTGGATATGGTTCTGATTTGTTTTCCAGTTCCATTCCACTGAGCAGATCTGTTAGCCAAATCAAGATCAGCTGGTAACCCACCATGGCTGTGTGCCACTATTGCATTTGTGTGAGCATCACGTCAGGTTGATTGCTGCTGGGAAGTTTACATCATGAGTTGCTTATACAGTCAACCTTCTCCTGTTCCTCTCTCTCACACCCTCTTCTTACTCTTCTCTCTCTTTCTCTCTCTCTTTCATAATACCTATATTTTTCTTCCTTCTTTTCCTGTGGCAATGACCTATAACTCCCAGTACCAGCATGTGGTCAACATCCACAATGAGCTGTTGACAGTGAGACCAACAAGGTTTCCCAAAAGAAGACAGATTTCTGTCAGAGTACTTGATGACCCACCAAAGGTCAATGGTAAGACCCTATTGCCAAAGACACGATATGCTATTGAGATGGAACATGGAGTGACCTTGCTGGAATCTGGAAGAGACAGTCCCCAGACAGTTAGCTTGTCTAGTGCCAGAAGGCACTACATGAGCAACTGGGAAATACCAGATTCTTAAAACAGTTTTTATTTATTTATTTGCAAGCACAGAGAGTGGCAAACAGAATGTGCACACCAGGGCCTCCAGCCACGGCAAATAAATTCCAGATGCATGTGCCACTTTGTGCATTTAGCTTTAAGTGTGTACTGGAGAATCAAATGCAGGTCGTTAAGCTCTTCAGGCAATCATCTTAACCACTGAGACATCTCTCCTGCCCTGAAATCTGATTTTTGATTAGAAAGAAATTTAATGACAAGGAGGATAACAAGTAGTCTATGAGGAAATCATCTAATATAGACATCGCAAGAATAAACCCAGTGAAGTTAAGTATATGTGTGGTATAAGTTGCACTTTTTATAATAGACAAGTGTCAAAGGAATGTTTACACTATATAATTTAAAGATGCATTGAAATCAATACATACATATCTATTGCATGAGTCAATGTATAGCACATGGATCTCAGAATGCTAATCAATAGTCAGAATAAATTACTTGATAATGATCTGGTGATGTCTATCTTTTTACCTACATTTATATCACTTATCATCATACACATACAATATGTATATAATTTACAATACACACACATATACAATTTCCTGGACTGGAGATCTAGATTCAAAAGATGCCTCTAATTAGTAGCTACATGAACTGAGTTAAGTTTTCTCTACTCCCATTTCTTTGAACATGGAATGGAGATAATGATGCCGCACTTGCTATTTGAAATAAACAAGTCAACAGAGATAAAAGTTTTCTGATAATAACATTTTCTATATTGACAATTATTGTTATTAAGACTTTGTCAATGTTTTCCTCATAAAACAGTCCTTCATAAGCATCGTAATTGAAATCAGGTAGAACAAGTTGAATGATTTAGAGGCAAGAGAGATGATTCAAAATATCTATTTCCTTCAGGATGAGAACATAATGAATGGTGGAGGGCTGGAGAGATTGCTTAGTGATTAAAGCACTTGCCTGCAAAGCCAAATGACCCAGGTTCAATTCAACAGGACCCACATAAGCCAGATGCACAAAGTGGTACGTGCATCTGAAGTTTGTTTGTAGAGCTAAAGACACCCATTCTCTCTCTCTCTCCTTTTCTCTCTCTCTTTCCCTCTCTTCTCAAGTAAATAAAATAAATAAAAAATTTAAATAATAAATGAATGGTGGAGATGGTCCTATTAGCTGAAGGTCTTTGAAGGAGGGAGCCATATTTCATTATCTTTATGTCTCTAATACTTAGCATGATACTTAAAAATTAATTGTTCCTTACTAAAAAGATTTTCCAAATAGGCAATATACTATGTGTATTCACATAACAGAAAAAAAAATACCATGGATAATTTAGGATGGAGAGACTCATTCACTCAGAAGCTCTGAAACATAGAATAGGGCCACTGACCACAAGGTAGCACCACATCTTAATTGACCACGGTGACCACAGTGGCCATGGACATGGCAGGAAAAGGGGAGCTGTGTTTCAGCATCCCAAGTCCTGCAGCCTGGGAGTCACATAGACATGGAATTGGCAGCAACAGCCTGAAGTCATGTCTGTCTTGAGACATAGAAAGACAAAAGCCAAAAATCAGGTTGGGAGAAGTATATTCATGTATTCAAACTAGCTTTCTTAGACGTAAAAGGAAAGACAAAAACTTTGCCTGCCCCTGTTGAATTCTGTCTTGCATCATGTTATTTGGGGTATACTAGAACATTGACTTGGCTTTGAACTTTGTAGACCACAACAGTTTTAAGTTTAATGTAGTAGGTAATATTCTCCAGGAGAAGAAAATTAAGTCATTATTGAGCATTGGATATAGCCCAGGTACACAGCTGAACGATTCCTCTTTGCAACATTTAGTTTAATCAGAATCATCTCCTGTGACTTACATCCTATTTGACAATATTGATAATATTATAATCGTCTTGTTTTTAACAAACAAAGAAATGCAGCTTTGGTTTTTGGGAAGTAATATGCAAGGAACCATGAGAAAAGCCAGTGAGCCACTGTTCTGCTGAGCACGTCTCTATCAGCTAACTGCTCAGTGTCCTGCTGTGGGAAGGTACTGGGGCAGCAGAAAATGATTTTCAACATGATTTTGCCAGTTATGCCCAGAAGCAGAATGCAATACGAGAAGCAATAGATATGAAGTATATAAATATACTATTAATACTTTTGTGTTTTCCCTTTATACATATGCTTCATAAAATCTGACCTAATAGTGAAAATTCCTAATTGTAACAATAGTTATGTTCAAGTGAATTTAAGATCTGCCATCTTAGGATGAAACTCTTTGCCAAACCCCATGCACTGTTCAATTGTTATCTGTCATAATTTGTTGAGGAGAATTTTTATCATTCTGGGAAGTATCCTAATACCCATGTGTCCTTATATTCTTTTTTTCTCTAGAAATCCACACACCTCTGTGCTTGATTTCTTCTGTTTCTTTTTTTCATTTTATCCTTATATTAGCAACTCTTATCAATTTACTTGTAGCTATATTGTGTTGTATATATTTTTCATATATGTCTTTACTTTTGTTCCTGTTTTCCCTACTATTTATTTTGTTTCTTCCTGGTTTCAATATAATTTTCAATTCTATAGTGCATTTATTATATTCATTCCATGTTGTTGTTGGTTTTGCTGGTCTATCTTTTATATGCTAGTCTCTCCCTTTTTTCAGAAATATTACTATGGGACTTGGGATTGACTCAGCAGGTAAGAATACTTGACGTTCTGAGTTCCACATAAGAAGCTAGGATTGGCCACATACACCTATAATTCCAGCACTGGGTGGTGGGGTGATACAGAGACAGGAGGATAGCTGGGACTCACTAGTCTCCAGTCTCAAAACAAACAAACAAAAAAGCCAGCAGGTCTGGGTTCAGTGAGAACACTGACTCAAGAAAACATCACAGAAGATGTGGAGGATGAAAGCATTGTACTCTGGGTTCATCACACATGTGCATGGGATGTGGGCATTTTCACACACGTGTGCTTACACTATATACCACACAATAATAAAAAAAAATATTGCATTATCCTTTATCTTTTAAATTATTTTCTTTCTCTTTCTTTTCTTTTTTTCTTTTCATTTTTTTAATTAAGTAGAAACTTTGTATGGACACATCATATGTTGTTAAGATCATTTCCCTCCTCCCAGTCCCTACACATCTGAGGGCCATCCTTAGTGGGATTGCTGGTATTCACCATGGAATTGTGTGTTATGAGTTGAGAGAGCAGCATTAAGTCATTGTGTAGTGGGGGCAATGCCTCTGATATTCCCTGCCACCCTGTGGCTCTTACATTCTTTCCACCCCCTCTTCCACAAAATTCCCCAAACCTTGGTTGGTATGATTTAATTCTACTTTAGTACTGAGTTCTCAGCAGCTTCTGGATTACTGCTTTGGTGTGTTTTGAGTATCCAGAGTATCTGTCTGTTTCACCTTGGCCAGGTTGTCAGGCTCATGGAAACAGCACTCTTGCTCATTTGCCAGTTAGTCTGTGTTTTCACCTGGGCCCTGTGTGTGAGGGGTGTATGGCACAATGCAGGTCGGGCCCTAGGCAGACCGCATGCCAGAAGAAAGCAGGAAGTGACTTCTGTGGACATGGTGTCCTGTGCGGGCCTGGCATGACAACAGCTACAGTCCCATGCCTATGAGAAACCTGCTGTGAGATATGTCTGGAGACAGGCTGTCATTGGTCACAAGAAGGGGACCACCCCATACAATGATTGGCCAGCCAAACCCTTTAAACCCCCTACACTTCCTTGAATAAACAAGTTTGCAGCAGCTCACCCACTGCCTGCTTCCACCCAACTCCTGGAGTCTGTGTTGTGACTCCGTGCCTCTCATCCCTCACTCAGCAGAGACCCTGCCGTCCCTCCTGGGCTGGCCCTAGGGGAGACC
Organism: Orientallactaga sibirica; assembly: GCA_036365145.1. Classification (NCBI taxonomy): domain Eukaryota; kingdom Metazoa; phylum Chordata; class Mammalia; order Rodentia; family Dipodidae; genus Orientallactaga; species Orientallactaga sibirica. The sequence goes on along the minus strand of JAEOAD010000043.1, from coordinate 3,026,010 downwards.
CCAGAATCTGGCACCTGAACAGGTACCCTCTACCCACTCAGCATTGGCAAGACGCCATCTCCTCGATCATCAGTGAGCAGCCACCTCGGCATTGGCAAGACACCCCCTTCTTGATTGTCAGTGAGCAGGCCTCTTGCTGTTCTGTGTGCTGACGGCTGCCTGAGGGTGAGCGGGCAGCCCCCTTCTCCCCCCTTTTCCTTTTGTTCATCCTTTTCCCTGGTGGGAAGGCACACATCGCTGCATGGACCTGAAGCCCATGTTGGCCCCTCCACTATCGGTTCATCCCGGCAAAATCACATAAGGGTCTGACCCACCCAATTTTGAAACCAAGGTGAGGCCTTTGGCTGAGCTTTCCCGACACAACATGTGGGCATACGGCCATGGAGTAACAACCCACAGAAGTCCCCCACCCACTAAGCACAAGACACGTGTGTCCTAAATATTCTATCCATATGTCTCAGCTGGCCCTGGCGATAGGAGTTGTGGTTTGCATGATTATCCTTTGGGCTATCATTTTTGATCTGGGTTATCATTTTCTCAGCCTCGTTGATTCAGGAGTGTCCCACCCTACCCCTCCCCCCAAACAGCACCACTCTGTAATGGGCAACCTCCCTCCCCATCAGAAGATGCTGCAATTGCAGGCTCTTAAGGCCCTCCTCCTGCAATGTGGCTTAAAAATGAAACAAAAGGACCTCCATGTCTTTTTGGATGAAACTCTTGTTTTAGCCCATGGATTAATCCGGAGAACATCTGGGACACTTCCATTTTGTCCCAGGTTCTAGTCCTTGCAAAGAAACATGAGGTTTACGGAGGGCACACACCCCTGCCCCATTCTTTCCTATCCTCCTTGCCATAATTGCCAGCCTTAAAGGCTCCTCTGTGGAGGAAGTCATTTCCGCCCATAACAAAAGCAGTAAGTAGGAACCAAAACTGGCTCTTCAAAGCTCATCCCTACCAGCCCCCTCTTACGATGATGAGGAGGAAGACCAACCCTTCAATGATAAAAGACTGCCACCCAAACCACTGCCTGTGGCAGCCTCGCTCACAACCGCCCCTCCCCCTCTTTACCCTTGGAAGGACCTTCTGCCTGCTTAGTCCTGGACACACCCAGGCAACTGCCATTTCACTGTCTCACCCTGTTGCCCCACTCTTCACTGCCTTCCCCATTAACGTAGGGCCGGATGCAACAGCCAGGCCCTAATACCCCAACCCCCTCTCTGATCTGGCTCTCATCCACAAGGCAGCCCAGGAATCTGGTGTTGACTCCTACTTTGAACAAGTCCTTTTACAATGGGCCATCCACCTTCAGATTTATTGAGCATGTTCACTCACACACTGGTCTGCCTGGCTTTATTGCTGATGGAAATTCGCAGGTAGACAAGTTTATTGCTGTCTAATCCTTGCTACCTTTAGAACAAGCTAGACGTTTACACCAAAGGTTCCATCTATCCCCCACTAACCTAAGAACCCTATACCCCAAGCTCTCACTTAGTCAATGCAAACATTTAACCCGTACCTGTAAGGCATGCCCCCCTCCAGCCCCCTTGGGCTCCCGACAGCCTCAAGGAATCAATCCTACAGGCCTTACCCCAAATTCTATCTGGCAGATGGATATTACCCACATACCTTCCTTTGGTAACCTCAAATATGTCCATGTCATTGTGGACACTTACTCTAAGCTTACTTTTGCTATTGCTCTCTCAGGGGAGAAAGTGTCCCATGTCATTAAGGTGAAAAAACCACCATGTTGGTCATGGGCATGCCCTGGTCAATTAAAACTGATAATGGCCCTGCATACACATCAGCCCAATGCACATCCTTCATGGAATCTTGGGGAATAAAACATTCCCTTGGGATCCCCTACAACCCACAAGGACAAGCCATCATGGAGAGAACTAACCGGACCCTAAAGGAACTAATTATAAAACAAAAGTCCACTATGTTGCCCAAGGATCACAACTTCGCCCTGGTGGAAGCTCTTTTCACCTTTTGAACACAGTGTCTCATGCCTGTAATTCTAGTACCTGGGAGGCTGAAGCAGGAGTAGTGTCACAAATTAAGGCCAGCCTAGACTACATTGAGAGACATTATCTCACAAGAAAAAACAAATCCAAACAATAACAAAAACAAAAACAACCTGTTTTAAAATCTTATTTAAGAATATGGACCTGAATTTGCAAGTTTGTTACTCAGGCAGGTTCATTTTCCTGCATTGCATTACTCATCTGAATTTTTTGGTTGTTTTATTTACTGTCTTCCCTTCTCTCTAGTATGTGTCCTCATTATGAGAAGTTTTCTGGCTTCTAAATCACCTTCAGTGAGGCAGCTGTGCCTGCACTGCTGTTTGCTCAGCAACGATGAAGGCAGGCAGACAGTATTGATCTGCCATCAAAGCTTCCAAACAAGGAAGTGCTGAGTAATAAACTTTTGACAGTTTCCCTCTTAGGACCACAGGTCACCGGACTCCAGGTGCCAGTTCTTATAGCCTTGAGGAATTTTGCTTGATGGTTAAGCTGCACCTCATATTCTGTGAGTCATCCAACAATGCCCCACAATGATGCTTGAGGTGGTATGGCTATTTCTTCTCCAGCTGATGACACTGTTCTGAAAGTTTGGGGAACTTTTAGGAGGTCGAGCCTTGTGGAGGGAAGTGGGTCACTGGGGATGGGTCCCACATGCTTCTGTCTCTGTCTCCCTTTCTCCGCTCACTCTCTCTTTCTCTCCCTACCTCCATTCCTCCTTCTCTCTCTCCCTCATCTCTGTATCTATCTCCCCTCCCCTTTCTCCTGCTTGTGTGTGGATATATGTCTGTAGCTCCAACCTGCCATGCCTTCCCCACCAATATGGACTTTACTCTCTAGGACTGTCCAGTGAGTTAAACGCCCTTTCTTCCCTAAGTTGCTTCAGGTCAAGTCTTTTGTCCCAGCAAAGAGAAAGTAACTGATACAGTGATCTTCCTGAATTACAAACAGACCAGGGCATATAAAGACGCACATCAACAACTTTCTTTATTCATGGTGTTCTCAGAAGGTAACAAAGTAATAAAGGATGGAGCTATTGCCTTATCTCATTTTGACCACTGACTGTGTCTCTTCCGAGTTTTACTTTATAAATTCAGTGTAGCTCACTTGATTCTGCCTGGAAGTCCATGTAATTAAGAGTTTCCATGTAACCCACAGTGAATAATTGGCTTTTTGCTTATCATTTTCCATGAAGTATCAGCTAGTCAGTCACTGAAAAATGATTTGTGTCCTGCCCTCAGCAGTGATTTGTATGCAGTCATTGTAAGAACAGCCCTTATTGTAATGTCATGGTGCACATTCATGAAATAAGGACTGGAATGACAAGGCCAGAGATGTAGCTCAATGGTAGCGTGCTTGCCTAGCATGTGTGATGTCCTAGGTTTGATCCTCAGCACTACAATGAAGAAAACAAAAAGAAAAGAATTTCATTTTTTTTTTTGAGAGAGAGAGAGAGAGAGAGCTAGTGATAGAGAGAGAGTCGATGGGTGCACCAGTGGCCTCTCAGCCACTGTGAACGAACTCCAAGTGTGTGCACCCCCTTGTAGGCAAGTGCAGCATTGAGCCCTTGCATCACTTTTTGCGTTTGGCTAAATGTGAGACCTGGAGATTGGAATGGCATTCTTAGTCTTAGCAGGCAGGCACTTTAATCAACAAGCCATCTCTCCAGCCCAAGAAAATCATATCCAGACATACTAAGATCAATATTTATACAGTTGAAGTTTTTTCTGAGTTAATCTACAGTGAAATAAGTAAGAAAGTACTTAATATTCTATTTGTTTCAAAAGGCAAAGGAGCACATGTTAGTGCTGAAACATACAATGTTATTTGAATATCATTTTCACCAATGATTCCAGCTTCATGTAAGCACTTCATAGCTGGTTTTCTTGATCATGAGAAAGAAGAAAAGTGCAAAAATGGCCCTTCAGTATCTGATTTCCATTAATCAATGTTTAATTTTTCAGTTTGCTGAAGTGATGCTTTTCTTCCTTGGCATATCAGATTATTTTCTTCGATTTTTGCATAAGCACAACTGCTTCTCAGTTGTAAACTATCAGGAACAAATCTTTAAGATCTCATTGTGCTTTTGTTCAATGCATGACAGCACTGAGAGTTCTTTCTCTTCTTCCAATTTTAAGTAAAAAAATTGCTGTAAATAAGCTATGCTTGAAATCCCTTTAATATTCAGTTCCTTATGAATCCTCAGCTATTTCTTATTTTTATGTATACATGTGATTTAAATTGTGAAAAAAAACATATATCTTCTTGGGCCATAAATAAGCATCTTCTTCTAGGTTAAGATTATCAGCTCTCTGTCAAGAGCTGAGAAATGAGAATGTTGAGTTAGCAAATATAAGATGGCAATAACTATCTAATATAACTGCTACTTTATAAAATTGCAACTTAACAAGTATTGACTTCAGTTGAGACATGCCAATCACATCTACATTCATCCTCATGATGTAATCTTTCCTTCCATATTTCAGGCTACTTCCTATCACTGTAAGATTCTGAAGCCAGGCTGTTAAGGTAGAACCTGAAAGACACTCTAGTCAACTTCCAGGTTTGTATGACTCATGAGGAAAGACTTGCTTGTGTGTTTTTAGTTTTCAATTTATTGTGTGGTGTGTGTGTGTGTGTGTGTGTGTGTGTGTGTGTGTGTGTGTGCGCATGCACGCGCACGCATGCACCCTGTATGTAGGCATGCCAGGGCCACTTGCCACTTCAAATGAATGTCAGATGCTTGTTCCACTTTATTCATCAAGCTTTATGTTGTTGGCTTAAGAACTGAACCCAGGTTTGGCAGACTTTCCAAGCAAACTCCTTCAATTGCTGAACCATTTTCTCGGCCTCTGCTTGTGTATTTTCCAATGGATGTAGAGGGTATCAAAATAAAAATAAAAAAAAAAAAAACTTTCAGTGACATGCAATAAATGTAGGAAATTTAAAATTCATTGATGGGGCTGGAGAGATGGCTCAGTGGTTAAGGCACTTGCCTGAAAACACAAATGACCTGAGTTAAATTTGCCAGTACCCACATAAAGTCATATGCACAAAGTGGTCCACGTGTCAGGAGTTCTTGCAGTGGCTAGATGCCCTGGCTGTCAGGAGTTCTTGCAGTGGCTAGATGCCCTGGCATTCCTGTTCTCTCATTCTCATTCTCACTCTCCTCCTCCTCCTTCTCTCTCTCTCTTTCTCTCTCCTTGCAAATGAAATCCAATGACCATAAAGTATTATTGGACACTATTTAGAGTAGTGTTTATGATGTCTTCTGTGTTACCCAGCAGTGTGCAATACCTACAACACAGACAAACATTCTCCACAATGCCAACAATATTTACTATTACTTTCTTTACAGAAAGAAAACAGGACTGATTCCTGTACTCCGTGGAAAGCTTCCCACACCTTGCTCCTTTTATCATGAGCCTGTCCAGCTACTAGGAGCACAGGCTCTGAAGTTTGGAAACTGGTTCTTGCATTCTCCATCTGTGATTTGGGAAAATTCATTCATCATCTTTGTGCCTCAATATTCCATCTGTAACCATAATTTTGGCAACTTTAGAGAGTTATAAGAACTCTGTAAGCCATCATATATAAAGCCTTTAGAATATTACCCATGATGTAGAAGTAAAATTAGCATGTTTTATTTCTTATTTCATTTATATTATGTAATTAGTAAACATGTGTTAAAAGATATTCAACACTGAACCTCAGAAAGATAGTACTCAAAGTTAGAAGTATTGTACAATAGCAATCTTGTAAGATAATTTATAATTTTTATAAATTTATGAATATAATCTATAAACTGTATTCCTAATGGGAGATCAAAACAGTGACAGAGATATTTCTAAGTTCTGAGAGTATCTTTTTATATATTTATTCATTCATTATTTATCCATTTGCAGGGAGAAAGAGAGAGAAGAGAAAGAACAGATGCACCAGGGCCTTCTGTCACTGCAAATGAACTCCAGATGCATGCACCACTTTGTGCACCTGGCTTTAGGATGTAACTGAGGAATAGAAGCCCAGGCCATCAGATTTTGCAAACAAATGTCTTTAAACACTGAACTATCTATCCTTCCAGAGTATTTCTTAAAACATAAAAAGGATGCAGAAGATTTTATTTATGTGGCAGATGCACTATTCAAAACAAAGGAGAATTATTTAAAAGAGACATTTTCAGAATGTAAAAGAGGGATCAAGAAGGCTCCCAAAGTTCATACCTACGTCATCTATATTCCTTAGACCATTTAATTTAACCCTTAACATATAAGACAATAATATGATTCCAATGGTACAACACAGAGAAGATAAATGACATCTCAAATTTTTCTTTATAATTTCATTTAAAACTTAGTACATCCCATAATGGAAAAAAAAAAAAAAGTCCTGCCAATAAAGTAAAGTTAGCTGCACACACGAATGTACCATTGCATGAATTAAAGGACTCCTGACAAGTGTATCAAGGAATTATGTATTTGCGCTCTAAGTTTTTATAAGGTTTCTCAGATAAGTTGCCTGGATAAATATTTATTAAACTTTAAAGAGCATGAGTCCTGTGTTTCTGTGGAAATTTTAGGATTTGAAAGACCTTGACCAAGTAGGCACAAATATATTCAAATTCATGGATACCCTTGCATTTTAACATTTCACTTTTACCACTACCTTTAAATTCTCTCCCAAGTTGTGTGTTACATGGTGTTTTCTTTTTCTGTTGCATCATTTTTTGGTATTCACTATGAGATTTTTCTTAGTGTTCATAGTCTCAATTATTTAGTTCCTTAATTATATATTGTTGCTATGTTTTTGTGATGATAATTTGTGACAAGTCCATGGTTCCTCTCATGTTAGAGATACAGTTTATACGTTTTCAGGGAAGCACTTGTCTTATCCTAGCCAACACTTTGTAGTAAGTGTGGTTTTTTTTGTGTTTGTTGCTCCATTTCCCTTCCGCAGTCAGTTTAAACAATAAGAACTGTGGTTTGGGGCTGGAGAGATGGCTTAGCAGTTAAGGCACCTGCCTCCTAAGCCTAAAAACGCTGGTTCCAATCTCCAGCGGTTCCAATCTCCAGGTCCCACGTTTAGCCAGATGCAAAGTGACGCAAGGGCCCAATGCAGGATTGACCACAAGGGGGGCGCATGCATTTGGATTTCATTTGGCAAGCCCATCTCTATCTGTCTTCCTCTCCCTCTCTCTTTGTCTCTCTCAAAAAAAAAAAAAAAAAAAAAAAAAAAAAAAAAAACTGTGGTTTGTATGAATGAGCAATTTCATCAAGATGAAAACCTGGATGAGTCCAGTGAGATGACTTGGTGAGTAAAGCACACCCTGAGCCTTAGTTTGGATCCTGGCACACTCTTTGTAAAAGCCTGTGTGTAATTGCACTGCTGGGGAGACACAGGCAGGGATAGACCCAGGACATGCTGAATCACTAAATCAGAGAGTTCTAGGTTCAAATGAGAGAACCTGTCTTAATCAATAAGGTGGACGTGATTGAAGAAGATACCCAACATCAATATGTGGTGTACACACACACACACACACACACACATGTGCATATGTACAATCACTTATTTGTGCATACAGTGTATACATACATGCACATATACCACAAAAGAAAACCTGTATGAACCTGTATGAAATAAAAAGCAGACAAATTATTAATAGTTATAAAGAATAGTTATATGTGATGGTGTGTGGGCATAGGTCAATACTATGCAGGGCCACAAGATAATTCTCTGGGTAGATGAGAAGTACAATATGTAAAAATGATAAAATATATATTTAACTGAATATTTAGCTGGAAGGTTTCTTAATAAATTACAACTCAGAGTTTATAAAGACAAAGTTAGAAAAAGGTTATGTCACCATTTTGCTATAGTACACTTTTAGAATTCCAGCTCATCAGTACAATGTGAAGGAGATGTCTGTGGAATGAAGGAAGGGAGGCAGAGATTCCATGGAAGGTGGAGAACTACAAATCCCACTTTGAGGCACTGGAAAGGTGAGAGCATTAATGAGTGAAATGGCAGATGTCTAACTTTCTCTTGCTCATTCATCAGCATTCAGAAATCACCCCCATTTTTTTAAAAGTCCCATTACTATTCTAAATATATATTTTTTAAAAATCTGTGGAAGCAGGCCACAAACAGCAGCAGCTGTGATTCTTGGCACAGAAGAAAGCAAGAAGGCAGAGATGGCAGCATGGAGCAGAATGTTTCTAAAACTGGGCCAAGTAGCAGCAGCATCCCAAGAATGGCAGAGAAATGAATGCCAGAAGGGCTGCCCAACAGCACTGCAACTTGCCAAATCTACTGAGGAAATTTCAGCACAAATAATGGTTCTTAGTCAAATCATGAATATATAATCAACAAGTTGAACTCTCTTTCAGAAAAAAAAAAAAAAAAAAAAAAAACAGTCAAAGTTGTCCATATCCCAAATACGTACTAATTCAGGATCTTTTCCTAGCATTTTTCACTTTGCTAAGTGCTTACAGTGTCCTAAGTAAACTAAGGTAAGAGAAAATACTCTCCATGAGTGGTCACATATTCAAAGGTTTCTTTCTATGTCTCAACAATGTTAGCTAGTCTGAGAATATCACCTCTGAAACTTGCACCTGTGTGTCTGCTCAGCACATGGAGAATGCAGGGAAATATCTAGGACTGGGTATGTTAGAAGGTAACCATGCTTGTAATGCAAAGGGAGATAGTAAAATAAACCTGAATGTGTTCCCACTTTGAATAAATAATTAAGAAGAAGGAGGAGAAGAAGGAGAAGGTGAAGAAGGAGAAGAAATAAATAGGAACATGTTAAAGACCACTCTGGACACAACTGAGCTTATCTAAATAACACAAGTATACATGAAACATAATACTTTATTGCTTCATACATGCAGAAATCAATTTTAAGCAAAATATGATGTTAAAAAGTTATGGCAGTCATATATTGACAAATGATTTCAAACATCTAGTAAGAATAAGCAATCTTAAATGTTCATGCCCCCCAAAAATAAAGCCTTTGTGAAGTAAAAGCCAACTGAAAATTGTGAAAAGAAATTCTCAAATTCACGACAACAGTTTTTAACATGCCTGTCTTGGGTAGGCCCATGGGCCAAAGCAGGAAAGCATGGAGAATTAAAGAACACTGTTCACTAGCATTGCGACGTATTTCTCAGCAAACATCTATACACCGTATACATTTCTAGTACGATGGAATCGAGAGTCCAGGTTTTCTCAGTATGTGTGAGAACATGATCAATGATGCTCAAATGAGCAATGGTCTATTTTGTTAGTCAGCTTTCCATAAATAAAAGAACCAAGAAGAGATTTGCTGTGGCTCAGTTCCAGTGTGCCCAACCATGATTTCTTGGCTCATTGTTCTTGTTGTCTATGACAAGGCAGAGAATCCCCCTGGAGAAGGGTAGCCAAAGTCCCAATATTCTCTCCAGTGGCCTAGCTTCCATTCCACTAAGCTCCATTTCTTTAAAGGTCCCAACACTTTGAGTGGAGTTAAAGATTGACAATCTAAATGTTACCACATGGCATTTAGGACATGCTAAAGACCCAAAGCATAACTGCCATATAAAAAAATAAAACTACCAGGCATGGCTACTCATGCCTTTAGTCCTAGCACTTGGGAGGCAGAGGTAGGAGGATCACCATGAGTTAGAGGCTACCCTGAGACTACGTACTGAATTCCAGGTCAGCCTGGTCTAGTGAACACTACCTCAAAAAACAAAAAACAAAAAAACACCAATAAAATAATAAATAAATAAATAATAAAATAATAATAATAAAATAAAATTGAGCTGGAGAGTTGGTTTAGTAGTTAAGGTACTAGCCTGCAAAGACAAAGAACCACTGTTCCACTCCCCAGAACCCAGGTAAGCCAGATGCCCAAAGAGGTGCATGTATCTGGAGTTCTTTTACAGTGGCTGGAGGCCCTGATGCACCCATTCAGTCTTTCTCCCCCAATAAATAAATAAGATATTTTTATGGATAACTAAGATATGGTATATCTACACTATGGAATTCTACACAGCAGTAAGGAAAAATGACACAAGGAAATTTGAAGAAAAATGATGGAACTTGGAATAGATCATTCTCAGGGAGCTTACCCAATCACAGAAAGATAATCATTGCATGGTCTCACTCATCTGTGGCTCCTAACCTGAATCTGCCTGAGATGCTGTCATAGCTAATAAGCACCTTGAGGACCAGACAATAGGGAGGGTGGGTGGGAGGGGAGGGTAAGTGTAGGGGGGCAGTTTGGGGAGGGACACAAATAGGGACCCAAATGGAAATGGTACCATGAAATCCTATATCCTGAATGACAGGCTAAAGATAGATCCTTCAGCAGGCCTATAGTGGGAACACCTGAACCACAGGGCCCTGGAGAGGACATCATGAAGACTTACCTTAATCTTTTCCTGTTTCTCTCTCTCTCTCTCTCTCTCTCTCTCTCTCTCTCTCTCTGTTGGGCATTGCTAAAAGTGGGTTAGGACTATGAGTAAGCTGGCCTGAACTGTTGGACATGTTCAGGGACTTTGGGTTGTGGGGGCTGCAGCTGGCCTTATTGTCAGGAACCCACCCTGGTGATGGTGACTGGCCCTCCCTGCCCTCGGGCAAGGTTATAGTGTGCCCTGTCATCGACCAGAGTGGGCAAAACTGGTGAGGCCCTCCCTCCTTGATCCCAAAAAGCATCTGATCATTCCATAGGCAGGCTTCCCCCCCCACACACACACAGGTCCTGACCTTATGGCTAGCTGCACAAGAGACCCTTATGTGGCTGAAGTCATGTAGCTTTTCCCGTCTCTTCTGTTATCTCTCTTAAAGCTCCTCCCTCACAACTCTGAAGTCACGTAGCTTTTCCCCCATATCTCCCTTACACTTTTGCCTTTCAGCCAATTAGATAACAACCCAATCACCTGTGTATCCAATCACCTGTGTGTGCCTTCCCAACATTTCTCAAGTGTTTATAAGCACACTCCCCTTTTGAATAAACGAGTGCTGTCCATCAGATGGTCTCCCGGGTGTTCATGTCCTGTCATTGCACTCACCCACTCCAGTACCCTGCTTCCCCCCAACTCCTCCTGTGCCCTGGATATTGATGGCTAATGACCCCTGGGAATGGTGAAGACCCACATCTCTCCATCTTCCCTCCCTGCTTTCTTCCTCTTTTATATTACCTTTTTCTTCCTTCATCTTCCTTGGTGCTGACTTGTAACTCCCAGTACCAGTTAACTTTAGGTTAACTGGTTAACTTTCACAATGAGCTGTTTATCCAAAAGACCTACAAGGTTTCCTAAAAGAAGACAGATTTCTGTCAGGTACTTGATGACTCACCAAAGGTAAATGGTAAGAACCTATTGCCAAAGACACCATATGCTGTTGGGACAGAACATGGAGTGACCCGGCTGGAATCTGGAAGAGGGTCAGTCCCCAGAGAGTTAGTTTGTCTAGTGCCAGAGGGTGCTACACGAGTGAATGGTGGAAAATAACCAACATCTGTCCAAACAACACATAGTCTAAGCTACTCAGCAGTAAACAACCTGATGTGATGCTCAAACAAGTGCAATAGTGGCACACAGCCATGGTGAATAACCAACTGCTCTTCATTTGGCTAACAGATCCACTCAGTAGAATGGAACTCATATCTGGAACTGGGAAGCAAGTCAAAATCATGTCCAAAAAATGAACCCATTTTCAAATATCAAGCTCCCACCAATCATGGGCTAAAAGAGGGCCTATGCATATAAAATTCTCTCTAAAATAATAATGGCCATCCCATCTATCTGGTGCTGACTTCTCTCTCCATTGGAGAATTTGCTTCTCTTTTTCAGATGAATGCTGAATCTGAAGCGAGGATCAACCTATCTCACCTCATCAGGGCTCCAGCTAAAACCATAGAGTAATGGGGGAAATGGTCAAGAGTGCAGCTTTCTCAATGAACCTGACACCAGCACAAGGCTGAAGGAGATAGACACAGAAAACACTCAACTCCTACTAAACCAGATATGCAGAGACACAGAGGCTCCTAAGACTTCATCAGTCAAGTAGAATGAAAATAAACCCAACATGGCTCAGGGAAATTTACAGAAGAGGGGGCAGAAAGAGGGTTAGAGCCACAAGTTGGGTCATTATGCAAAGAGGCATTGCCTCTTCCCCATAACTGTAGGCTACCCCCACAATACACTACCCACATTCCCCAATGAGGAGGGTCCCTTTGGAGGGGGGAGGACAGGAAGGAGGCTATGAAAGGCACCAACATAAATGTAAAGTATATATATATTCTTACTGTAGCTACCTTTACATTGCTGGCACCTGACCAAAAGCACCTTTTGGAAGGAAAGGGTTTATTTTGGCTTACAGTCTTAAGAGCAAGCTCCATGATGGTAGGTAAAAGAGTATAATGAGCACAGGCTGGACATCACCTCTGTCACAGCAGGTAGATACAGCAGTAACAGAGTGAGCCAAACTAACACAGGCAAGCTAGGGCTAATAAACCATCAAGGTCCACCCCTATCTAGCCACACACCTCCTCCAGCAAGTCTCCACAGCCTAAATTGTCATCATCTGGGATGCAAGCATTCAGAACACATGAGTTTTGGGGGCTCAACTAATTCAAATCACAACAACTAATATATAACAAACACAAAAATCACTCTCAGAAGGGCAAAAAGCAATGAAAAATATAAAACATGAATAGTACTGAAGGCAATATTGTAGAATCTGTACCTGTAATTCAGGTAAAAAAAATGTTCATTCAGGGAGTGAGTAGGCCTGACCCCTGTTTTCCTGCTCCTCCCAAATAGAAAGTATAAAAACATCTTGAGTACCCCTCACCAACAAAGTTACTCATGTGGAAGACATAACCTCTAACCTGTAAAACAAAACAGAAGAAATTGATATGGAGACCAAAAATGTTGCTAAGTTCAAGTCAAGTGGACAGAATATGAGTGAATTATAGGATACCTTAAAATGACCAAACATCTGGACTATGGGTATACAAGAAGGAGAGGAAATCCAGGCTAGAGGCATAGAGAACATATTCAACAATATTATTGAAGTACATTTTCTGAATCTCTAAAAAGAGAGGCCCATCCAGATACAAGAAGCCCATAGAACACCAAACAGACAGGACCAAAGAAGAAACTCTCCAAGACACATCATAGTTAAAACTCTTATCGACAAAAACAAAGTGAGAGTGTTAAAAGCAGCAAGAGTGAAACAATTCCCAACATACAAAGGCATTCCCATCAGAATTACATCAGATTTTTCAATGGAAACCCTGAAAGCCAGAAGGCCTGGAATGGAACACTTTTTAAGTCTAAAAAACTATGGCTTCCAACCCAAGCTACTCTACCTAGCAAAAGTATCCCTTATAATACATGGGGAAAGGAAAAATTTCCATGAAAAAAGTCAACTCTATGATTATATGAACATAAAGCCAAACCTACAGAGAATACTTGAGAGAATAATCCACACAGAACAGTCAAACAACCAATATCAAGAGCCAACAAAAAGACGAGCACAATAACCAAAAATAGACCAGGCTCAACATAGTACAAAACACAAGAGAGCACCAAAACCCATAAAACATCTCATCATGGCAAGAATTAATTCAAACCTCACAGTAATAAACTTAAATATCAATGGTCTTAACTCACTTATCAAAAGACACAGGGTACCTGGATGGATCAAAAAACTTGACCCTTCTATCTGCTGTCTTCAAGAAAGCCACCTCCTCACTAAAGATAGATACATCCAGAGGATGAAAGGATGGAAAATGATATTCTAAGCAAATGGAAATAAAAAAGAAGGTGTTGTTATATTAATATCTGATAAAATAGATGTGAAACCAAAAGTAATCAAAAAAGACAAAGAAGGCTACTTCCTACTCATGAAGGAAATGATCCAACATTAGAACATCACAATCATAAATCTCTATTCACCAAACACAGATGCACCATAGTGTATAAAACAAAACTGATTTGACAACAAGACAGAAATAAACACCAACATCATCATGGTTGGAGATTTCCGTACTCTACTATCATCAATAGACAGATCATCCAAGCAGAAAATCAACAAGGAAATAATAGAGCTCAAAAATACCGTAGATCAGGCTGGAGAGATGGCTTAGCAGTTTAGGCGCCTACCTGCTAAGCCTAAGAACGCCAGTTCCAATCTCCAGGACCCACATTTAGCCAGATGCAAAGTGACACAAGGGTGCAATGCAACACGGGCCCCCAAGGGGGCTCACGCATCTGTAGTTTGTTCACACCCATTGAGAGGCTGCTGGCATACCCATTCTCTCTCTCTCTCTCTCTCTCTCCCAAAAAAAATTATCATTGATCAACTAGACCTAACAGACATCTACAGAACACTCCACCCCAACTCCACAGAATACACATTCTTTTCAGCAGCCTATGGAACCTTCTCCAAAATGACTGTATATATATTAGGTTATAAAGCATGCCTCCATAAGGTCAGGAAAATTGAAGTAACTCCCTGTATCATGTCAGATCACAATTCTGTAAAGCTAGAAATTAACAAGAAACACATCAAGAAATCCACCACCTCCTGGAGACTAAATGACACTCTTTTAAACAATGAATGGGTTGTGGAAGAAATTTAAAAAAAAAAAAAAAAATTGTAAAATTCCCAAAATTGAATGATAATGAAAACACAACCTACTAAAACTTATGGGACACAATAAGGGCAGTCCTAAGGGAAAAATTCATACTGCTAAATGCCTTCATTACAAAGATAGAGAGATCCCAAATTACTAATCTAACTGTCCACCTAAAGGCACTAGAAAAACAAGAAGAATCCAACCCAAAGAGGTCCACAGAGAAAGAATTGATAAGGATTATAGCAGAAATTAATGAATCGGAAACTAAGAAAACAGTTTTAAAAATATGATGAAACAAAGAGCTGGTTCTTTGAAAAAATAAACAAGAGTGGCAAAGCCCTGGCCAAATTGTTCAAGCCCAAAAAACTGAGAAGTCTCAAACTAACAAAATCAGAAATGAAAAAGGAGAAATCAAGACAGGCATCAATGAAATTGGAAGAAACATCAGGGAATACTTCCAAAACCTCTACTCCACAAAATTGGATAATCTGGGAAAAAAAAAAAAAAAAAAAAAAAAAAAAAAACAAACATACAAAAAAAAAAAAAAAAAAAAAAAAAGATGAATTCCTAGACACAAAAACCACCCCAAAAAGAAAAGTCCAGGACAGGATGGCTTCTCAGTTAAATTCTATTAAAGCTTCAATGAAGAATGGAAACCAATTTTTCTAGAACCGTTTCACATAACTGGAGACCAGGGAATCCTCCCCAACTTCTTTTATGAAGCTAGCATCACCCTAATACCAAAACCAGACAGAGATGTCACAAGAAAACTATAAGCCTATATCCCTAAAGAACTTAGATGCAAAGATCCCAAACAAAATCCTTACAAACAGAATTAAACAACACGTCAAAAGCATTATCCAGGGGCTGGAGAGATTGCTTAGTGGTTAAGGCATTTGCTTGCAAGCCAAAGTATCCCAATTCGACTCTCCAGGACCCACATAAGCCAGATGCACAAGGGGACACATGCATCTGGAGTTTGTTTGCAGTGGCTGGAGGCCCTGGCATGCCCATTCTTTCTCTCTATCTCTGCCTCTTTCTCTCTCTCAAATAAATAAAATATTTTTAAATGTTTTGAAAAATGTTTTAAAAAGCATTATCCACCTTGAACAAGTAGGCTTCATCCCAGGGATGCAGGGATGGTTCAATACGTGGAAATCAGTCAATGTAATGCACCACATAAATAAACTTTACCATGAGAACCATATGATAATCTCAATTGATGCAGAGAAGCTCTTTGACAAAATACAACATCACTTCATTATCAAAATGCTGGAAAGAATAAGCAGGGAGGGTTTAGATCTCAACATATTAAAGGATCTATGTAAAACATCTAAAGCCCAAGTAATACTTAATGGGGAAAGACTCAAGAAGCTGTCATTGAGATCAGGAACAAGACAGGTGCCCACTCTCACCACTGCTCTTCAACATAGTACTAGAAGTACTAGCCCAAGCAATAAGACAGGAGGAAGAAATAAAATGGATTTAAATTGGGTAGGAAGAAGTAAAGTTAACCATATTTTCAGATGACATGGTCCTGTATATAAGTGACCTGAAAGTCTCCATCTCAAAACTTCTAAAGATGAATAATTACTTCAGTAAAGTGTCAGGATACAAAATCAATGCACAATCATCAGTAGCTTTTCTCTATGTAAAGGCCAAATATACTGAGAAATAAATCAGTGAGGCTGTCCCATTTTCAATGGCAAATAAAAAATTAAATAACTTGGGGGCTGGAGAGGTGGCTTAGTGGTTAAGGCATATGCCTGTGAAGCCTAAAGACCCAGGTTCAATTCTGCAGGTCCCACATAATCCAGATGCACATAGTGGCACATGTGTCTGGAGTTCATTTGCAGTGGCTAGAGGCCCTTGTACACCCATTCTCTCTATCTTTTTCTTTCCCTCTGTCTCTAATAAGTTAACAAATAAAAATAAATCTTTAAAAAAATGGGCTGGAGAGATGGCTTAGCAGTTAAGTGCTTGCCTGTGAAACCTAAGGATCCTGGTTCAAGGCTCAGTACCCCAGGACCCACATAAGCCAGATGCACAAGGTTGTGCAAGCATCTGGAGTTCATTTACAGTAGCTGGAGGTCCTGGTGTGCCCATTATCTCCCTCCCTCCCTCCATCCATCTCTCTCTCTCTCTGTCTCTTTCTCTGTCTGTAGTTCTCAAATAAATAAAAATAAAGAAAAAAATTAAATACCTTGGAATAACACCAAATGAGGAGGTGAAAGACCTATATAATGAAAACATAAAAACACTCAAGAAAGAAATTGAGGACTTGAGAAGATGGAAAGACCTCCCATGCTCCTGGATAGGTAGAATTAATATTGGGAAAATGGCAAGTCTACCAAAAGTAATAAGCAGCTTTAACACAATACCAATAAAAATACCAGCATTATTCTTCACAGAGATTAAAAAAATGATCTCAACATTCATATGGAATGACAGCAGGTCTCAGATTCCAAGCATATCCTCAGCAAAAGAAACACACCTCTGGAGGCATCACCATACCTGATCTAAAGCTATATTACAAAGCCATAGTAACAAAAACAGCATGGTACTCGAATAAAAACAGAAATATAGACCAATGGAACAGAATTGAAGGCCTAGACCTTAGGTCAAGTAACTATGGGGAGCTGATCTTTGACAAAGGTGCCAATAATGGAGAAAAGACAGGATCTTCAACAAATGGTGTTAGACAAATTGGATGACCATATGTAGAAAAATGAAATTAGACCCACTTATTTCTCTACAGTCAAAAATCAAGTCCAGATTAAAGACGTCTATATAAAACCTGAAACTCTTCAACCACTGGAAGAAAAAATAGAAGGCACACTCCATGATATAGGAGGGGAAAGACTTCCTGAACAAAAGCCTGGTAGCCCAGGAAATTAAGCAAGCACTCAACCAATGGGATTTCATGAAGCTAAAAAGCTTTCATACAGACAAACATACCATAAGCAGAGCCGATAGATTACCCACTGAATGAGAGAAAATCTTTGCCAGCTGTACCACTGACAGAAGCCTAATATCTAGCATGTACAAAGAACTCAAAAAACTAAACAATACAAAATCAAACAACCCACTTCATAAGTGGGGCAGAAAACTGAATAGAAAGTTCTCAGAAGAAGAATTACAAATGGCTAACACACACTTAAGAAAATGTTCAACATCCCTAAGCATTAGGGAAATGCAAATTAAAACAACTATGAGATTCCACCTTATCCCAGTAAGGATAGCAAACATTAAATAATCAAATGAAAATAAATGTTGGTGAGGATGTGAAGAAATAGGAACACTGATTCACTGTTGGTGGGAATGTAAGCTGGTTCAACCACTATTGAACTATGGAAATCAATATGGAGACTCCTGAAAAGGATGAATATAGAATTACTGACAGATTCTGTTATTTCCTTCCTGGGCATTTGTCCTAAGGGCTCCACACCTCAGTTCAGAGATATTTGCTTAACCATGTTTATAGATACTCAATTAATATTAGCTAAAAACTGGAATCAACTCAGGTTCCCTTCATTGAACTAATGGATAACCAAGATGTGGTATATCTACACGATGGAATTCTACTCAGCAGTAAGAAAAAAAATGACACAACGAAACTTGTAGAAAAGTGGTTGAACAGGTCATGCTAAGTGAATTCTCACAGTCACAGAAAGACAATTGTCACATTTTCTCACTCATCTGTGGTTCCTAACCTGGATCAGCCCAAGTAGTTGGCTCACCTGAACTGCATCTTGAAGCTTGGACAATAGGCAAAGTAGAGACTGGGGGATGGGGAAGGGTTGGGGTTGAACTGGTACCATATCTCTCTCTCTCTCTCTCTCTCTCTCTCTCTCTCTCTATATATATATATATATATATATATATATATATATATATATATATATATTTTTAAACTTAGGTTGAATGCCTCTGTAGAATTTTCCACAATTGAGGAAAACACTAGTCCAAAAATCTTTAAATCAGTATGAAATGGTCAACATCAACTGAAAGAGCTGCATGATTACTTCATGCAAATGAGTATATCAATAATTTATGATTACAATTGAAAACACCTGTTCATTCCACTTCTATGAGAAGTGTCAAATAGGAAGAAAACAAGTTATTTCAATTCCACTTCACAAATTAAACAATCCATATAAATTACTAAATTACAAAATGAAAGCAATCCTCATAGAAGAATATCTGTTATACATCACCCTCACTGATAGAGTTTGAATAGTGCAATATGAGCTCCTAGTTAACTTATATAGGATTTGTCACGTGTCCCCAAATCAACTGGAGATATATGTCACTTTGTTAGATTTCTGTGCTTTAAACAGGCTCATCTCTCACAGCTAAATTGTAACTTGGCCATTATTTTCCTTGAGACATTCTTGTCTTTTATACCACTTTCAAGGAAGTCAGCTGAATTGATACTTTTTAGCACAAAAACATTTTTGGACATGTGGCACTGTTTAGTTGAGTTTTCTTAAATAAAATTATTCTTTTCAAGGATAATTTTTTCATAAAAACGCTTAAATCTTTGACCTTGGATCATAAATATGTTCATATAGAAGCAAATGTTATCCGTTGTTTTATTTCCCATGGTAAAAAAGAAAAATTGTTTCAATTAGCAAAATTATCCATACAATGGTTTTGAGTAGAATTCTCTTAGAAGGCAAAGAAGCATGAGAACGATTAGGGACAAAGAAAAACAGATTTGAACTATATTGAGAAAGAAGAAGATGAGAGAACTGGGAAAGAACTATGGGAGTAATCAGGTTTCAAGATCAGCTTCCCACTCTAACGAGCAGGTGGGATTTTTCATTTACTTAAGAGCTGGAACATAGATCCAAACTAAACTTAAAATCCCCTTATATTGTTATCAGGACAATGACGGCATTTGGATGAATTAAGACAGAACTAGTCCAGATTTGGGTGACATATTGTAAATAATGAGCAGAATTGACGTAAACCTGAACCAGCCAAGTTCTCGTTAAAAGATACAGATAAGATCAAGGAGGCCATTAATAAAAGGATGTGCAGGTGTTGGTCCACTGGCCCGGAGCCCTTCTCCAGGCTAACACTCCCCTGGGCATGGCTTGCTAATGGCTCCTGGGTACTCCTTC
The DNA here is from genome assembly GCA_036365145.1 of Orientallactaga sibirica. Lineage (NCBI taxonomy): Eukaryota > Metazoa > Chordata > Mammalia > Rodentia > Dipodidae > Orientallactaga > Orientallactaga sibirica. The sequence goes on along the minus strand of JAEOAD010000043.1, from coordinate 3,006,226 downwards.
CCCACAGCATTGCCTTGAAAAGTAAATCACTCTCCCCCAGAACCCTATTGCCACCAGTTGAAATAATATATTTTGAAAGCATGACCTTTAACTCCTTTGCCTCAATCACTAGTGCCTCAAACTTAGACCTGCCCTGAGATATCATTAAGATCTAGAATTCCCAAGACAAAACTGGCCTTAACATCATTATTTAGTTAGTTTTTTTTTTTTTTTTTGGGGGGAATGCTGTTTTTGCCCTTCTCTGCCTCAATTCTCTACTCCTTATGGAAGACATTGTCCTGGTAAAACACTTAGACAAGAATGCTCATCTCAGACATGGTCAGGGCATCCAGAACAGGACAGCTGACCTCCCATCTCCCCCTAGTTCCTCAAGGAAATGTTCTTGAATGTCTGTGGTCTTAGCAGCCTGCACATAGTGGATATTCCAGATGAGAGAATGGCTGAACTAACGAATGATGGGGTTTCTTAAAAACGGCTGAGGATTACCTCATGCAAGCACACCAGCCCTGTTTTACAAGGTGTGATGTGGATCACAGATTTCTGCATTTCTGGTTCTTCCCACATCACTAGTTGCTGCTGCAAGTTTTGGTGCAGTAACCTCTCCTGTGTTTATATGATGTATTCAAGTTTATAAATGCAATACTCCTTAAAAAGAGACAATAATGGAAAATGGATTTATTTATAGTTTGGTCAAACTGTAAAGGGAGACTCCTATTTTCTACCTTTTCTTTACAATTGTGTTTTATAGAAAGGATGAACAAAATCCTGGAAATATAATATAATTATAATAATTATAATATAATTAATATAATATAATTATTAATAAGAAGTGAGTGAAATCCCTTCTGGGAAGGGAAGTACTCTGGCTGACACCAGGGCTTCAGCCATGCTCTCTCTCACCAAATTCCTAGAGAAATATTTAGTCTTTGAGGTCTGTTGTTCCACCTGCTAATCCAAGGGAGAGGTACCTGTGCCTCTCTAAGAATATCTCCTCTGCTGTGGAGTCTGTAATATCCCTGTCCTCAGTTTTACACCTCAGTCTTGAGGGATTTGGAGTTGATGCACTGAACTTGGCATTAAAATTCTTGAACTATGCCTGTGTCTAATGCAAATATCACACACACAATACACATATAAGTCAAGGTTAGAAGACAGTCAAGGTCAGGTAACCTTCCATAAGAACCACCTTTCCATAACTTCTTGGCTTTAGTTACTTTTGGAAGGGTTGGCACAAGAGACTCCATTTTTATTACTGGCTTTGAGATAGGACTTTGTTATGTGGTCCTGATTGGATTCATTTTCAGTATCTTCCTAAGTTTTATGACTACAGGCAAGCGCTACCTTGAGTTGGTTGAGTCCATTACATTCTAACAATTTCTCCTCTTGTGGGAACAACTTTCTCCTTTGAAGACATTGCTGTTTCACTGTTTGATGCTTTGGTTTCAATTGTGCTACATTGGCCAAAATGAGATCTGTGGTTGATCTGATCTGACCCCACATTAGTAAGGAGGTAAGAAACAGATTCAAAGAGTCCCTGACAATAAAATATTTTTATGGCTAAATTCAAGCAACAAAGAAGCATAGAAAAAGTAGCTCGTTAGTCCAAGCCCACCTGGAGTGCATTCTTGAGTTTCATTTTGACTGTTCTGTGGGTAATATATGCATCTCAAATAATACTGTTCAGGGTCTTTTGTTAAAAGTTGTACTTCTAGGGTTGTGATCATGGCTCAGTGGTTAAAGTAGCTTGCTTGCAAAGCCTGTCACCCTGGGTTCAGCTATTCAAAATGCCTGTAAAGCCACTGGCACATACCTCTAGAGATTGTCTGGCTATAGGCCCATACTCTTCATCCCCTCCTCTCTTCTTATAAATAAATTTAATGAAGATAAATAAATAAAAGTTGTACTTCTACACCCTTTATACAGCAACAGCTATAGAGTTTTATAAGGCAAATATACAACCCAAAAGAGCAAATATGTAAAGAAAGACTTAGTTTGAAAATTAATAATTGTTAGAATTATTTTCACAAGTTTTATTATTATAAATTCTTTAGCAAAAGGTTAAAACTGTGAATAAAACCCAAATTGAAAAAAAACAATGGTTATAATTTTGCAGAAAGCTTAGCAATTTAAAAGCCCATATCATATTTTTGCTTAAAGATGATAATCCTAGCATAGTTTAGATTATACAAACAGGGCTGGAGAGATTGCTTAGCAGTTAAGGCCCATGCTTGTGAAGCCTAAGGACCTGGGTTCGATTCTCCATGACCCATATAAGCCAGATGAACATGGCACATGCATCTGGAGTTCATTTACAGTGGCTGGAGGCTCGACACACCAATTCTCTCTCTCTCTCTCTCTCTCTCTCTCTTTTCTCTCTCTTTCCCTCTGTCTGACTAAATAAATAAATAAATAAATAAATAAAATCTTTAACAACAACAAAAAAAGATGATACAAACACCACCCTGGAAATGGTTAGCGTCACTGGCAACTCTAGTTTGGAGGACAGCAACCTGGAAAACTGTTGCCCTAAGCTTTATGTTCTGGGAGGCCTGCGTACTTGAGTAACATCTAAATTTGAAACCAAAATCAGAATCTTCACTTTAGTAAATCAATATGTATACAGCAATGGCAAACATCAAAACTTTAGACTTGTCATGAATTATGAGAACAGTGCTAGTAACCACAATTAGGCTTATTTTCTGACATATATGTGCATATCATATGCACACTAACAGAATCTTGTTTAGTTAAGTTAAGCAGATAAAGACCAAAGTTTTAAATAACAGGACTACACAAATCGCAACATTTTCTTATAAATGGTGTGGATTAACAATATCAAGGACTTCCCCCTTTTTTGCTGTTTTATATGTTAAAAGTACAAATGTAATATTGTATGAAAGAATGTACTTGCTGCTCAGTTTGCATTTGATTCACATGACTTTCATTTTGTCAGGTTTCCATTCAATCCAAATCAATATTTAAACACATTTTTTTCCCAAAGGTACGTAGGCTACTAAATGTACTAGAATCACCTTAAAATAATAGTAGTTTTTAAGGTGGTCATTAAAAGACTTAACCTATATTTGAGTCAACTTTGACATGGTTAAGACTTCAGTTTCCTAAGTAGTCTTAGGTATGGCAAAACCAGAAGTAAACATAAGAAATTGCCTCAAAAAAAAAAAAAAAAAAAAAAAAAAAAAAAAAAAAAAAAACAGTAAATTTTGTCCTCTAAGCCAATTATGTTTGCAAATGATGCCAGGAACTGAACAATATTTTAAGAAAGCCTTGTTACTTTAAACACAGAAAATTACATTTAGTTTTACATTGTGGCATTAAGTTTAGACTTAGAATATAATTTAGATAAATGTCTATTTTAAAGGATCTTTTGTAGTTGTTTGAAAGTAGCCTCTATGACCATAAATAGCCATCACCTAGTCCATCAGCACTCCTATGTATGAGCACTATTTCACCCCGTCTCTAAAGGGGATAGTCAAAGATCTCAGGCTAGAAAGAAATGAAATTTAGATGAGCTCTGATTGAGTTAAAAGTCTGAAAAAATTAACAGGAAATCTAAAGCATGAAATTCTTAATTTTTTTAATTTATAAAATTAAATTATGATTTTTTTATTACACTAAGAGTAGAAAAACATTCTAAGAAAGTCAAATTGCTTAGAATATACAGGATTAAAACATTTTGTAAGCAACCTTTTTGCATAGTCAACCCACTTATACATAAATATTTTCTTTTTTAAATATTTTTTAAAGTTTTTTTAAATTTTAATTTATTTATTAGAGAAAGTGAGAGAAAGGTGGGTGGGGGAGGGGAATCTGCATGTCAGGGCTACTAGCCACTGCAAACCAACTCCAGACACAAGATTGTGTGCATTTGACTTATGTGGTTTCTGAGAAATTAAACTTGGGTCCTTAGGCTTCACAGGCAGGCGACTTAACTGCTAAACCATCTTTCCAGCCCTCAAATGATCTTTTAAAAAATTTCTAAATAATTTTATTTATTTATTAATTTTAAAAATATTTTTATTAGTTATGTATATAATATATATACAGCCATGTTTTAAAATATTATTTATTTATTTGCAAGCAGAGAGAGAGGGAGAGATCTGGGGAACTGAACCCAGTTCATTAGGATTTGCAAGCAACCACTTTAATCCCTGAGCCATCTCTCTAGTCCCATAAATCTTCTCTTATAAGATTTATTTTTATAAGCCTCATTTAAACTTATTTTTTATTTATTCAAATGAGATATTGATGTCATTTATAGATATAAACATTGTACATTAATTGAAAACATATCTGAAAACCATTACAAATGAAAAAATCTAATGACATCATCACATTGTATCTGTGAGAAATTTATATACAATTAAATTCTATATATATCCTAGGAATATTTCCGATATTAACATAAGTAGTAAGTGTAAGGACCCAGTAAACATAGGGACTCTAAATCTAGCATCATTTTTATTGAGCATCTATACACTGATCAAATTAAATTGTCATGGTAATTTATTATGTACTCAAATTCAAATGTTTAAAAGCAAGCTTATCCCTGATTCCTGCTCCTTTTTGCTTTCTGTTCTATTCATCATTATTCATATTTTTTGGTGGGAATGCTGTCTAATGATGCTGCCTGAGGTTCTCGGATTTGCTTTTTGCTCCTCCATAATTCATCAAAGATCCATGCTTACCATAACAGTATATTTGCATAAACCCAGCCAAATCCTTAGGTCAGACTTAGTTCTGTCTATCATAGACATTGCAATTGGGTTTTTAATGGGTAAAAGTTATTTAAATCCATGATGCTTTAGTTTCCAAAATAAATTCATGTCTCTTGATAACTTTCTACATTGTTTCATGGTCAAAGTTAAGAAGGAGGTATTAACTATACAGCCTTCTGAAACTTGATTAAAATAACCTCATGAACAGAAGGACATATCACTGAGATCTTGCTCTGGTCTTCCTTTGGCTCTCAGAGCCTCATGATCACTATGGGAAGAATTACAGACCAAGCAAATGCATAGAAGATAGGTAATGTTTAGGACAGAGTCTTCTGAAAACCTCTCAACGGTGAGTGTGCAATGGCCAAAGGGACTATTGTCCTAACATACATGTGTAGGTAGGCTTTGTACTTTTCCTTAAAGTTTCTGGAACAGTCAGCTTTCCTTAGTGGCATTTTCCTTTCCTGGTGATTGACAGACCTATTTGGATTGACTCTATCCAGAGGGAACAATGGTATGCCTTTGTTCTTTGTCAGAAAGCCTCCTGCTGTTGGGTAATATTAGAACCTTTTGGGAAGTTTAGAATGTCATGTCTCCATGCAGGGCCAGAGATACTATTCAAATATTGTTCTTTAGGCCAGTTATCAAAGTTCTGAAGTTTCAGATGCTCAATGATTTTCAAGTCTGCTAATGTCTAACTAGTGACCTAATAGCACATTCTTTTTTTCTTTCCATTCAGCTGGTACAGTAAGAGGCTCTACCTACCATAAGTAGCAAAGCTTGGGGATGGTGTGGATAAAAGCTGTTTTAAAATTGATTACCTTCTCTCATCTAGGTCTAAGCTGACCTACTTCTTGCAGTGCACATAATAACTAGGCAACGGCTTAAGATCTCTTTGGAGAAGTTAACGGTCTGTCATAAATAAGGTCAATGACTCCAATGAAAGACTACATTGACTTGGTAAGTTCCAGAGCTTCTATGTATCATGAGATTAGTGAATAATTCGCTGTGATAAACCTAATCTAAATAAGCTTCAAGAACAAGCCAAGGGGAAGGATGACATGAAATTGAGATATAGGGCTGTCCAATTTATAGATAACAACTATTCTTTTTTGTATAAGCATGTCCAAATATTGTAAGGAACACATTTTAACTTAATTTCTAGCTGCCACACATAGATGGCAGAAAGTCAAGAGAGCTTTCCAAAAGAAAACAAGATCAGTCTCTTATTAATGAGTCTCTGTTTATGTCCATGAAATGATCAGACTTTTGAGATATCTCCTTGGTAAGTGAATTTTTGCTGTTTTACCATTTCAGGGCTTGGCTAAAAATGCAAGATTCAGGCTGGGCATGGTGGTATACATCTTTAATCCCAGAACCTGGGAGACTGAGGCAGGAGGATTGTTGTGAGTTCAAAGCTAGCCTAACACTAATTCCAAGTCAGCCTGGGCTAGAGGGACACCCTGCCTTGAAAAAAAAAGAAAAGAAATCCAGGACCAGTACATTTTCAGTATATGGCTATAAATCTTCTCTGTCAATCACAACATCTCAGAGAGTAAGTTTGTGAGGCACAATAATCTACCTAAATAATTAACTTTTCTCTAAATGTCTTCACAGAGATCTTTCTGATAAAGTAGTGATATAGCAGGTCTTTGCCTGCAGAGTTGGATGTAAGTATTTAAAAGACACACAAATTGCTATGTGTGTGTGTGTCACAGAAAAATTTAAATTTGCACAATGATGGCCAACCAATACTACTAAGAGTACAAGAATGAGACTGGTAGGAAAGAAATTTCCACTGTAAAATGTATATTTGAAACAAAAGTAAGCATGGGTTTATTTTTTTATGCTTGTGATTAATCTCTTGTTATCAGCCTGCCAGTATTTAGAATCACCATGGAAACAAAAATCTCTGGTCATGCCTGTGAAGAATTTGGTAGATTAGCCATTAGTGGAGATGGGAGGATCCATCCTAACCTTGGGCAGCACCATCCCATGGTCATAAAAAGGAGAGAATTCAGAGCTCATCATTCTGCTCTGCTTCCTCACTATTGGACAGAATGTGACCAGCACCTGCCACCATGCAGGACTGTAAGCTGAACCTGTAAACAAAAGTAAAGCTTTCTTCCCTTAAACTGGCTTTGGTCAGGTATCTTGTCCCAACAATGAGAAGTTAACTAATAAGATGCCACTATAATTGCTCATGCAAACATAACCACACAGGTAACCTGAAGGAAGAATAGCCACAGGTTCTTTACCTCTCACACTTTGTCCTGCTCCTCTTGGTCCTCTGGATCAGGTGGGTATTTGGGCTGCACAGAGCAAGAACACATAGAATTGAAGCAGTGTTCCAGCCCAGGCTTTCACAGACTCATGGCTATTACTTCTGCTTTCTTGGAGCACAGGCTACTTCTAGGACCCCAGGCAGCATGCTTTGGGAAGAATACCTGAGACAAGGGATGAACCCCAACCCACAATGAAGGCAGAAGCAGACTATGCTGACAGCCATCTTGGAGCCTCCAGCATATGACCCAGTGCAGTAGCCCTGGGAAAGAATTGTCCAACTGATCCCAGAAGACACAGAATGTTGAATGATAACTAGAAACTGTTGCTTTATGTCCCAAAGTTTTCTCATGGCTTATCATGCAGAAAGCAACAAGAGCAATAAACTATGCTTTATAAGGCTCAGGACTTCAAATAAAAAATAATACAAAACGTCAAATCTCTATGTCTCCAAAAGTATAATAAGCATGTCAAAAATGTAAAATGGTTTATCTTCATAGTAATAGTAATCTCTTCCCAATAATAATATATTCATAATAATTTATCCACATAGACTGGATGCTTCAGAACAAGTTAACAGACATAACAAAGGGTCAAGGATAGCCAAAGAGTGGACAGTATTAATCAAGGTGACAATGGTAAATATATTTTCTCTAGAGCTCATAAATTTTTCTTCAACAACCCAGAAATTACATGTCCTAATATATATATTTAACACAATGTTTTTTTTAATATTTTATTTCGATTTATTTATTTGAGGGAGATATACAGAAATAGGCATGGAGAGAGATAGAGAGAATATGGGTGCGCCAGGGCCTCCAGCCACTGCAAACAAACTCCAGATGCATGTACCCCCTTGTGCATCTGGCTTATGTGGGTTCTGGGGAATTGAGCCTCGAACCGGGGTTCTTAGGCTTCACAGGCAAGCGCTTAACCACTAAACCATCTCTCCAGCCCCCATTAATACAATGTTTTTTTGCAATCTTCTATGATATTTACTTTACAGTAACCAAAGAAAGGTTGATTTAAATAATCACATTGTATTCCCAATGTTTTCATTATGCCAGATAAACACACATGAATACATTTATATAAACATAACAGTATTTTTATAAAACTATGTGACTATGTTTAGAACTGAACCTAGAGGACTTCTGTAGAAGATGGGAATAATTCTTCGTTGGTAAAAACTACAGTGATTTTTATACTGAGGTACTCAATAACAACACAGGTTACTTTATATGGAACAGTTATCTCATATGTAGTTGAGAAGTTCATTGACAGTGGCTAGACATTTTGAGTATCTGAATCTTTTCTTAGTATCCTGAGTGATTGCATGTTTTCAGATTGTTATCTTGAAAATGGCCTATTGATATTTTAAAAGATGCTAACTTGTAAAGATTATACAAGGTAATTATTGGAGAAGATGAAGAGTTCTCCATGTACAGAAACTTTTGGGCTTCCAGACCCAGAGATTATGTTTATATCAAGTCTTTCAGCTGAGATTCAAAAAGGAAAATTCTGATCTATTACATTCTAGTGGGAATGGTAATCATCTCAATGACATGGTAAGTTTACTTGTTTTTGACATAATGAGAATCTGCTCAGAAATTTATTTAAGGACCTACATTTTCAAAAGACCCAACATCTTAAATGTCTGTGTCTTTTTCCCTTACACATCGAGTAAGAAGAAAACCAAAGGCCTTTAAAGGCCAAGACTTAGAAAGAATCAGCATCACTTGTGTCCATGTTTCATTGGGAGATGAGACTAATGTGACCCTAATATACTACAAGAGGAATTCATACTAGATCTGAACCCAAAAGACAAGGAAATGAATTACATAAACACATCACCAGTCTCTACTCTGCCTCATTTCTCTTTGTTAACTCACTCACGTATAAAATAATATTCCTTGGACAATGTTATTTATTAAAAAATGCTTAACCAACATTTTGCATTTTTATTTGATTTTTCGATGTGCAAATGAAATTTCTCCCTGAACACCAGCTTCTTAGAACAGACAGAAAAATGTACTTTCAAAAAAGTAAAAGGTCAAAATGTTTTCCCTAGCTTTTTGCTGATTTAACAAGAAAATTTAATAGAAGTGTCTTTAGTTCTCACTTTATGCTCACCAAACATAAATTTCCTACAAAAGGAAGGAAATTCTAACAAGTTGGAAACCTAATGATATAAGAAGCTATTAAAGATTGTAAACTGCTGTATATGATAGATATTCAGAGCTGGTAATGAAAGTCTTCAAATAGGAGTATTTATGTGATTCTGGTGGTTAACCCTTTTGTAAATCTCAACAGATTGTTTTTTGATAAGTATCTAACTTGATATGCCATAGTAAATTTACCACAGCAGTTGTTTTTCAAGAAGATTTTCAGTTTCATTGCATTTTCATACTCTGCATTTGAAATTTATCCTCTAGTGTCTAAGGATGAACTTAAATCTGAGGATACATCGTAATCACAGTGTCTTCCAATAAGATTGTCCTTAGAGATTAGACTGGACTTTCTTCACAGGCATTGACTTATCCAGGCTTATTCTGTCAATCAGGGAATTGCAAATAAGCATGAGAGAGGTTATGACAAAGCAGGGAGTATATTGATTCCTGTGTTCTCCATCCATCATGGAATTTGCATTATACATTTCATCATAATACATAGGAATATTTTTATTACAATATTTACTTTGCCATGGACAGATTTTAACCAAGATTTGAGAATTGTTCATCTGCTTTATCAGTCCTTAATTCAAGCCTCAACATTATAAAAATGTTTCCTTCTCTAATTTTCCCAGTTTTTTGGAGTCATGTGGAATACTCTGCAAAGTAAGAAGAGAAAGCACTCAGCTGACATGCTGACTGTAGTCCACGTCTGTTAGGCACTCTCTCCATGTTCCTCACACCTATAATCTGACTCATTTTCCTACTCACATTCTTTACTTCACATGTGAGATGTATGTCAGAAAGACCAAGAGCCGGGTCCTTATTCAGTGAGACTCATTTGGAAGCTTTCCTGATGCCTGGTCTATGTCTTTCAGGTCATCAAATATTTTAAGCATCATTTCTGTAGATTAAGAGTTAGGCATGTCCATTGATAAATTCACATTTGGTAAAAGATGGAGTAGAGCTATAACTGTGTCAAAATCCAGCAAGCAGAATCTTATCAAATTCTATACTGAATATTATTCAAAAATAAACTGTAGACTGATTTTGTATGACCTTTGAAGTGTACCATTAGAATATTTAAATAATATACTCCTATGTGTACAAATACAAACTTAATTATTAAAACACAAACTCACAAACATCAGAAACACAAGGTGCAGTGTTCTTACTATATAAACCTTCCACCTTCCTCACTATCTACAGACTACTTCAAAATAAACTCATATCAGATAATAACAAATTCCTAGAAATGCTAAGATAGTGGTTTTGACCTAGGTATGATAGATGATAGAGTATAGATAGATAGATAGATAGATAGATAGATAGATAGATAGACAGATAGATAGAATATACAGATATAGAGAGATAATAGCTAGATAGATATATGACACAGATGATAGGTAGACAGAATACAAAAATCTCTTTAATAAAACTACTTTATTTTGTCTCATGCTACTCAAAAATATATCCACAAAGACATTCAACTTTGTCTCTAAAACACAACAATTATGAGATGCTTTTAAATAAAGCAATCATATTTTGCTTCTTTTCATTATCCTTATACAAATAAAATGGAGGAATTCAACTATTTATGGTTATAATAAAAACTTTGGCAATGAAAACAACTTATTCATATTTACAAAAACACAAGGCATCTGGCCTTATCTGGAGGAAATCTGTACTCTAGTTCAATTTTAGTTCCTTATAACACATCCATAAATCCCCAAACAGCTAATCATGAAAATATTAATGAAACAAGCACATGCTTTATTTATCAATCTTGGCTTACTAGCCAGGAAGGGGAATATTAAAATAAATGATATTTATGCTCAGCACTGAAAATAAATCAAAGGAGCCACAATCCCTATTAGAATAGATTCCAGCCAAGTGTCATTTTGTCACCTTAAGCTAATTGACATTTTCCTTAGCAATTCTGGGATGATTTCAGATATATATAATCAGTGCAGAAGAATAGTAAAAATTTTAAATATGTAAAACCTTTTAAGGGAGAATTTATTTTATGTTATATAACATGAAGTAAAACCCATGTTTGAGTTTCCTGACAAAATTATTTGTTAGGGAGTTACTCACTAAATCATACATTTTAATTCATCAAATTATGCATTTCATAATTATAAATATACCAACATAATTTCTGACAGTGCCTTATAAAAAACAGAATTTACGTTTTGTTTGATTGGTAGGAAATTATCTCACCAAATTTCATAGATTGGACTTGAACTTCCTGACTCACGGGATCCTCATGCGTCAGCCCCCTGAGTAGATGAGACTAGAACTGTGCACATCTGTCTAGAATTTACTTCTGTCATATTATATTTGTTTAAAGGAAATGTTGGCTAGAGGAAAACCAAGAAAAAATGTGTTTGCTGGCAGCAGAATTCTTCACAAAATCATAAAGCAACAGGGGACAGTCACTGCTCACTCTCCAGTAGTTTCCATCCATATGGAGTACTTGAGCATTTAGTAGCCCTCACATCCACATATGATACCTTGAGCAGAATCACTTCAAAATCCATTCTCATCTCTAATTTCTAGCCTATTATGCTTCCTTATCCTTTACAAAAATCTTTCAGGGGTTTTGAATTTTTTTTTTTTTGCCTCTTTCCTATCAGCTTAAGTGGTTCACTTTTTCTGAAACTTCCATTTTTCCCCAATTACTTTTACATTGGCTGCTGCTATGGGCACTCTTGAGAGACTTTTTTTTTTCCATTAGAGACACGTCAATCCCTTAGCTCTCTAGAAATGTGTGCCTTTGAACAGATTTACCCCATCTAATCTGTATATCCATCCAGCTGTTTAGACTCTGCTAATTCATACATATGGCAGCAGTCAAAATGTAACAGAAGTGCACTTAAAATTGTGTTCAGAAGAAAGGATGGTCTGAAACAGGAATGTCAAGTTCAATCTGCCATGCATTTACTGTGTCTCACAAATGACCCACAACAGAGTTACACTCTCATCAAGAATGGCCAGTTAATTAACCTTCGTATAATTCAAAGTCATTCACTCATTACTGCAAAGCACCAAAGTCACTGCAAGGAGAGCGAGCCCATCCTTTCAGTACAAGGAAACGGCAGCCGTATATTTCAGAATTCCTGGCTTTAAAACTCAATACTATCACTGAGCCTGACCTGAGGGGAAACAGCATATTTCTCTAAGTAATGAATTTGCTGCGCTGTCTTTATAAAAATACTCAAATTTTCATGACCATATTCTATATTTATTTGACTAAAATTCCATATTTGGGGTTATTTTTAAGCATTGCAGTTTTGTAACTAGAAAAAGGGATCTCTTCTCTAAAAGTTCATAGTGAGAGGGGAAAGAAGGAACCCCAACCATGATCAAAGCTGGGAGGCAGGACATGAACCCTGATGCCAGGGCACAAACTGCTTTGCTGCTCCTGTTTGACAACCTGGCACCACTTAGCTGTCATCATTATTGCAGGGATGGAAATGGGTCCACCATCTTCTGACAGGGTTTCAGCTTTTTCTTCCTGATTGATCTCTGGGCCTGTTTGCCTCCTTTTCATACACCCCTGCTCACAACCTCTCTAACTCAACTCAGTCCCTGGGGACTCTAGCAGGCCAAATGAAATCATATCTGTCCCCTGGAGCCACTTGTACTGGGTCTGCCTGACCTGATGCTATCTCCAAGATCTAATGGAGCTAAGCTTGGATCTGGACCTGCCGGCTTAAAGCCCAGATTTGCCCCTGCCTCAGAGAAAGACCCCACAACCTATAGCTCCTGCTCTGATGGGTTCCACAGCTCCAACCTCCTCTTCCCTCAGGACCCTCTGCTCAACAGACCCCAGTTCCCACTTCTGCAGGACCCTTCTTTTCTGTCTGTCCATTTCATTCTCCATGGTGGTGAGAAAGGAACCAGGAGGAATAGTTGGCTGGATCAATGATAATAGCTAATATAGCATCTAGGGTAAATTGATGAATCCAAAATGTCCATTTTTGCTTAGCCCAAAGGCTACTTAATTTTCTCCTGTTTAATAACCTCTGTTAATCACTGTCATATCCATTAAGTTCTCAGTCATCCACTCCTCTGTCCAGAATTGAACGCCTCATCTTCCAACCCCACTATACTATTCAGTGACGTTGTACAGAGTACTGCTGTTCTCCTTGTTACAGAGCTGAACAATCTAGGAACTAGTCTGGCCTCCTTCCTCTCTGTTAACTTTTTTACTCCTACTATATCCTGTGAATTTCATTACAAATGTTTTTCCATCATGTTTTTGCTCTTCTCCTTACCCACTGAAATTCCCTCTAATTTAGATCACAAACATCTCTTGCTTGAGCCTTGTAACTTGCCTCTTCATCTCCTGTCTTGCCCAGTACAATCCACCCTCCATTCTGGAGACAAGACTATCATGTGATTGCATGAATCTAACAATTCATGACTTGATTAAAAGTCCATGAATGATTTCCCATTTACACTGCCAGTTCACACGTTTAAAATAACACCATAATTCTCCAGCCTCAAAGACTGATCTGCTCTCCAACTCTGAGACTTAAACTGATTTCTTTTCCTTCAACATGTTATACCTTTAGACTTGCTGCATCCTCTGTCTGAATTTCACCCCCACAAGGCACTGGATTTCCTCTGTCCTCCTGGACTTAATCTTGTCCCCTGCCTGGATTGCCATAAATCCTTGTGTTTCCCTATATTGTCACTCACTTTTATACTTTCTCCCATGTCTTTATTTTGTTTCTCTAGAGCTTTTACATAGGCGTGGGCATGAATCTATCTGCCTTGTTCACTATTGCAATACAGTTCCTATTTTGTCTAGATGTTTTGTTTGGAATTGAAACATTCCCTCTTGGATGGAGGAGGGAGGCTCAAGAGACTCTGGGAGCCAAGAAAATTTCAATGTTCAATGGTTTATGAAATTTACCAGGCTAGGGAAGCATTATAAATTATAGGATATATAATATATATATAGTTAAAAATCAGTAAATAGTTGTTATTGAGCAGTTAAAAATCAGTCAAAAAATAATTGAGAGCAAATTAAGCAGAAAATAAATGAAAATGCAACTCTTATGACCCATCACTCATGTTGGGATAAGGTTTTTGGTTATACAGCTGTCTTTGAGTCAATAATTCTACAATAAGTAGCCTCAATAACTCATCACTTCACGAAACTAGATTTGAGCAGAATTTCCTTTTATTTTATTTATTTATTTATTTATTTTGTAGGAGGAGGGATCTGCCATTGGTGCTCTACATGTGGTGACTTAAACATTTGTTCATTTCTCCTCAGGAAATGTCACACAACACCTTATCAAATACCTATCTCTTTAACATAGAAAGTTCAAAAAAGGACTTTGCAGCTTAACATTCCATCTTTAATCATAATCTAAACAATATCATAATCTAGACAATATCAAACTGAAATATTTTAGAACCAAGTACACTAAAATGTGGAATGAAATAAGTTTGGCTCCACTCTGAGCCAAATTAACTCCTGAAAATTTAGAAATTCCCATGAAAAACTGTGCTACCTTGGCCAAATTACTTAATGTATCTGCCTCAGTCATGTCACCTGTGATATGGGGCTAATCTTTATGCCTATAGTTACCCTGTGAAGGTGAAATGATGGAACTCTTGTATAGTGCTTACAATATTGTCTGTACCACTGAAAACTTGTCTTAAGCAATAATATGTTTGGTATTACAATACTGAACAGTGTTTGATCCACTCTCACCTTGATCAACTCAACTGTGTAAAGCTTTAGATTCATCTTCTCCATAAAGTAAAGAGGACAGGAAAGTCTTCCTACAACATACAACCAGTGTTTATGTTAGGCTCTGTTCTACAGTGCAGCTGAGAGTGAAGCAAGTTCCTGCTTATATTTAAGTCTTGTTCTTATAAATATGTACCATTAGTAACTTTGGTAGTACAGCAGACAGCTTCAGGTTCATGGGGATGAACTTCCAGACCAGACACAGTTATGGACGAAGGGATTTATTGAAACTTACAGATCCAGGGAAAGTTCCATAATGGCAGAAGAAGCTGGTCTGCCTTCACAGGTCCAAGCAGAGAGAGACAGAGAGCCACAAGTTAAAAAGCACAAAACCACACAGCAAACTTCAGGAACTTCAGGTGGAACTAAGCACTTTGCATTTCTTTAGATTGGAATTTCAAACCCACCACCACACCTTAGGGCTGGACCCTAAGATCTATCCAGTGATACTGCCTCCAGCCAGGTGGATGCAGATCCAAACTACAAACTAGTAAAACCCCAAATATATTAAGGGGCAGCTATTCAAACTACCACAGGTATATAAGCCATAATTTGTATGATATCAGATAAACATTTTTTTTTATCATTTGCTATAATAAAAAACAGTATAAGTTAGAATGTATATTGGGTCTAAATATTAAAATGTCTCAAGTTCACACAATTAAAATCAGTACTATCATTAATGTAAAACATCTTCCAATGAATTACCCCAACCTGGATAAAGCATTATTTCTTTTTTGTGCTATGGAATAAATGTAAAATATTTACATTCTTGCTATTTGGGGGTTGTATCTAGGACTATTGAAATTTAAGACACTGAACATAATTTTATGTATTCTGTTTTTGTGTTTTCCATTAAATGTAGATTGGTTTTATATTAACTCTAACAAACAAGAGATTGCATTTTTAATTATTTTATGCTATTATCTTCCTTTATGGTTATGAAATTTCAATATCACATTTCCCTGGAGCCCTCATTTCAATTTGTAGCATTTAAGGTGATAGGATTTTTCATGCCGTCCTCAAATCCCCGAGACTTTATCCTACTGGCCCAAGCAAAGGTTTCAACTAACACTAACTCAGTGTTATTAGCAATCTTGTAATGTTATTGTATTTAAGCCATTTTCCTTAATTCTAGGTTGAAAAAACCAATATTTAAACTAAGAAATCTTAATGTAAATATCTGTTAGCCAGATTTATCACAGCATATGCAAATAAACAATTTAGAAGTTAACAATATCAGCTATTCTGCCTTTATTCAAGGATTCAATGCTTACTGACTGATTCAAAGGTGAATGAATTCTAATAAACCCCTGGGACAAGTTACCAAACTCTTGTGAGCTGGATGGGAGGCAGACCACCACAGATAAGTCATGAGTAATGAGACACTTCAACTCAACTGTTTTTTAAGAGTTACTTGAAGCAGAAAACTTCTCTCTGTGCAGCAATTTACTGTAAATATTGTGCTGTCTCTCCAAGCCACATTCTTGATGTTCTGGAGATTTTCCACATCTATAATTGGAAATTCTTCAAGAGGGAACTCACTAGACTTGATTGTTTCAGCACTGAAAGAGCTGAGATCACTGATATGGGACCTTAGGCCATATTGAGCATCAGGAAAGAGAGCTTGCATAAAACATATTGGCTTGATGACCACTAGGCATGAAGCTGGCCCTGTGGAAACCAGCGGTTGGAAAACTAGCATCCAAACCAATTCCAGTAGCCAAGGCCGTAACTGCAGTGCCTGGCAGGAGTCTTTAAGCAGGTGAGTGGCAACGCTTTTAGTCCACAGCCAGTTTGGCAGCATAGTTTAGGTCAGTGATCCTAGAAGCAGAGTCAGGAGGGGGTCACTGGGCACTCTTGAGATTTTATGAGGTACCCATTCTTCTTAAATAAATGCCTTTCTGCTTCATCCACTAGAGACAATGGTAAGATCCCCAGTGACTATTAGGACCTGGCTATTTATTTACAGTTTACAGATGTAGTAAGCCATGCTAGAATTGCATTTTAAATCAGAAAAACAAAAACTATTTTCAAGTACAAATAGTTTCCAGGAATGTGTAAGCAATTCCTCACAGTTTCTCATTTAATTTCACAAGGGCTTGTTAGTATCCCTCTGGTGCCATGGAGGAAACTGATACAGGGTGAAATAATTCACCCAAGATCTTAGCCATTAAGGATCAGTGCCTGGATGGCGAGAGATCTGGGTTACCCATGTTTTTGCTTAGGGACCACTCAAGCTGTTTCATATTTCTGATAAGATTAAACTGATGAAGTCATGAATCATTTCCCCGTGTGTATCAGCCATCATTATCCTTATGACTGATTTTGCCAGATGTCTGTAATGAAAATGAAACTTATAACTGACCTTTTGCCCTTTCCTGGAAGTTTTGGCCCATGTTTATCTTCAAGCCTCAAGTTCTCTGAAGCATAAGCCCTGTGTCTGCACTTTAACACATTAAGCATCAACTTTCAACCTTGCCTGCATGAGTGGGTTCATCTTTCCTTAAATGTCAACAGAGAGTCCGTAATCCTGAGTCTTTTCTTTTCAGTTACTGGGAAACATTTACAGAATATATCCATTCTTGCCTGGTACCTTTTGAAAAAGGATAAATAATCTGTTCAAAATCTAAGTTCAAAAAAAGTACTAAATTTTTTTTTATGGAAATTGACAGGGCAGATTCTCAATACATTCTCCCACAATACAGTCATCTCTAGGACATTTGAAATTCAGTTTTAAAATCTATTATTGGAATCTTTTAGAAGACTGTTACTTTGTAGTCATGTATTTTTAGAGATTATTCACAGAATATCATTCCTCCAGAAGAACCTATTCAAATATATCTGAACATTGTGTTCATTTCCCAAGAAAAAGCCGGCAATATCTTCAAAAAGGATTATTGAAGAGAGCAGTCTAAAAATCCCAAGTAAAACACTGAATAAACCAAAAGTAATAAAAGTGGGCAAGACACTTAATAAATAGACATGAAGCCTAAATTCATGTCCAGATAGGATTTCTGATACATGCTGTCTGTCGGTACCTGTTCTGTCAAGTGGGCTATTTCTCCCAGGTGTGTCTAACTTGCCACCTACTGGTTACATGCGTCCCAGGATAGCTATGAATTCAGCCAAACACACTTTTAGATGACAGGGTCATGTTGCAATGTCAAAGATAATCGTCACATGGTCTCACTCATCTGTGGCTCTTAACCTGAATCTGCCTGAGATACTGAGATTCTACCCAGCAGTAGGAAAAATGACACAATGAAATTTGAAGAAAAATGGTCAAACCTAGACCAGATCATTCTCAGTGAACTCACCCAATCACAGAAAGATAATCATCTCATGGTCTCACTCATCTATGGCTCCTAACCTGAATCTTCCTGAGATGATGACATACCTAATAATCATCTCGAGGACCGGACAATAGGAAAGATGAGGTGGGAAGGGAAGGGACACAAAACTGTGCCCAAATGGAAATGGCACCATAATATCCTATATCCTGAAAGACACACTAAAAGGTTTAACCTTCATCAAGTCCTTAGAGGGAACATCTGATTCACAGTGCCCTGGAAAGGGGTATGATGAAAACTAACCTTAAACTTCTCCTGCTTCTCTCTCTCTCTCTCTCTCTCTCTCTCTCTCCATATATATATATATATATATATATATATATATATATATATATATATATATATATATGTATATATATATATATATATATATATATATATATATATATATATATGTATATATATATATATGAAATATATATATAATAATATATATATATATATATATATATATATATATGAAAAGAAGAAAAGAAATGAGAGAAGATCTCTTTCTTCTCTCATTCTCTTTTTCTTCCTTCTTTTCCCTTGGTGCTGGCTGGTAACTCCCAGTACCAGCATGTGGTTAACATCCACATTGAGTGGTTGATCACAGAGACCTACAACGTTTCCCAAAAGAAGACAGATTTCTGTCAGAGTACTTGATGACTCACCAAAGGTTGATGGTAAGACCCTACTGCCAAAGACACTATGTGCTATTAGTATAGAACATGAATTGGCCTGTCTGGAATCTGGAAGAGAGTCAGTCCCCAGACAGTTAGCTTGTACTAGTACCAGAAGGTGCTACATGAGAGACTGGGAGAAAGTGACCAACAACTGTCCAAGCAACACGTGATCTAAGCTTCTCAGTAGCAAACAACCTGATGTGATGCTCACACAAGGGCAATAGTGGCACACAGACATGGTGGGTAACCAACTGCTCTTGATTTGGCTAACATATCTGCTCAGTAGAACTGAATCCTAGCTGGAACTGGGGAAAAAGTCAAAACCATATTCAAAGAATGAGCCTGCTCTCCAATATTATGCTCCCACAAATTATGGGCTATAAGGGGGCCTACACCTATGAAATTCTCTCTAGAGTAAAATGGTTATCCCATTTATCTGGTGCTGACCTCTCTCTCCATTGGAGAATTTGCTTCTCGTTTTCAGATGAACACAGAACCTGAGGAAAGAATCAGCCCATCGCACCTCACCAGGGCCCAGCTGAAACCATAGGGTAATGGGGGAAATGAGCAAGAGTGCTGCTTTATCAGTGAACCTGGTGCCAGCACAAGGGTGAAGGAGATATACATGGAAAACACTCAATTCCTACCAAACCAGATATCCAGAGACTCAGAGGCTCCCTAGACCTCATCACTGAAGTAGACCTAAAATGATCCCAATGTGGTTCAGGAAAATTCTTGGAAGAGGGGGTGGAAAGATTGTTAGAGCCACAAGTTGGGACATTATACACAGAGGCATTGCCTCTTCCCATTAACTGTTGAGTATACCCACAATGCACAACCCCCATTCCCCAATGAAGAGAGTACCTTTGGAGAGGAGAGGGTTAGGCACGACTATATACACACTCGCATTAATTTGTAAAGCTGTGCTCAATTTGTTACAGTTTTGCAAACCCTTTTAGCATCCTTTAATTGTTCAAGATAAAGAGTAAAGATGGATCTATAAGTCATGCTTGTTTCACTGCTATTGCTTTGTCCGCATTGCATTATTGCAATGGCAATACTCCCCTGCTTAAATGCTAATGGTTTTAATCCTCATTGCTTTTGCTTCTGTTGATATGTTTTAGACAATTCCTAGGAAAATGCTTGAGGGAGGCTACTTGTATTATTGACTCTAAACTTCAAAAAAGTAGCAACTTCTGTCATTTTTTTGTTTTTTTTTTTGTTTTTGTTTTTGTTTTTGGTGTTTCTGTTGATTAGAAGGGTGCCTCTATACGTGCTATGAACTGGTTCTTCTTACTTAACCCAGGAAGTCGTGGTTGCTATCTGCTTTCTTAGAACGTGGGCTCAAAGAGCTGAAATAGCATGAAAGTTTAGGTCCTAAATAATGATCTGGGAATAAAAGTAAGCCTGTTGCGTCATGCTTTAGGGTAAAGGAATGATCTTTTGTCCAAAACTGTAAAATTTCCTTTACTCCATAATTCATGGAGCTCTGGGTGGGCTTTTTCTCACTAGTTCCTATTTCTTCTGCATTAGTGTATGTACACACTCTCATTTCATCTGTTTTTATTTTTCTTCTCCCTTACCACTATGTGTTCGAAGTGTGTTGTTATGTATAGCTAAAAATTAAAGTAGATGTAAAAAAAGTTGTTTTCATTTGCCAATAAAATTGTGTCCTTTGAGATACTTATTTCTTACTAATCAAAACCTACAATTCCCTTATTGCCATATGAAGGACTGTCTTCAAAGATAGGCCCCTGAGGTTTTATGCTGCACAGATCCCAGTTAATCCAAGCTTTGAAAATATGCAACTTAGGAAAATGGAATTCAAATTTGAACTGAGTAATATTTTATTAATATGTAAGAAATGCATTTCCTTCTCATTCAATTTCTAATTAAATATAGCCTCACATTTGAATGAGGATAAGCCATGTTTGGTACTTGCTGCTTAAGTTCCTGCAAAAATCATCCGTGTACTAGCTTTCCACAGATACATGGCTGTACCTGATATTATTCTGTTACTTAATCATGTCAGGGAAAGACAAGATTGTGCCATTTACTCATTTCAATATTTTAATTTTAGTATTCAAAGATGATTCCTTTACATTTGAAAGGGAAAATATGAACTAAATTGGAATTGTTCCCATTATTTCTTAGTTTCAAAATGAAAATTGTCCTTGAAATATGTTCTCAAAGCAAACTGAATTTTAATAGTATGTAGCAGACAGCTTCAGGTTCGCTGAGATGATCTTCCAGACCAGATACAGTTATGGAGGAAGGGATATTATTTATTGAAGCTTACAGATCCAAGGGAAGTTCCATAATGGCAGGAGAAGTGGCCTGCATTCACAGGGCCAAGCAGAGAGAGAAAAAGCCAACCAGCCACCACAGCACACAGAGCAAAACTACTGCCAAAAAGTCACAGCACTCTTCAGGGACTCCTGCCGGGCACACTTTGCATATCTTTACAATGGAATCTCAAACCCACCATTAACACCTTAAGACCAGCCCCCAGTGACATTGCCTCTAGGAAGGTGATTGCAGATGCAAACTATAAAGTAATAAAACATTGAATATATTGGGGGACATATATTTAAACTACCACATAGTATAACATTTGTAGATAATAAGGTGAAGAGTTGTGACTGGCTGAAATGTGTTCACTTTCCGGAAACCTCTATATCCTAATACTTCTATCATAGGCTGTGACCATACTGGGAAGTTAAATCTGTGAGGAGGTGATTAAATCAGAATGGGGTGGTTAGGGTAAAGCCCAACTCTTGAATAGTGAGAACAGAAATCTTAGAGTAAGGTTCATACAAAAAGAGGAGAGCTCATGAGAGTCCTACCTAGCAAGACAAAAGGAAGTAATGGTCATTTACAAGCTGTTATTACTTTTGCATTGTAGGCACAAAACACTCAACTAGAAGTAGCTTATCGGAGGCAAGGATTTATTTCAGCTTTCAGTCCTGAGGTGAAGTTTCAGCATATCAGAAAAGAATGGTAGAGCAAAGGCTAGACATCACTTCTTGCTCAACAGCTACAAAATGCAGCAAGAGAGTAAGCTGAGCTCTGTCAAGCAGAAGCTGGCTTACCTGAAGCCTACCCCCAATCTCCTCCAGCAAGATTACAGTTCCCAAACTGCCACCAGCTGGGGATAAAGTATTCAAAACTCATGGGTCTATAGGGCTACATGTCATTTATATCACCACACACATGAAGGAAGTGGGTCTCAGAGAGCAGCCAACCCTGCTGGCACCTTCATTTCAGATGTCTAGCTTCTACTACTATGGAAAATACATTTCTGCTGTTTAAGACACCCATTATATGACTCTGTAATTGGGGAACTCTAATGAACTAATACAGAAACTTATGAAAAATAAGGGGAAATTAATCCCTAGCCCTAACAAAAATTACGCTGCCTTTGCTCTAGCATGAGGTAATGACTTCATTATTTTCATGTGCTTTATACTTGTCACAGAATTGATAAAAACAAATGTAATTTATTTAATCGTATCATCTGAAAGAATAAGTATTTTTATTTTAGTTATATAACTTACCTATTTGGAAATAACAAGTAGAGAGAACACAATTTTATGTGGTGATGACACAGTATAAAATTATATTACAAACCTTTCTTATCATTGCTTCAAGCACAAATAAAGCTTCTAGGTTTGTCATATTTTAAAATACAGTATATAATATGAGAACAAATTTGAAACTTTATTCAGGTGAAGAACTAATGTGATAAAATTCCTCTAGACTCTTGCTTTAGAAATAGAACCCATCCAGATTTCATTCACCTAACTAAATCATGGGCTGGAAAGATCGCTCAGTGGTTAAGGCACTTGCCACATAAGTGAATCAGCCCAACCTCCAGCTGCTATAAATGTTGTTTTGCTGCTGTATTTGATAGAGAATTGTCGCTCACCATAGTATCTACCTTAGCCAAGGGATTCTACCTCCATAGAAGATGCAGACAGCCTGGATCCAATGACAGACCAAAATAGGTTCCTTAGATTGGAACCAACTCTATGGTGCCAACCATGTATCAGATTCTCTATGGACCAGTCTAAAGTTCACCTCTATTAGAGAACAAGTCTCTCTCTTTTTTAACACCTTTATTTCATTTCTCCTCATGTGGCATTTTGTGCTCCATGAAAGCACACTGTCAATAAGTCAGTGATACAGCAATTCAGATAGTCCTAAAGGAATTGATCTCAGATTGTTGGTGCCAAAATGGGCCAGAGGAAACAAACTCTTGATAGGAGTATTAGTTTATATGACTCACGGGTCAAACGACAATGTGAATATATCTCTCATGGTGGTAGAGGACGGGTCTTCTCCAGTACATTGCAACACTGAGGCTTCCCAGTTCTCCCAATACAAGGTAGATAAAGACTACACAGATGTGCCAGGAGATGTACTGGCTGGTGAAATGACACATGGAAAACAGTAAGTACTATGGAATAAGGCAGTGATTGTAATGTACCCTGCATGTTGTGTTGAGTAAGAAGATAAGAGAAGCAGATTTAATAATAAGACACCTTTCAAGCAAAGGATGAATCAAAAAGCCTTCTTGGCAGCATTCAAAAATACAAGCATTCAATTTCTGCCTACAGGCAGTAAGAGCTGGAATCCATGCACAGGCCTTAATTGTAAGAGAGACAGAGGTTCAAAGAAGGCTCAAATGTTGGCCTAGCCAAGCATTCTGTGCTAAAGACATTTCCCTGACAGGAAAGGAGTAGGAACCCTGGAGGCTTTGGATAGCTCTATCCAACTTAGATTTAAGTAAAACAGCTCCTTTCTTTTCAGACAAAAGAATGTGGGTTGCTTGTGCAGTACCTAAAATCTAACGAAATCTAGTTCAAGCATTCAAGCGCATCTGTCTTCTTTTAAGTCATTAGTTAGGCCCATTAAAACCATGTATAAGGATAGATATATGTAAGGCGTGAAAAGAAAACTATTGCAAATTGATCCGGGAATAATTTCAATCATCACTGGTGTTTCCCTTGTGACTCTTTGATTGGTCTAGCCCGCGGCACAGTCATCTGGTAAGAGCAGTGTTCTCTTAATGCTCATGCAAATAGTCTCATGGGCAAAGTAGTCTCACGATCGACATGGCATGTAAGCATAAACTTAACAGCATGGACTTTCAACAAGGCTGATCTAGGCACGGCCACTGATGAACTTTCAGCTCTTTAACGATAGAGACAGCAGCTGAACGCTCTGCTGGGTACTATTCCTTGAGAAAGTTAGCAACCCACTGAGTGACAAGAGAGCAACACTGGATACCATTCACCTTGGAACTCACATGTTTATCTGACTAGAAGTGGCAAATGGCTGGATTCACGAATCACTTTTTCTCACCAAAGCTGAGGCAGTATCGCTCCATCAGAAAACTTATGGAGAGTGTATCCTATATAGAATATTGCCCCAGATCAACGGACCCACTCGACAGCAAAGGAGCTGACAATGGGACTGCAAATATGCCATCGAATATTTTTAGTGCACACTATAATATCCAGCTACCAAGATCATTGTTGGTACCATCCTGTGGTACTTGGGTAGACACAAAATGCTCACAAAACTTACAGATAGAATTTGAAGGAGTGACAGAGGTCTCTTCTGGAGCCAAGCCCCATCCAGAATATCACTGAATCTTTTATAGAGAGTTTAAGGCAGTAAAAGCTATGAGGAGTCTAAGCCAAACTGAAGTCTGCTCCGTGTTTTCTTAATAGACATATCACAAGTTGTTGACTCACGTTTACCATATCAGCTCAGATAATAGTTGTTTGACTCATGCTTATTTTATCATGAAACCTTTGGAGAAGCTGCTGAGTTCCTTACCTCCAAGGTGCACAGTCTTCATGTCCCCAGACTTAGCCTGTGCAAATATTTTAACCTATTGTGGATACACACATATCTAAGCCTTATCAGAGACTTAAGGTTCTTATGTATGGAGCCAGTGTACTAGGTTGGAGAAGGTGCCATGGAAGAATGAAAGTCAGTCTTCAGAATTGGGCCCGTGTCATAAACATAGACATAATTTTTTATTACCAATGAGTTAACATAGGAAACACAGCCTGGGAAGTAAAAGAAAAGTAGTTATTTTTAAACTCGATGTCCTTTCTACTGATCAACCAGAGAATTTATGCCTTGCATGCTGCAGCTTCCTAGTTAATTCCTCAAAAACAACTAAAATAGCCAAGGCTGTGTAGTATCTCATAAATCCTCCTTTCATCTGTATTCCCTAGAAATTGTGAGGTTTCAGAATTCTAATAAGGCAGGCCTGAAGGTAATGAGCCAAATGGAAGAAGCAAGAGATTCTGGCCAGTGCACTTCGGAGACTACTGTAGATTATCTTGGTACCGCACCCCCACCAGCTAGCTGCTGTGACTATTGCCTGCAGTTGCTTTGATCTCCATGAAACTGACCATTCTATAGAGGTCTCTCTTTGGGGTAGTTACTCATTACCACTACTAACAATGCTTGGTCAGTGGCTATCATGAAGGTGTGAGGCCATAAGACAGGGCCAACTTGGTTCACTGACATACAAGCAGGCATCCTTGCTCCCAGAAGGCAAGGATGAAAACTGCTCACAGCAGAGATCACAGCCTTGCTTGCAGTCTTGCCCACCACCTACTCCAAACTGTCTCTTAGCATTTCTTTCCAACCCTCTCATCATCACTTCTCCTCATGGGAAATCCAATCTAAGATACATCCCTGATCGTTTTACTTCCCACATCGCCAAGAAGTGCATTTTCTTAGAAACAATGTGTTTAAATGCCACTGTGTTGTGCTGTGCATGAATGTACCTATAAATATTATACAACATTGTTTGAATGTTTGCAAAATTTTATGTTATGTCACCTGATTTGGGACTTTCTATAACTTGATTTTCTTTTCCACATAGCTTCTAAGCTTAATAGAAGTTTTTATATATTTCCCTAATTAAATCATTTCACTCTTCCATTTTACTAAACTTATTAATTTGACTTAACTCAAGTTTTTATTTTTTTATTTCCCCATTACCAAAACAGGTACAGCTGTGACCATTCTCATACATAATAACATTTACCTAAATTTGACATTTCCCAGGAGAGAAACCACTAACAAATATATATATCTTTTCAACTTACTTGCTAAAGTTTAAAAAAATGTGGTCAAAATGATCTATACTACGACAGAGAAAGTTAATGTATGTTCTCACCATATCATCCATCGTCGCTGTACTGATATTCTCTGATATTGAATGTCTACCAGGATCTCAAAGGCATAGTGGTATCATTGTGGCCTTAAGCTGTTTTTCCAGTTACTACAGAAGTATCACATATTTTATTGTTTCCTAGGCTTCCTTTTTAAGAAATACCTGTATGACAGAGCATCTAGTGTTGGGGCCCCTCCTAGGGCCAGCCCAGGAGGGGATGCAGGGTCTCTGCTGGGCAGGGGGTGAGAGGCACGGAGTCAAGACACAGACACTGGGAGTCAGGTGAAAGCAGGCAGAGGGTGAGCTGCTGCAGACTCATTTATTCAAGGAAGTGTAGGGTTTTTTCAGGGTTTGGCTGGCCAATCGTTGAATGGGGTCATTCCCTTCTTGTGACCAATGACAGCCTGTCTCCAGGCAGGATGGTTCCCTTCTTGTGACCAATGATAGTCTGTCTTCAGGCAGGGTGGTTGGTTTTTTTTTTTTTTTATCATTGAAGGCAGGAGTGAGCGTGGATGCCACAGGCAGTGGTTGTAGCTGTTGTCACGCCAGGCCTGTGCAGAATGCAACATCCACAGAAGCCACTTCCTGGTCCCTCCTAGCAGGTGGCTTGGCTAGGACCCGACCTGCACTGTGCCATACATATCCTCCTTTTTGTTTTTACTATTGGAGGCCCTGGGAGGCATGGCTCTTTGCCAAGTTATTGTTGACCCCAGGCCCTAAGGGATCACCTCATGTGGCAGTGCCTGTCTTAGGTTTCCCCATTTCATGGGGTCTTACCCGTCATTGACTACCCATGATCCTGGTGAGAAGGCCCTAGGGGTTGTGGCTGTTGCCTAGGAGGCATGGGAGGCCCATGTGGGGGTGGTTCTGTGGCATGCAAATGGTCCTGGTGAGAATTGACTATAGAACCTGAGAAAGGCTGGGGTAGGACAGGTTTACAAATGAGAAGTGGCAGATAAGATATCATATGGCGGTTCGTGAGGGGTTGCCCCTACCAATTGATAAATGGCTCCCTGTAGTAGAACCAGGTTTGTTTGGATGGCGGTGATGTGCCAAGAAAAAGCTCTGAGACATCTGAAAAGGATCAGCATGATGGAGAGAATAACTAGGATTCCCACCAGGATAAGAAGGGAGGAAGGTTTGAAGAAAGAAATATAAAGTTATCATCAGGAGAAACAGCTGCAAAGCCAATTGGCGCCTGTCTAATGATAACATGGAGGTCAACATGAGTAATCATGCAAACCACAACACCTATTGCTGGGGCCAGCTGAGACATATGGACAAAATGTTTAGGACTCAAGTGTCTTGTGCTTAGTGGGGAACTTCTGTGGGTCATTACTCCATGGCCATATGCCCACGCAGTGTCTCTGGGGAAGCCCAGCCAATGGCCTCATCTTGGTTCTGAAATTGGGTGGGTCAGACCCTTATGTGATTTCACCAGGACAAACCAAGAGTGGAGGGGCTGGCATAGGCTTCAGGACCATGCAGCAAAGTGTGCCTTCCTGCTGGGAAAAAGGATGAACAAAAAGAAAGGGGGAGGAGGGGGCTGCCTGCTCACCCTCAGGCAGCTGTCAGCACATAGAACAGAGAGGGGCCTACTCACTGATGATAAATGTGGGGGCGTCTCATCAATGCCAAAGGGCAGAGGGTCCCTGTTCAGGTGCCAGGTACTGGGGTCCCTCCTAGGGCCAGCCCAGTAGGGGATGCAGGGTCTCTGCTGGGCAGGGGGTGAGAGGTGTGGAGTCAAGACACAGACACCGGGAGTCAGATGAAAGCAATCAGAGGGCGAGCTGCTGCAGACTAATTTATTGAGGGAAGGGTAGTGGTTTTTAAGGGTTTGGCTGGCCAATCATTGTATGGGATGGTTCCCTTCTTGTGACCAATGATAGCCTGTCTCCATGCAGGGTGGTTGGTGTTTTATCATTGAAGGCAGGTGTGAGCACAGCTGCTGCGGGCGGCGGTTGTAGCTGTTGTCATGCCAGGCCTGTGCAGAATGCCACGTCCACAGAAGGCACTTTCTGGTTCCACCTAGCTGGCAGCCTGGCTAGGGCCCGACCTGTACTTTTAAGAAATGCCTATATGTCAGAGCATCTGGAGTAGCTAGGGGTTAAAAGAAGGGACCGCTAGGCCTGGCTTTCAACATGGATTTTGACATTTTATATATAATACAACTAAAAGTTCGGAAACTCAAGATGTTCTCTTATTCATTTTCCCAAGCATTCTTCCTTTCACCAAAATCATCTTCTATTGTAAAATGTTGAATGTACTTCCATAAATACTTCATGTCTACATAGGAAAATGTATTTTGCTTCCTTATCTAAATGAAAGCATGGTTCACACAGAGACTGTATATGATCTGAATTCAATTTCTTTAAAAAACAATAAAGCAAACAACCAAGCAATAACCACCCAACTTAATAACTGTCCCTTTCGCATCCCTGCTATCAGGCCCTAGCCACACCTTCTGATGATCTGCCTCACAGCACCATGGAGACTTTCTCTCTAGTAACATCCCATGTAAAAATATCCACCTGA